>OZ022559.1:5312973-5912973 GCA_963991005.1 Barypeithes pellucidus
TGAGGGCCACTACGCGATGGATATTTTTATATCTAAGAACAAAAAAGAGGGTCGGTTAGTTTGTTGAGTAAGGTAGGTAATGCGGTAAAAGCATTTTTTAAATAGTAATAGATCTATTACAATTATAATAGACTGGCAACGCTGATCCTCTCAATTTTAATCTCTGCTCGTATTTTCCGCACTTTACCTCAAATACATAAATTACACAAAATAAGGTTTGTCAAGAGAAATTTTCTCTAAATTGCTCCTTGCAGTTTTGGTACACTGCAGACACAAAATTGCTAATTAGCGGTTAAGAATGGCCCTGGGAAAAATCATTAAATTAATGGGTTTTTGCACATAATTAACGGTAAAACTAAAACTAACCTAAATTCTTGTAAGAAATACTTATTTGTCGCGAGTACATAGGGTTTTGACCTCGCATAAGCAAGGAGAGTGTCATCATAAAGAACAAGATAATATCTTGGCTCATTTTACTTCTAAACTTCTTGATAATAGTAATTTAGCCCTAAAAGAGTGCCGTAACATATCATTTTGTCACTTCTGTCTGAATGCTTATAATATCAAGGTCGCCGCATTGTCCTTGTCACCTTACAAATGTCAATAATATTTGAAAAAATCAAAAATGGAAAGAAATAATTCCGATTCCGAAGAAAGAAACTAATTTCAATGCGCTCCAGACGAAATAATTAATAAAGCCAATGAAGCAACACAAAATTAATTCCCTTAAAAATTGAGGGAAACTTACAAAAGGAATATAATACGTTTATTAAATGGCATTGGACCAAAAGCGAGTCAAGAGTTTCAGCGAACGGGTATCGTCAACGTACTTTCAAGAAAGGTAAAACATTTTTAAATATTCCGACTTTACGGTCATGCTATACATTTTTTTTACTCATTGGCAAAAACTCACGTTTATTTCCCGCAAATGAAATTAATTTTATGTAATTAAATTAGTTTACGTATTTAACATTTGAGGTTAAAGATCCATTGTGTAAACATGCAAGGGCATGGGTATTTCATATAGAAAACGAATGCATTGTTAACAATAAATATAATATATAATTTAAATGCCGTTCAGGCTATTTAATGTATCTTTGTCGGGATTTTCTCACTTTGTTAACAACTTATTATACGGGGTTCCATCATATATATTTCTTGATTTAACAGAGTATTCCGGCTGTATAACGCAGAGGAAATTGGCGTAAAAAGCTTTTTAACATTTCAATAATAAAAAGTTTTCCATATACAACGTGTCCAAGATAAGGAGGGCCAGTACAGGGATCTCGGAAACCGTAAGAGATATGAAGTCGGTTAAATGGAGGTAAAGTTGCGGATTTACGTACCTAATAATATGCCGTTTAGAAAGTTTTAAAATTCCGAGTAGTTCCAGAGATATCCGGAAAGAAACGAAATTCTGAAAAACCGTTTCATTGTTTTCCTGGGTTTTTTTGAGATCGAATTTTACAGTAAATTGCACTTTTACATTGCCACTTTTTCCGCTCTATCTAAGAGCGTTAATTGTTTTATAATCCGACGACTCGTCTTCGAAGGGTCATTATCAACTTTCTTTTTTTAAATACGGTCCTGTTTTCCTGATATTGGAATTTGAGAGCTTTTTTTCTTCCGAATGCAATGATGTATGACACATTGTGATTTAATGACGTTTCGTGGATTTTTTGAACAACATCAGGATAGGTCCTGTATTTCTAATAATTTTATAAATAATATCTCATAATTAAGCTCTAAATTTTTACTTATGTTGGACTTGTTCAATAAATAACAAATAATTTAATAATAAACTACAAATAAGTGAACAAAATACAGAAACATTATTTCAAACTTCTGTTGATTCGGGATTTAAAACCAAAGTAATCGTTTGAAACAAAAAAAATTTAGATGGTGACGCTTGATTTGTTTTACTTGACATTCCCATTGTAATCGTTTGAAAGCGTTTTAAGAGCTTTTCTATTTTCCAGAAAATATGGAACATAATTTTACAAATGCTGAAAAGTTTGATATTCTATCGTGTTTTATTTTATCTCGAACAACTGTTATGTGGCAGTTAAAAGATGTTATTTGTACTTAGAGAATAACGGAAATCATTTTGAACACCTGATTATGTAGTTCCTTATTTTTTTCGTCGTTCGTTTTATTACTATTTTGGTATGATTTTTGTTCACTTATTTGTGGTTTAATATTAAATTATTTGTTATTTACTGAACTAGTCCAACATAAGCAAAAAATTTAGAGCTTACTTATGAGATATTACGTAAATGCGCAACTTTATCTCCATTTAACCGACTTCGTATCTCTTACGGTTCCCTAGATCCCTGTACTGTCCCTCCTTATCTTGGACACGTTGTATAGCCAACCTTTTGCCGGTCACTGTACAATTGGTCAAATTTATTAGCGAAATGATTTCTGTGTATTCAAAGCATAACATCATTGGAATTTTAAGAAATGCTTGAAGGCTTCTTGAACAAAACGATGATGTGCAGATCAAAAAATATAAAACGTTGTATTTAATTCATTTCAAGCGTAAATATAAATAAGCATTTATCACGTATTTCGTATAAATTCCCCCAAAAGTCTCCTAAACAACGCCTTTCACTTAAAAAAATACGATAAAGGCAAGAAAAAGTAAGGGAAGGCGCGATTTTATCACTGCAGATTTTTCGTATTTTTTCAGAATCACGTTCAGAGTCTGTCCTTAGCCAAATGTCCGACACATGCAAACGCGACGTGGCAGAAATACCGTAGTAACTCGTTATATTGATCCAGGAAAGGTTTATAAAGAACCTGGAATTTACTTCTTTTATTGGAAAAGAACTATGTTATTGAGTTTTACATTTTGCCTCCACAAAGAAGCTAATATTAGGTATATATACATTTAAAACATATATGTACATCACTTGTACTAGTATTTTGTCCCTTCTTGAAACTGAATTAATTTAATTTTACTTCCTCAATTCTGCTTCTAGAAAAACAAATTATTTTAAAAATTATAAACCCTCCACGTGCCTTAAAAACAGATGAAATAGCGTGTGTTATATACCATAACCCTTTTTGTAGCATAATTCTATGAAATTTATCAAATTTCTTAAAAGTTTTCCAAGGATAAAATCAAATTTTAGTTTCGAAACCTCGGCCTAAGGTCTACCATTAGGAAAATCGTAAACTGGTGAAATAAATGTGCTTTTGCTTCAATTGAAACAAATCCTATTATAATAATAAATAATAATTATACGTGAAGCAAGTCTAAGGCATAATGGAGAACAATTTAGGAACAATTTTTGTTTCTTAAAGTGAAGGTCCTAAAATCGACCAATTAAGAACAACTTTGGAGTTTCATAAGTTGTGAAAAATAAAGATAACACTAAATTAATATTATTTTATCTTAGATGTACTTTATAAACAATACAATAATTAACTGTGAGATAAATATAAATTACTTACCACTACTTACTTTCTTGAGGAATCTTTTGTTTCACAAAAAAGTAGCGTGCTGCGAAAACCGCATCCATCTGTACTAATAATGGAGATATACCATATAAAATCACGTAAAAATGGACATCATGTACAGGGTTACCAATTTAGTTTGTCCCACTTTTAAGAGCCTGTAACTTTTTTGTATTTTGACTTATCGCGTTCATTCAAAAAACAAGATGAAGTATTTTTAGCCAAGTTTTTATGAGTGTTGTCAGAAATGACAGTAGGTATCATATGTCACACCGAAAAGCAATTTTTGTTTTTTTAAATGGGACACTCTATATATTTGAAGCGCATTATATGGTGACTTTTCTTCCGATCTCAAAAATATAACACACATATGCATTCTTTTCTTCAAGTGAGAGTAGTAGAAAAACAATTTTATTAATATTGGCGTAACTAGAAAATAACAGAAGTTTATAACATTAGTTTAATAACTACAATTATATAATAATTATTTCATAATTCATATTGCTCTACATGACCACCTCCATTTTCGATACATTTACGAAACACTTCTACAATGTGACTATTAATTTTTAATAAAACATCTCTATTAGTTTGAATCTGAAGGATGGCGTTTTCAATTCTAATATAGAGTTCATTCAACGAATAACACGGTGTATTATAAACAATATTTTTAATATAACCCCAAAAGAAGAAATTACAGGGTGTTAGGTCTGGGCTGTTCGGCGGCCATTTTATAGTACGATTTTCCAATCCACATATATCAAACATAAAACACCTTTCCCCCACTGAATAATAATATCTCATATTGGTTGGTTTTTACATACAAAATATATTTTCTACAAAATTCTGAGAATGACACACTGAAATATAAATAAAGATAAAATTCATAGCAACCAAAACAATTGCATAGCTATCTTGATGCTTTTTAACAATAATATATTTTTACATATTTTTGTCAATGATTGATGGAATGAATAAAAAAAAGAATATGTGTGTTATATTTTTGAGATCGGAAGAAAACGCGCCATCTATGTGCTTCTGATATATAGAGTGTCCCATTTAAAAAAAATTATAATTGCTTTTCGGTGTGACATATGACACCTACTGTCATTTTTGACAACTTGGCTAAAAATTCTACATCTTGTTTTTTGAATCAACGGGCTTACTCAAAATACAAAAAAGTTACAGGGTCTTAAAAGTGGGACAAACTAAATAATTGACAACCCTGTACAGTCATTAGGCCTAAAGCATTCAACGTTTCTTTGATTAAGTCATGTTTTAATCGCTGTTTTCTTAATGCCATTAAATAAATTGGATCCTTTATAGTAGAAATTCAATATTAACTTTCAATTCCGCAGATTTAGTGCAGCTTATGCTATAAGTGAATTACGAAATCATTCGTACAAAAAACATCAATCGTTCCAATTATACTCAAGTAATTTAATATATTCCAATTTATGTTTTTCAATCGTTTAGTCACAGGGGACTTCTCAGGGGGACTAACAAGCCGTATTGTTACCAACTGGCAACGGGCACGGCCCCGCAATTCCGCGTTATTAATTTTTGCGGCGTGTCAAACCAATTGACAAGTGCACGGTAGTGTCCCTCACTAACGATATCGCATACGTCATAAATTTTGGACAATCGAATTGACTTCAAATATGACCGTATTGCATATCATAAATAATGTGAATGAGTGTATTGGCGTTGCTTTTGCCCCCTCTTTATAGTAACTTTTACAGGGATGGCTTCTAATAAATGCTAAAATCAATTTAAAAATATTATGTGTCACATTTGTGCTTTTTTTGTTGCTTGACTGTTCGGTTATCCACCAGTTAATTAAAGGTGAGCCACTGGCGGCCCCGCCAGTCAGGGATGCCCCAGCATCGAAACGGGTCCTCCTAATTTGCTTTGCCAATTCCCAATTAAAAAAGTACGTGAAATTTTTTTTTCTGTAGTAGTAGATCATGTTGAAAAAAGAAGTCCTTTGTGCTAATTTTTCATTAAATATTGAAAATATATTTTTTATAATTCACCTATCCTGTTCATCATCACGAACTGGAACTTCCATCAAATACCCTGTATTTCGTCCAACGATCGATGTCCTCAGTGCATTCATTCATCCGCATCCATTGCGATTGTCATTTGTCGGCAGATGTTTGTTTGTTCCCCGACACACTTGATGTTGGTCAGGTGGTTATGTCGCTTTTACATGGAACAATCGTCACGACCGTTTGAGTAGCAGCCGAACGATGCGATGATAATTCCCACTATGTGGTTAAAGTTAGTTTGTTTCCATCAGGGGCAGCTTTAATCTTAAGGGAATAACTTTTTTTTATGACACAAGAGACAGCACTATAGGAAAAATCCTTTAGGGCCCTCTGGGAGTGGTGCGTGTGCGCAAAAAGCGATTCACGTTAGTTCTGAATCGTTGGAGGTTATATTCGTTGAGAAAAATGACCTCGGAAAGGTCGTTCCAAAAGGATGAAGTCCTGCAGATGAAAGTATTCCTAAATCGTGAAGTTCGAGGAGTACTAAGCTTAACCACATATGGATTCGTCGTGTATTTCTGATATTCGCCGCTCTGGGCGGAATTAAGAGGGCAAGGTCAGCCGAGCACTTTCCATGAAAATGTCTGTAAAAGAGAGTCAAATCCCCAACCTGACTTCGATGTTCTAGGCTGTCGAGGTTCTTAGTCAGCTCGTGGTCTCCAATCAGACGAATGGCCCTCCTTTCGATGGAATCCAGTAGCCGAAGAGTATGTTTGGGTGCAGAGCTCCAGACATGAGAGCAGTACTCTAGTGATGGTCGAATCTGGGCTTTGTATAGTGTCAAAAGTTGTTGAGGTGTGTACAACTTTCTGGTTCGGAAGAGTACACCAAGTTTCTGAGAAGCTATCTTGCCAAGGTTATGCCAAGACATATTTCCTCCCAGATTGACGCCCAGCAAATTAATAGATGAAGCCAGTGGGATTGCGTGTCCGTCCATGACTATATCCGGTTCTGTAATGTTAATCTTTTTAGAGAAAACTGCTGCCTATGTTTTTTAACGTTAAATTCGACTTGGTTACTGTCACCCCAATTCTTCCAGGTCTTTGTTGAGGCGTGATAACTTCGACCGCATACCAAAAAATACCATGATTTGGTATCTTCAGGTTGTGTGGTTTAATTGAATTAGCCCAAATGCACTTATTCGAGGTAGTGGCGGCTATTCAGAGGCAGTAGGGGATGCCACTTCTTCAAGAAAGAAAGAAACTAAAACCAATCATTTTATTTTTATTTATTCATTTATACTAAATTAAATTAACTTATTATAATTTTTTTTATCGAATTTAATAATTTATAATATTCGTTACTCTTTTGATAGAATCTTATTTGTGTCTATCTATAGCGGAAAAGCTTGACGTGTTTAGATATGTCTGGGCGGAAGGTTTGACGAATCGAGATAGAACTCTTCACGAATTTTGTTTGTTGCGATTTATATTGACGCGTGACGATAGTTTGTAGTATGTTATTTAATCATTTAACTATTAGTGTTAGCTTGCTTTCTTAATTATTATAGTTATTTATGTACCAAGGGCATTAAGTAGACTCTGAAGTCATTTTGGTTATCCAATAGATGTTGATATTTTATCTGGATGTGATGTGATGTGATATTTACCCGGGTGGAAAGTAATCACTTTCCACCCGGGTAAATGTCTCTTTCCACCTAGATAAATGTCAAAGTTAAAGATACGTTTCTTTCAAACTTGTGAAAAGTCTGAAATGTCCACATTACATACATGTTTGTAAATAAACATTTATTTCTGTTCCGTTGTAGGGATGAAAGTAGCCTTTGCCATATCGGGGTTTATAGTTATTTGGCTTGTTCGGATTTGTTCAAGGAACGCAACTATCATATAGGTACATTCTACTCCAGTAAATTATTACTTCTTCTCTTAGATTTCTATCAGCGGAAGGAAAATATGCACTTTCCTTCCTTATATGTAATGCAAATACCCATTTGATAAACATAATCAAATTCAAAAATAACAATTAAATTTTCGATCCTACAAACAAAATTTCATTTCTGCTGCTGCAGTCTAAGAAAAATGTTTTAATGAAATTGCAAACAATGTCCCCGTAAGATATTCGACGATGGCCTGTCGCCAATAGAATCTTAAATTGTTTACACCTTCGGTTAAAACGAAACATTCCAGTACAACGAACTTTTTTAACGGCCATATATCCCATTAAACTGAGAGTGCTAAAAACTCAATAGAAATTCATTTCATTAACTTTTTTATGTTTTTACCTAATTTAAAATATTGTTTGGCATCCTATCTCCGGAAACCATCAAGAACTCTCAACTGTTTTAGGGCAAATTAACAAAGAAAGATTGCATATCCTAATTTTCAAATTAGTTTTTACTTTTATGGTGTTTTTAAGGCTTCTTTCTTTATTATCTTTACACCTTGTTAAGCCAAGAGCATAACTAAATAATCTTTAAGAACCTTTAGGCACGTTCGATCCCCGACCACCGAGACAGCCATCAATTCTTGCATATTTTCTGAACAAATCTTTTTAAATTAGAAAAAACCTGGTTCCATTTAATTTTAAATTAAAAGTTTAATCTTAATTTTAAATTTCTCACATTATTTAAAAATGTATACAATTATGTTTACAGGGTGTTTGAAACAAACATGTATCATCGCCCGTGTCGTGATTCCTTACCCAAAATTAATAATTTTTAACAAAAAATAGATACGACCCTGATTTTTTTCATATTTTGATATCACAATTTGTTAAAAATTCTGTCAAATATGAAGTTTAAATTAAACGATACAAAAATCTAGTATGCAACCTATTCACACATTTACAAAAATATTAAAACTCTGTATATTTCAACCAAAGCATCAGAGGATCCCCATATTGATAGAGACTATTTGTCTTGATTTTGAGTAAGGAATCACCATACGAACGATATTGAAACACCCTGTATATTATTAGAATCTGTTATGCAGCCATATGAAAGATATTATTGATCGCACACAACAATACTAAGAAAGTCACCCAAATGGATACATTATTTACCAAGAAACAATGAAGACGCCTTTTCCAAAAAAAACAGCGCAGACATACGCAAAAGTCGCAAATAAATTGATTGGATATTCTCTGAAGGAGTTGTTATTACTTGGCGTCACAAATCGATTACATCAGTTTAAATTTCGAGGAATTGTTACAAGGGGAAACATGACAGGTCATCATTAAGCATTTTAAGTACACAAAAAAAATGTTGTTCCTGCTTCAAGAACATAGATTTTCTTGCCAAAACTTAGTTTAAATGGTACTATAGTTCATTTAAATAAATGTTCTTCGACCAAAGCATAAGCGTAACGTAGGTAAATGTATATTTTGCCAATAGATCACGCAAATTTGGAATCACATCGCAACATTTATTTAAGTTATTTCATCAAATTTCGGTAGGTAATGTTACAACTGGTAAATTTAGCACCTTATTTATTACACTCCATTCATAAATCTGTTGGAAAGTGAGGTTGTGATTGTATGAAATGTTATTGAAAATCAGTAATCGGTGGAAGAGAGACAAAACATGTTTGTCTCGATAATGGCAACAATGTTGAACTCTGGTTAAATCCAATAACGTTTAAAAGGTTATGGAGCGGCCTTTCTCGTTTCCTTGCAGCGGAGCTAGTCTGGGCAAAAAGCCCGACAAGGGCGTATAATTTACTTTGAGATTCTTTACGTTTAACTATATTACCTATTCAAAAAGTGTAGTTTCGAATATTAGATATTTATAAAAAAGATAGAAATATTGATCCAGTTTTTATATACAGTGTGTCCAAGGATGGATTTAACTATTTATGCTTAGCATCAATAGTTTTGGTGTATTCATTACTGGATGATACTCTCCAGATATAAAAGTGTATATTTCTAGCCAGATTGTCATATTTATCACTAAGGTATCTTGCAAAATCCCAATTAAAAATTTGTAAATTTGAAATTTGACAATTACAACTGGTTTAAGGTTAATCCGCAATTGCTCTTAAAATAAATTTATTTCCTAATAATTTTACTATAAACTTTGAAAAGGATGAGTAATTCTTTAAAATAATATTATTATACTTAAAAGTATCAAATAAATCGTGAAATAATCCAACTGCACTCTGGTCATCTACATTGTTGTTAGTTTGTTCGCAGTCTCTCGCAGTCATCGTTAATTTTTTTTGTTTCATTTGTGTTTTTTTGTGATTATTGGTGAAAATCGTCTTTATTATAAACAATCATGGTGCATTCATGTGTAGTTTGTAAAAGAGTTTATCGTTTAAATAAGGATTTATCTTTTTATCGGTAAGTATGGTTATGTTTTAATAATTAATCATCTGATAAGCCAGTGGTGTAGGATTCGAGTCTTGCATCTTGAAAAATTGTCTGCAAATTGAAGCATTATTTATTGTTATATTATTGACTTAATATTAATATATACTTTATTGAGCATTTGGCTAGTAAAACTCAACCGTCTTGTAAATGCAAGATTTTTATATTAAGAAATATACCAACTCGACTGCTTTTTGCCCGGACTAGCTCCACGGACCGGTTCATAACTTTTTAAACGTCAATGGTTGTATCAGTAATCATATCAATACAATCATATTAAAACATAACCATACGTACTGAAGAAAAGATAAATCCTTGCTTAAATGATCCACTCTTTTACAAACTATACATGAATGCACCATCATTGTTTATAATAAAGACCAGATCAGATTTTTCACCAATACTCACAAAAAAATAAAAACAACCAAAATATATAAACAGTCCCTTAAAAAAAGTTAGCAGTGACCAGCAACACTGTATTCTTTACTATAATCCGATCCATTGATAAGGTTTGATCTTGTGCCGTAGAGCGTAGTAAATTTATCTTGATGTTGCCAGAGTGCAGTCGGTTTATTTCAAACTCTTATGTATAATAATATTTTTTTTTCTAAATCTCTCAAGGCCTATTCACAATTTATAGTAAAATTATTGGGAAATTAATTTATTTTAAAAGCAATTGCGGATTAACCTTAAACCAGTTGTAATTGTCAAATTAACAAATTTTTAATTGGGATTTTGCAGATACCTTAGCGATAAATAGGACAATCTGGCTATGCTGGAAACATAACAGCAAGGTGGGGAGTGCACGTTTTCATTCCTTGTGTAGATTACAAATGTAAACAATTCTATCTGGAGTTTGTAAGATCTTTGATTAAGCCAGAGAATGTAATACAAGCACGGGGAAATTCAACAGACAGCCAGCGCGACATCCGCATTTTGCCTATCAAGACATACTGAAAGGCGTAGTTAAATTGAAAATCATGAGAAGTTTGACCAACGATTTCCATCGAACAAAACCGAAGCATGCGTTGTGATCTGGCATCACTGCTAGACTAGTGACTACTGACCTACCTACATTTGTTAACTGAGAACAGATGTGTATATATGTAAGGGGATTTTGCCTAAGTATTCAGACGAATTTTAAAAAAGTATGTATGCTTCCTGTAGGATACCGAAGGAGTCACCCATTTAAATATAATAAGCAATTTTCATACCACCCTGTACATCTACGATAAAATACCCGAGCAGCTTAAAATAATCCTAAATTTGTTTAGGTATATCAAGATAAATATTGACTTAAAGCCAAAGAAAACTTGTCGCCTTGATCTGTGTGGTATTTATAATTGTTGACAAAATTGTATTTACTATACTTGTAAGTAAATAATAACCTGTATTTGATCTAAGGAATTTAACAAATATGTTTGAAGTCCCGCAGTAAATAAAAAATGTATGTACAGTGTCGCACATAAAGTATGGATCATATGGGAATTCTTTTCCTAATTGGTTAAGAAACATTTTGACTTTGATATTCGTTCCTGCCAAGGATTTTAAATCAAGGAGAATGCAGCTTTGATTCACAGTCTTTGAAGAATAAACAATTCACATTCTTAGGTAGCTTGTAAACAACTTCTCAGAAAATAAATCGGGGAACTCTGAAAATTACGATATTTTTTCTTTGTCGTTCTCTGTTAATTAGACAAAGACGCCCTTATTGAAACGTAAAGATTGTTTCATGAAAAATGGATATAACTTAAAGACTGCGCTAAAAGTACCTGGGCCATCCCATTATTTACGACCGTTTGTTATTATTATGTGGAAAGGACCGGATTGTAATAATTATAATTAAATATAGGCACATCAGGTAGGTTAGGTTGCTTAATTTATATTTAAATATCTTTTTGTGGTAAAATTTGTTAGTTTTTGAGGAATGATTCAAGAATTGGTCTTTTACCAAACCTCCTCAGAATAGCGTGATAGTAATGGACAGTCGCCAATTACATAAAGCTCCAAGCTCAAATAATACAAAATTGGAGATTCAGAACTACATGGCGGCGAATGATATATATTTTGAAGAAAGTTATAAAAAAGTGATCTTTTAGAAGTTTTAAAGACATTTTGTTTAAAAAAAAGTATATATTTGTGACACCTTGGCAGAAGAAATTGGACATACAGTGCTACGGCTCCCACCCTATTATTACATTTTTAACCCCATAGAGCATATGTGGCACCAGTTAAAATCACTGGTTAGGTCTGAAAATATTTCTCCGACTTTAAGTTCTAGTGTTGTAGAATTAATACGAAAATGCTTTAATGATATTCTCCCAGGTATAGTTGGAAAAATTCAGTCCGTCACGTAATAACTGTAGAAAATTCGTATATTAGTCTGGATCGTATAATTAGTCCAATTATAATTAACTTGGATGAGGATAGCGATAGCGAAACAGAACTATATATAGAATAACATTATAAATGTAAATAAATATGACTAGTATTATTTTTAAAAATGTTATTTCATTTGATTACATTAATATAATCATATCATTACTTGTTTTCCTTAGTCCGTCCCTTCATACTTCACTTGTTAATTGCCAAGCTCTTATCGACACAATGGGACCGACCCAGGAAATCATTAAGTCGTATCCAATATTCGTGAAACGTACTGTACCTGCTTTCACGTTTGACACTACCAGATTAACAACTGTCATATTTGTCGTTAATGTTAAATAAAATTCTTTGTTGTTTTTCAGTTTTTGTGTGTTAAATTTAAGTATTGATTGTGGAAAGAATAGTAATTCTTAACTCAATATGATATATCATATCGGTTACCTGAATGAATAAACAGAAACATACAAAAGATAAAGAGGGATGCGGATTCCATAGATAAAATTCCCCTCTCTTTTCTTGTATTTATTTTCGTCATAACAGGAATCACATTGTCGTGTGCACAGCAACACAACACACAACCCTAACGGGTCCATGTTTGTTTCAAGTCGGTGCAAATATGACACATGACATAATTTCTAGAGGCAAAATATGTTTTCTAGTTAGAAATTGTATGTTGTCTCTTGTTGTCCATTGATTAAACTTAACTATTACTGAAATTTATTTAATATAATCCAGAATGAATTTTTTTAAAGGAAAAAACGAGAAAAATAAAAATATTCCAACGAATCATATTACATAAAGCAGCATTCCGAAAAACCTGACCCGCCTTATCACAACAAATAATCTATTCATTGACAAAATTGGTATTGAAATTCAAGCCTTCGATAAATTTAAATCATTCCGATGCTAGACCACCGAATTGATTACACTTTGTATGTAAATACCTGTACAGGGTGACTCGAATGTAACAAATTATAAAAAAATTATTGCAGATCTTTTCAGATAAAAAAATATGATATTATACAGTGAAACCTCTCTAAATATGTCAGCCTAATAGAGGTGTCCGCCCATGGGAAATTTGTTATTAGGTAATATGTAAATGCAAAATTGTTACTATGTATATGTACTATCGTGCCGGTAAAAAACTAGGACAGCAATATTTCTTTTTTTCTCCTTGACTATTAGGATTTTTTACTTTCGAGTCTGGTACCAGTAAAATGTCATTTACAAATATTACATGTCAACATAGATTGTCACTTTATCATTAACTTGTCAAGCAAATTTTTCTTTAAAAAATATGTCACAAATAACACAGGCATGGGACTATTATTAGGAAAGCAGGTTCAGGTCCCCCTAGAATTTCTACTGAAGATAAAGATAGAAGACTAGTTAATTATCTAAGGGATCATCCATTCGCAACTGCAATAAAGGCGAAAGAAGAGACGAACTTTCCAGGTTCTGCAAGGATTGCTAGAGATAGGGTTCGAATTTCCGATATACGAAGTCGTTGTGCTACTAATAAAATATTTTTAATGGAAAGAAATAAACAAGACAGGTTAGAATTTGCGCATGAATATTTAAATCGGAATATTTTCTGGGAAACAGTTATATTTTCTGACGAGAAAACTTTTCAATCATGTAATAATGGAAGAATTCGAGTGTATAGACCTTCCGGCATGCGGTATGATGAGGAGAGATATACACTCACAAAATAAACCAAAGCGGGCGTTTCTCTATATCTAAATGTCTGTGGTTGGATTAGCGCTAGAGGTCCAGGAATTTGCCAAATCGTGGAAGACTAACTGCACCTGAATACGTTAATATCCTAAATGCAGTGATGATACCATCGATAACCGCTGTATGTGGTCAAAATTTTACATTTCAGCATGATAATGCTCCAATACACACAGCACGCATTGTGCAAAATTTTCTCCTAGAAAATAATATAGCAGTTTTTCCCTGACCTTAGAAGAGTCCCGATTTGAACCCGATCGAAAACATTTGGGGTAAAATGGTGAAATCAAGTACATACATGATTTTCGGCTACAGAGATGAATTACGCTACAGGATAAATGAATCTTGGGATGAAGTAATAGGCGAATTATGCAGAAACCTAGTTTTAAGTATGTCGCAAAGGCTTCAAGAAGTAATAAACAGGACTGGTTCTATGACTAAATATTAAAAATGTTTTGTTGCTTCGACAAATTTTGCGTTTGTATTTTTGTAACCGTCTATTAAATTTCTTTTATTATTTAGTTTCGTTTTCATTTTTAGGCGACGTTATATATACCTACTTTAAATAAGGTATTAGACTTTTTCTTAATAAAAATGCCCAATATACTTACTGCCGCTCAAGTTTACAAAAAAAAGAAATAAGATATTTTGATGCCACCTCGTATCGAAAAATATAAAACGTTAAATTATGTCACCTAGGTTACTTCCTAAAAGTTATGTTTATTTACCTTTACAGCTGTCGAACACCTTTTATAGTCTATGAGATATGTATATCCGTTCCCAGTTTTGGGATTTTGTTGTCCTAGTTTTTTATCGGCACGATAGTACATATGTACAAATAAACATAACATAACAAAAATACACTAGTTTTAGTTAGGATGCAGTACTAAAGAAATCTAATAACGTAGTTTGACGTGTTTGCTTTTTATACTTGCAATCTAGAAAATGTAATTCCAAGTCTGATAACAATTCCATTGCTGTAGAGTCAGCTCTATTCTTTGCATACTCTTATAATTCCTCCATACTAATGGCTGGTTGATAATTGGTGACATTTGTTTGATTACTGCATTCATTACTGATGTGGATTCAGTTTGGACTAGATAATCGGTAGGAATGGGGTCACTATCATCTTCTAATAGCACATTGCTATCAATGTTAATGAACTCACCCATATCATTGTTATCAAATTACAAACTTCCACAACATCAATATTCTCTTTCAGACTCAAAACGCGACATTTTTGTGCCATTGTTTACGATTTTAAGTCCTTTCGCTCTGCCACCGCATACGCGATTGGTTACCGGTCTATTTTCAGCGAGTTCTTGCACCATACTTATTCGTCTCCCAAATACCTTAAAACATTTTTTGTCCGTTTAAAGGAGGGTTTTCGCACTCTTGCATTGTCATGCACTTTCATATACCTAGTACCGGACTATGAAAAAAATGTCTGCTAAATAGAGATGTCCGCTTATTAGAGGTGTCCGTTAAGAGAGGTTTCACTGTATTTACTTTTCCAATAATTATTTATGTAAATAAAACATACGATTATAGTTAAGTGAATTCCGGAGTATCTCTATACGAGTTTCCTCCCCAAGCGTTAATTCATGTTTTAAGAACAAAAAGGTTTAAGGAAAAAAAACTTGTAAAACTGTAATTCAACTAAAATTGGAGAAGAGCATCTATTCTTTTTTGTTTCGGAAGATTTTTTAATTAAATTTAATTATTATACAAATGAATACGTAAAAAATGAACCAGGTTTATGTAAAAATAAAATATTAAAGAAAAATCAAACTCCTATTGTAAATTTTGAGCCATGTCGCTTACAATGTTTCGTCAAAACCCCATCGATGTACCCTTTATTCTTATTGAACAGTTGTAATTAATTTCCATCTAGTGGAACTATAATTATTGAGCCACCCTATAGGTGGGTATGCGAGTGTGTTTAATAATATTATGCGTTACATCCTCAAATATTTTTGACAGGTCTCCGGCCGGTTTAATTGTAAATGACAGGCTTTTCAAGCCGGCCGAGATCATCAGAGCGTCGATTTATGCAAATTGTATTTGAACGAAGCCGTTTTTTGATTGTTCGGATTAATAACGCTTGTGTAAATATGTGTATTATAACTTGTTATGTAACTAGTGAAAACGATATAACTCTAATAATTCTAAAAACTTTTAAACAGACATTTTTAAGTTTCGATTAAAATAGTTTAATATAGGATTGCAGAAATAGTGTGAACAATAATTACCAGACAACTTTAATTGTGACATTAATGACATTGGGAGAAATTGTAACCAGTAAATTCAAAGTTGTTTGGTTACTAAATCAGTAACTTGCTAACGGGGCTACTTTGATTGTGAGAAAATCATTTACATGTCAAGGTAATTTGTGTCACAGTCAAAGTTGTCTGATGGTTAGTTAATAATTTACTGCAACCCAACACAAACCCGATGTCTGTGTTACTCATTAAAAATGAACCAAACATTCTTAATTAGCAATAATTAATCAGTTCTTCACAACTTGATGGTAACGAACGGGTTGAATGTGTAGATATTTACGTGTTACCTCTTATTGTATTTTATTAAAATTCTATTGCAATGAAATTTTTTGCAAAGCTCTATGAACATATCGAAGGATTTTTGACAAAAGATCGTAAGCGACAAATTTCTCGGAAATGATATTTTTATGCTGTTCTGCACTTTATAAGAAACGTCCGTTTTGAAAGACGTAACATATTTATTGGCGGATACTATAACTTAAATATGATCTTTTTAAATAATTACAGTCCTACGAAAGTTTCCTATAATGTGCAGTTTATCATAAACAACAGTTTGCGGTAAAAAATATCGTTTTCGAAAAATTTGTCGCTTACGATGTTTGGTCAAGAACCCATAGATATAGATATACAGTGAAATTTATCATAACGGACACCTCTAATAAGCGGACATCTCTATTAAGCTGACATTTTTTCATAGTCCGGAACTAGGTATATGAAATTCCATGAAAATCAACCTCTCTTGGGCGGACGCGGACAGGCTGTTTTCATACAAATAGTGCGAAAACCCTCCTTTAAACGGACAAAAAAAAATTTAAAATATTTCAGAGACAATAAGTGCGGTGCAAAATCTCTCTGAAGACAGACCGGCAACCAATCGCGTATGCGTGGCAGGGCGAAAGGACTTCGCCGAATGAAAGTATGTGTGACTCACCGATAGCAGTCCGCCGTTTATTTGTGATTTGTAAGGTTAAAATCGTAAACAATGGCACAAAAATGTCGCGTTTTGAGTCTGAAAGAGAATATTGATGTTGTGGAAGTTTGTAATTTGATAACAATGATTTGGGCGAGTTCATTAACATTGATAGCAATGTGCTATTAGAAGATGATAGTGACCCCATACCTACCGATTATGTACTGAAACCACATCACTATTTGACGACTCTGATAAATAAGTTGAATGCAGTAATCAAACAAATGTCACCAATTATTATCAACAAGCCATTAGTGTGCTAAAGGAATTATAAGAGTATGCAAAGAATAGAGCTGACTCTACAGCAATGGAATTGTTATCAGACTTGGAATTACATTTTCTAGATTGCAAGTATAAAGCGAAAACACGTCAAACTACGTTATTAGATTTTTTAGTACTACATCCTAACTAAAACTAGTGTATTTTTGTTATGTTATGTGTATTTGTACATATTATAGTAATAATTTTGCATTTACATATTACCTAATAACGAATTTCCCATGGGCGGACACCTCTATTAGGCGGACTCCTCTGTATATTTATTATGATACTTGGAAATCATTTCAGCACTACATAAGTCACAACTTCGAACCTAAAACTAAACCTATGTTTGTAAAATCGTAAAATGTATACCTTTCTTCTTGCCCTGAAAACTGGAACACGAATAACCTGTTATTTTCTCCCACAGGGGTTAAAAACCGATTGAATGCCTTCTCTGATTTGTGATGAATGGCGGGGCAAATACACCGAAAAAGGCTAGTCGTCGCTCGTCACAGATTTCGTAGCAAAGTTCGACCCAGAAGAATATACCCTTTGTATTTGAGGGATACTCATGAGAATATTGTGGTTTGTTTGAAGAAAAGTACAGTTTGCACCAATAAACATTTAAAAAAAATAAAAGTGTGCCATATAGATTTTGTACATTTCTGTTTGTCGGTTGTACGCTGATTTTGTCATATGAAACAAAACAAAACATCTAGCTTTGCATTTTTTGAACTTTTTCAACATTAAGACCTTTCCCTGTTTTCAAACTTCATATTATCCTATCTACGCCCATGGGTTACCTCCCATTTTACTTCTTATAATACGGTTTTCGATATGCAATTACTGTATCCTTGAAATCGACATTTCTGAAAATTTTTTCTTCTTTTCTTTTTGAAATTGAGGAGTCGTCGACAATTAAATAACTTTCTTTGATAGAACCTTTGTAGTTTAAAAAAAAAAGAATTTTAATATGTTTTACCTCTTTGTATAATGACCTGAGATACCCGTTGTCGATACTGCGTCAGGTACCAAATGTCATTATAATGTTTATTTATATTTAAGAAACCACCACACAGTTGAATTGAAGGGTGTTTAATATCTTTTATGGTATGTTTCTTGTGTGCCAAGCAAGGGCGGATCCAGAACTTCGATTTGGTGGTGGTCAAATTTCGTTTTGGGGGGATCAAGCATAGAAAAGTTACGAAAAGTAATACCCTGCCGCGTTAGTAAAACTGGTATATATGATATTTTTCGTGCTAAATTGTTGGTTTGGGAGGGTCATGGAGGTGCCTGGGATGATTTTGACGAGTGAGTATACTCAATTAATCTTGAATTGTTTAATTTAACTTGTTTTTATGACAATTTTTTAAAATTTGAATTCCTTATATGTCATATACATGTCTAAGTTTTTGTTTTTATTTTGTAATTTTTGTTTCTTGTAGATAGAGCCTTAGCCCTGATGATGGTCTTTTAGAGGCTGAAAGCGCTAGGCGTTGATAGAATTAAAAATTACGCTGAATACAAGCTAGACGTTTTGTTTAAGTGTTTTATCTAAGTAGCCTTTTGTAATGCATTGTAATTTAAAAAATTGAACAATATGAACCAAGATGATTTTAGTTTAACTCCTCCTGGCCGTCTTGGGTGAATGAAAATTTTAAAGCTTGAAAAATATTAGCACGGCATCAGGCAACACCCTGTATGCTATACAACCTGCAGATCGGAATCCGTATCTCTCTCTCTCCGAGTTTTGTCCCTCTTAAACGAAATTTTCTTTATGGTATTTATGGGTGCAGATAGCTAAATCCCAGAAACCTTCCAAATACATTAGGCCTTGCACCAGCATCCTCGTTTCAACCCAAAATCGGCCTTTCTGTCATTCAGTTCATACCCCGCAAGGAATTGCGCCCCACGGTGATTATTTTGTAGGAATGGGATAAATTTGGGGTATGTGACTCTAAAAAATATTTGATTAACGATTGTCAGCTCAAAGCAGTTAATAATTGTGACTTTGTGTAAATCAACTCAGCGGGTCGCTTTATCCCTATGGAGGTGTAATATCAGATAGTGTCAAAATTGAAGAGAAATATAATTGTTCTCTTTGTTGTATTTTTGAAAAATGATTATTTAAAGAAATTTAAGATTTGAGCTGGCCTCATATTTATTTAATTTTATATAGCGCGTTATAGCTAAATAGCTATGTGTTCGGAGGTTTGCGCAATCGCCAAAGTCGTTGACGGTTCAGACCCAACTCTGATAATTATAATAACTTACGGTTCAGGACTTCCTAAAATATAATTCCCTGCTGTTTATTTTATTCTTTTTAATTTAAAAACTTTAAAATATTTAAAAATTCCAAAGCTTCAGTTGTAACCGTAAACTAGGAAATTTAAACTTGTCAGTTTTGCTTCTTTAGTAGCAATTTCCCTTTGTTCGATTATTTTGAACACTGTCATTTTTTAACAAAAGTATCACCCCTCTGAGATGGAAATAAACCTCTCTTTTAGCTATAAAATTAACTGTCATTCTTTAAGGACTTTTTCTACCTGATATAGACAATAATATTTGGACCACATAGTGTTTTTAATTTTTACTAACGCAAAAATAGAGGTATAATTTATTTTAACAAAATAAAAGCCTCAAGCAGAGCTTATTTTTAGTAAAAAGTCAAATGTTATTTAAAACCACAATTTAAAAAAATGTTATTTGATGACGAAGGATTGGGTAGATACACGATATACAGGGTGTCCCTTAACTTATGACCCATAGCGCAACTGGAGATACTAAGAACGGGTTTATGAGGTGTCATAGCCGCCAGCCGACGTCAAGATAACCAGCAGCTAACATTTAACCAACAGTGTTTAGGGTGAAAGTTTATTTTTGAAAATAAGGTATATATATATTGGTAACATGAGACAAAAAATGTTTTTAATTGTAAGAAACCGTTATAAATATGGTAACATTGTATTTTGTTTTTAATTTTTAAATATCTTACATTTTTGCCCCCTCCACACCCCTTTTTATGGTTATTAAATTATAGAAATTGGAATAGACAAATGAGGTTTATTTGTACGAAGAAACCCGAACAACCACCGAACAAACCCCCCTACCCCCCCCCCCCCCCCCCCCCCTTGAACAATAAGGTATGTCACTAGAGATAGAAAATTGGAATGTAGAGAAATGTGCATAAATTTCATATAAATAAGTTTTTGACACCCTAAACTCCAACACATAATTATAATATATACCTAGGGTGATACAACATCTTCATAATAAGTAAATATGTTAAAGTGATTGTGATTACATAAGGTATGTTTTTATTATAATTAGATTGCTATAAACTAAATGTTTTCCAATCATATTTCACAAATCATGTCCTTAAAACTAAAGAAATGTTTTCCTTTAATTGTAGTCTGATGATGGTTTAAAATGAAATAAACCGAAACGTCACAAATTTGATAACTCGCTTTATTAAGAATTGACCGAAAACCCAAAGAGCAAATACATAATTATAACTTTGGTTTTATCTATTTTGACCAGCTTTTACCTGAAATTCGCTTGTGTGCGCTGGTTACATAGACTGGGTTTAATAAATCTATCATTTTTTCTTGCCTGTTATTTCTAATCCAAGATTATGAAAGAAGGGCAATTTCTGAACTAAAAAGGTATACTTGCTCGATCTTAAATATCTAACCGTTTTCGAGAAAACGTATACTGTTTGTTTTAGAAATTGTCTCTTTCTTTGTGAATAGCAGGTAAAAAATCATAGATCTATTAAACCCAGTATATGTAACTAGTGCCTTCTAATGTGAATCTCAAGTTCAACTTTAAATGCGATACATTGAACCATGTTCAAATTATGGCTTATTTTCGAAAATAAGCTTTCACTTTCAACACCCTGTATTTCTAGAACTAGAGACATTTCAAAGAAACTTATAGGACGTAATCGGTCTAGCTTCATTTAGTATCTTCGGTTGCTCTATGGCCATAAGTTATGGGACACCCTGTATATAAAAACATTAAGTCATACAAATTAAATAATTATCCATGCTACTGGGCTGCGACTCCAATTATTGTCATCTCTCTTTATTTAATGTTTCGTTGTATCACTATAAAATGTAGGTATGTTAATTTTTGTCAATTTTACAGTATAATGTACATTTTCTCAGTTCGTAAAACAAAACATTTTATTTCTGTTTTTCATTTAAAATATCTTTTAGTGTCATTTCGGTAATTTTTGTCGTAGTTTTAAAAAAATATATTTATTCAAAAATATTGTGAAAAACATTAGGTTTTCTAATGAAATTCCTGAAAAAATCCGAAACATATAAAATATTAATCATCATTTATGAGACATGTAACTAGTAATTAGAATTTAAGATTGTAATTCCTTCCTAATCAATTCTAATCAATAAAACATCCTATTATCTTGTAATAACATTTTGTCTCCTAAGAACACCAAAGGCTCCAACAGTAATTACATTTTTTACAATACATATGTCGTATTTGCAATCTTCAGGCAAAATGCCATAATATTTTATACGGGACTTCTGTACATACTGTAAATTTTCTTATTACTTAAAAGATTATGTGCATATAATAAATATAAAATTTTGTGACCGTAAATAACATAACAGACAGAGCGAGCCCAAAAAATCGACAATCGACCACGCAGGAAGAAAAACTGTGACTGGAATAAGTTTTATTAAGAAATAACATTAAATTATAGCAATATTTTAACCAAAATTTTTAGTAATAATTACAATAATATTTAGTAAACAATTTATTTATATGTATAAAACAATTTTTGTAAAATTTACTACAATATTGTGTAAAATTTACTAAAATCTGTTGACTTTGAAGTTTGACACACTTGTGTGTCGCTTGATTTCTTCGATCTCTGGTATATTCAACTTCCACATGGTATATGGTATATTCTTTGTATAAGCTCTCTACCCATTATTTCTACGAAGATAGAAATCCCAGTAATACGTTACATATGATTTAAGCGTTTTATTCTTGTAAACAAAAGCCACTTCACTTAAACTTGCTCATTTTTACAATATAAAATATAAAGTACAATAATAGTCAATAAAGATGATCAAAACGTAAATCAAGCAGGAAATGATAGAGCTATTAGGAAAACTGTGTTCACAAACAAGTTAAGGAAGAAAATTGTTGATGAATGGCAAGCCATATGGGATCGAACCAATACATTTCTTCGTCAAGTACAACCAATGGTTAAAAAGACCTTCGATTCCATAGGACTAAGTAGACTGGAAACCGCTAAAGCATCCAGACTTCGTACAGGACATACAAGTTTTACTCATCAACATCTTCTTAAAGGCGAAGCAGCACCAATGTGTGATCAGTGTAATGTAGCTCTGTCAGTAGTACATATTATCAGTGAATGTCCAGTGTATAACGCACAAAGACAGCAATATAGCTTGAAAGAAAATACTGCACAAAATTTGCAAACACAAAACATAAAAAATACTTTAGAGTATATGAAATGTATAGAGTTATTTGACAAAATTTAAAAATAAGTAGTCATACTTACCCTCTGTGATACATACCTTCTGTGATACTTACCAACTGTGATATTTACTATTTACATTATGTTATAGAAAACATTAATCACCCTTAACTGAAAAGCGCCCACGAGCATTTACTATGTGATACTTACCATCTGTGATATTTAATTAAAACTATACTTACCTAAAGGAGACTCTACGAGCTAATGACCCTAGTAGTCGATGCTCTTTCTGGGTGGGTTTTTAGTGAGGTAAAAATCCCACACTGTTTGGCGCCTACTAACCTGCATGCCAAGCGCTTTTGAAGGTTTTCCCAAACAGCACCCAAAAAAAAAAAAAAAAATTATATCCTTAAAATATTTTACTACTGGAGTTATAAATAAATTATTTCCATTTACATTCGCTGTAAAATTTAAAATATATTTCAGTATTTACTTGATTTTACTAAATTTATTAGAAATACTAAGTACAGATTTTTATAAATTATGTGTATAATAATTTTTGTACCGATTATTTATCAAAATTTTTACTATAGTCTTTCTTCGTTCATGCCATTCCTTTACATAGAATCTTGTTGAAGAAATTATCAACGGAATGGCAGCCGAAAAAATCCAAAATCATCCGACTTGAGTTCATAATTATAAATTTAAAATATCTGGCAGTTAATTGCAAACCCATTAAATAAACTAATCCCGAAAATCGATTACATTTAAGCAGCTCAATCAGATAAGACAACACAGAGGGCAAGAAAAGTAAATTAATTTGCATGAAACCCTCATTATCCAAATGAGAAATTCACAGGTTTTAACTGGTGATTATGACCTTACATTTGTCTTATCGTTTAGCTGGGTGATTGGGTCTTGAGAGTCTATTATGGGTCAAATAAATGGTTGCCAATATGTCTTAGCTTTTGAGTTTAATGGTGATGGAATTACATTAATTCTAATAACGAGCTCAATTTCTCCTGTTGGACTAACACGACGTATAAAGTCAATATAAGGGAATCCGAGTAATAATTTACTGAATCAATTTTTTTCACATACCCTTCATGCAGTTGGGTACATAAAGTTATGAATTTTCGGAAATTCAAAAATTATACGAATGTTCAGGATAATTGTTTACGCTTATGCCCATTTCCACCAACATTAGTTTGTCCCTAACGTTAGGTAAAGAACAACTTGCGCTAAGATCTTTTTTCGGTTTCCACCAACGTTTATTCCATCTCTAAAGTAGTTTAGAGGTTTCTACCTTTAGGGAGTCAAATTTCTCTACCTAAATCGTCATGCACGGAGGAAAACTAGCTATATAGGCATGCGCAGTTATAATTTAATTAGATTTAGGAAATATTCAAAATGTAAACAATCCTTATGATATAGCTCCTGGTTTTGAATTTCTAAATGAAATTGTAAATTATTTTGGCAATCTTGAAAATATTTTAAAATAATTTCTTGTGAAACTGCTTATTATGGAATTTTAATTAGTTTTACTGGTTTCCTGGTGACAAAGGCAATCCTTTGGCTGCAATGGACCAACAATTATTAAATCCAAAGAAAATGAAGTAGTTTTACCTTAAAGAAATACATGAGTTATAATATACAGGGTGTCCGGAAAAAGGAGGTCAATCCGTTAACCATATATTCCTTGAGCAAAAATAATATTACTTTTATAATGCCATTTTTCATTTTTGACCCTCATGTGCGATATAAAGGGTGTTTTGAATAATTCGACTATTTAATGAGATATTCATTTAAAATTTGGTACATTACGTCAGCACAAAATGTTACATCTTTTAAGAGGAACAAAACAAGAATTGTTTGTCAAATACTCAAAATAGGGGGGTCCAGTTCCCACTGACCACCCCTATTTTTTAGTGTGTGCGCCAGTGACCTCTAAACTATATTTTTTTAGGTAATCATTTATTTTTGATTATTTTTTCTCCCTTATAAAATTTCTATCAAATCATGTGTTTTAGAGATAATTTGAAAAGCATAGATCCTTACCAGATGCCAGCGCGGCTGACGGTAATCCAATAATTTTCAAATCCTAAATCAAGTTAGACGTTGTAGCATTACCATGGATACGGCATCGTTGTTTTATTTGCTGTCAAATTAAATATTACTTTTCACACACTGCCCGATTTACTTGATGATTTGCCTCTAATAGTAAGACAAAATATTTGGTTTCAACTAGGCGGTGCTCCCCCGCATTTTGCTATAAATGTTAGGAACTATTTACACCAAATCTTTCCTAATCGCTGGATTGGTCGAGGCCATGATGCTCATGTTAAATGGCCACCCCGTTCCCCAGACCTTACTCCTTTGGACTATTCAGTCTGGGGGTGTATGAAAGATTTTGTGTATATGGTTCCGATTTTGAGCGAGAATCATTTAATAGAAAGAATACTTCAAGCTGGACAGCAGTTCAGGTTAAAACCACATATTTTTCAAAGGTTAAGATTTTCTTTAATAAGGAGAGCTCGCATGTGTATTCAAAAAAATGGAGGTCATATCGAGCAATTCCTTTAGACTATTTTTTTGTTTGTTTTTTGTTACTAACGTTAATTTAAAAAAATAATATTTGAATATAGAAATTTGTTTCCATTTTCCTTCGTCAGACTAATACCCAGACGCGTTTCGCCGTTTTTATGTACCACCGCGAGATGTCGCGACGATTATTATACTCCTTTCGAAAATAATATGTTTTGAGTATTTGTTATCTTGTTATGATGTTTCAAATTTATTTAATAAGTAATAGTAAATTATTGTCTTAAGAACGAATGATAACAATGGTGTTTACTGTTATATGAAGATTAGCAATAGTAAGTTCTTAGTAGGTCAATAAACTAATTTCATTTAACTGAATTAGTACTACAGGTTTTTATCTGTACGCCACTGTCCTTATTTTTGGTTAGTCTTTTGTTTTCAGTATTGTCACTTATTGCAAAGTTTTACTTAATTATATCTTGTATCCATGGTAATGCCACAACGGCTGACTTGATTTAGCATTTGAAAATTATTGGATTACCGTCAGCCGCGCTGGCATCTGGTAAGGATCCATGCTTTTCAAATTATCTCCAAAACACATGATTTGATCGAAATTTTATAAGGGAGAAAAAATAATTAAAAATAAATGATTACCTAAAAATATATAGTTTAGAAGTCACTGGCGCACACACTAAAAAATAGGGGTGGTCAGCGGGAACTAGACCCCCCCTATTTTGAGTATTTGACAAAAATTTCTTGTTTTGTTCCTCTCAAACGATGTAGCTTTTTAGGCTGACGCAATGTACCAAATTTGAAATGAATATCTCATTAAATACTCGGACTATTCAAAAAAAATCAGTTTTTAATTTCAAACTTTAACACCCTGTATATCGCACATGAGGGACAAGAATGAAAAATAGCATTATAAAAGTAATATTATTTTTGCTCAAGGAATATATGGTTAATGGATTGACCTCCTTTTCCCGGACACCCTGTATAAGGAAATACAATCGATAATAATATTGGATCAGTTTGCTCTGTAACAACGATTGCTTTTGGGCCACCACCCGATTTATACAATTCCTTTTGTATGTTCCTGTTCTTTTTCGAACATATTCCTTGTTTTTTTTCGAATATTTTTTTAGTGAATGAGAGGATGTCCCTGTGAGCATGAGTGATCAGTTTTCCTGCTGCTTTTGCTAATTCGACTCTGGGTGCAAAAGGGGGATTATTTATCTGGAGCAATGGCTCCGTTATTACACTTATAGAATTGAATCAAAAGCAACCGATTTTGTATTACCAAAAATAAAATTTGAAATAAAAAAAATCATAAATGTGGACATATCAGGACTTTTGATGCATATGCGTTAAACATCATAATATCAGCTGATGCAGATATGATTCAAAATTGCAGCATAATACGTACCGACCAAGAAAAATAAATTCTTATTACGAGAATTTGTCTACATAGTATATAACTAAGAAAATGGGTGGATTGTCCAATGAATAACATTCATATAAAAATAATTAAATAAACAAAAAGTTTACTTTCTTTTAAACGTCCTTCAAGCGGGCCTATTAATTTGGCACCTGATGTGCTCGCTGAAATTTAAAATTTATAGCAGTCGTTTAGCGTCTTACGATCCTGGGCCAAGTTTGGTCTCTTGCCAACTACAAACTTGTTGATATAGTTACTAAACTATAATTTCTCTGTTCTTATTACGGTTTAATGTAGCTGTTTAACGTGAATTGGTAAATATATTATCAAAGAAAATTTTAATAGATCTTATTATAGTGGTCATTATTTTTCAAATTTTAAAACCTTTTCGAGCAGAGCAGGACCAGGAATACAAATTCAATTTATACCTATGCCTGATGCATATATAAATACAAAGTGATTTTTAATAATTTTAATCTTTAGTGGTTTTCTGGCGAGTAATTTTCGTTAGGCTTATTAGTGGTAGAATTTGGCGTCCTTGGAATTGTGCTGATAGGGGGGCATCTTCAAGTGTAATTTTTAAAAGAAAGCATTTATCTACCGATGCCAAACTAATAATTAAAAATGTGTATCAATCGTTGTTGAGTAGAAATTTTAATTCGATGAATGATTTAGCAGAGACGTCGACTTTGACAAAAACTCCTTTATCTTCGGTAAGAGACATAGTAGGTACTTAAACATGTTAATTATAGAAAAAATCGGAGTGATTCTGGCACATTTAGAAGCATTGACGAAAATTACATGGATTTATTAAGAAGAAAGATTTACCAAATGTATGAGGCACAAACTGTACCCACTTTGATCTCCCGCAAAGAGCGGCTGATTAAAGACGAAACAAATATCTCTTGTAGCCTTTCAAGCCTGATAAAAGAATATATTAATGGAATCTCAACGTTTACGGGAATGGAGACTTAAATATTTAACAGCTGTTAAAAAATTTAGAGAAGAAAATCGTCCAATTATTTACCTTGACGAAACATGGTTCGATGCCCATGACACTCCAAGAAAAGGTTGGGATGATTCTTCCAAAAAATGTCAAACCAAGGCACCATCAAATAAAGGCAAAATAATCACAATATTACATGCTGGTTCAGAGAACGGTTTTATTCCAAATTGTCTGTTGCTTTCAGCTAAAAACATAGCAGATTCTTCTTTAGATTACCATCAAGATACCGACGCACAACTTTTTGAAGATTGGTTTAAACATAAACTTCTTAAAAATATACCTGAAAATAGCGTCATTGTAATGGACAATGATAGTTATCATAGTCGGCAAGCAAAAATCATTCCCAATTCTAATAATACAAAAGCAAAAATTCAAAATTTTATGATTGAAAATGATTTATATTTTGAAGAAACTTACAAAAACGAGAACTGCTAGAAGTATTAAAAGCTTTTAAAATAAATAAGGAATACGAGTGTGACAAACTTGCAGCTGAAAAAGGACATACAGTGTTGCGTCTTCCTCCGTACTATTGTATATTCAATCCTATTGAGCTAATATGGCACCAATTAAAATCCAATATTAGGAGAAATAATATTTCTCCTACATGAAATGCATCTGTAGTAGAATTAATTAAAAACGAAGTAAGAAAAATTTCTGCAGACAGCTGACAAAACTGTGTACAGCATCTACTTAAGGTGGAAAATTCTTACAATTGTATGATTACAAATGTTCAACCCTTAATTATAAGTTTAGGCTTAGATGAAGATAGTGATAGTGATACAGAGTTAAATTTTGAATAAATTATCAACAGTTTCTTAGAATTTAATTAATTTTTATTGTACTTGTTATCCTAATAGTTATACTTTTAAATTATATTATTTTCAATTATCATTAATTGTTATCATTATTTTACATTTATTATAGGTACCTAAAACTAAAAATACCTATCTATTTATTTTAAATTATAAAAATAAATCATGTGGTGTGGTATACATTTTCAAGCCGGCCCTGATCCCATTTATTGAGCTTTGAAGAGGTTCAGGCGTATACAATAGGGTTTAATCAGGTAGTTTATTAATGGCAGTAAGAGTCAACGGTATAATTCTGCAACAACTATACCATCAAAGGTCCTTAAATAATTAAATGCTGTTGTATCCACCATACACCCTGTATTTTCCTAAATTAATAATCATGCAACACAACTAAAAGCTTAAAACTTAAATCTCAGGAAGCTCACGTTTTCCAATAATTACCTTCTTTCAAATTACTATTTTTCTATCTTGAATAATCAATAAGATGAGGATCTCATTATTAATTCCATGATGCATTTTTCCCTAATAGTATACTTTCTAAGGTTTTGTTTTAACGACTCTTATTCAAAATAAACAGTTTATTTGTCACGTATGAATGTCCCATTCACACGTTCAAGCTTCTTAATAAAACTGATTGGCCCAACGCAGGATTATTCATTATTCTTTTTCACTTAGTTCGACTCTATACTCAAACGTCTCTTGTCTATTTTTTTGTTCTTATTTTTGTTAATTATAAATAGACATGAAATAAACGTCTTAACAACAATACGACTTACTAGTGACAGTTTTTGCAAATAAACCAGTATCCCAACATAAAATTGGCGCAGTTCGGTAAGGGTGTGCAGAAATCCACAATTCTGCAACAAGTCACGGTTTGTGTCGGGAAAGGCAACTGATAACCAAACAAATCGGCGAGTCTCAACTCCTTAGACTTCGGGACCAGTTCGCAACACGGGGAAGATCTTCAGCCAAGGCAAGCAGATCAATAATCCGAGAAGACGAACAATTTGCAAGGACCACTAGAGTAAGTCGTACTTTTCCTTTCTTTTTCCTATCCCACCATTTATAATTTTTGCTGATAAAGTTCTCTACATATTTTTATATCTTATTTTTGTTTCTCTTTTTGATATTTTTTCTTTTTCGTTTCGACACTTGTACCTCTACTTTGTACTTTAATTTTTATATATACATAATTATAAAAGAAAAATGGCAACTTCGTCAACCAGTACTGCAAATAGTACAACTAATATATTAACTGATAATAATGACCGTACCCCTGCTACTCCAGCAGAAGTTATTTACAAATTATCATTTTTGTGTTCACTAATTTCAAAATCTTTTGATGGCACTCGCACAGAGTTACACGAATTTATTTCAAATTGTAATAATGCGTTTCGATTTGCAAATGATCAACAAAAGGATGCATTAATAGCATTTGTAATTTCTAAAATCACGGGTAGCGCTAAAGCACAATTAAGGGATAAAACTATTCAAAGTTGGGCTCAATTAAAAGGGTTGTTGTTACAATTATATTCAGACAAAAAACACTATACTCAATTAATGGAAGAACTTAACACCATTAGACAGAACACTAACGAGACAGTAAATTCTTTTTATAATAGAGTAGATAAACTTTGCACACGTTTATTGAATTGTCTAACATGTCAAAACGAAAACGAACGTGTAGGACGAGTCGAAACTATTAAAGAATTGTCATTACAAAGATTTATTTTGCATAGCAATCCCGATATCTCTAGATTTTTACGAGCCAAAGAACTAAAAACCTTATCCGATGCTTTTAATTCTGCTATTGAAGAAGAAAGAGCACTTCAAATTTCAAAATCTAGCTCTTCTTCTTCTTCTTCTTATACACACAAATATTGTAATCACTGCAAAACGAAAAGCCACTTTACGAAAGATTGTTTTAAGAAAAGAAATGTACCAAAGGAAGTTCATTTTAATAAACCATTTTCGAATGACACCAAAGGTCATAAAGTTTGTAATTATTGTAAGAAACAAGGGCATATTATTTCAGAATGTTTTAAAAGGAAACGAAACAACGAAAATAAAAATAATTCTAATAATTCTGGTAACACTCTACACGAGGGGTTAAATCGCGTAAATTTAAACGAAGTAACGTCCGGGAACAGCGTCGTTTCCACGGACTGGGAATAAACGAATCCGACGTTCAATCACAAAATTCGCGAAATAAAAATATCTTTACACTCCACAAGCGTGACCTTAATAGTAAATACGACTCTCGCTCTGTTTATTCACCGCGTGGATCTAATGCAAAGGTTTCAAATAAATTCTCTAAAGAAACTTGTCAAAATTTTGCGAATCTAAACTCTTTAAAAGAATATAAAATATATCTAAATAATAATGATAAAAATCCTTATCTGGAATGTCATTGTCAAAATAATTCGTTTAAATTTCTAATTGATACTGGAGCATCAGTATCTCTCCTAAAAAATCAAGAAAAATTAAATAATCTCGTTTATAATCTGAATACAAACGATAAAATTACTTTAACAGGCCTAAGTGCCAACGCACCTGTCGAGACATCAGGTAGCTGTATTTTAAATTTAAATTTCTCCTCTCAAAAACTCTCCGCTAAATTTCATTTAGTGACCGAAAATCATAATTTGCCACACGATGGTATCTTAGGTAACGATTTTCTTTTATCAAACGGAGCCGTGATAAATTTAAATAAGTCACAATTGTTTCTTGCATCTCTCGAAACACCGATTAAACTATTTTGTAAAAATGAAAATAGTTCTAAAGCTTTTACATTAGAGCCCCGATCAGAAACTGTCATTGAAGTTGATATTTTAAACCAAAATATAACCGAAGGCATCTGTCCTCAAATAAATATCGCGGAAGGCGTATATTTAGCAAAGTCTCTTGTAAAAGTAAATAATGGTAAAGCTTTAACGACCATCTTAAATACTGCAAATAGAAAATTAAGAATTAATAAAATACAATTAGAGCTCGAACCATTTCTAGAGAATACTTCTCGAATTTTAAATTATAATGAAAATAATTCAATTAATATTCAAGACAGGCTTAAACTCTTACACGAGAACTTACGCCTGACTCATTTAAATTCTGAGGAAAAACGGTCAGTCCTTAATATATGTGACGAATATAATGATATATTTTTGTTACCGCATGATAAATTAACATGTACAGAAGTCCTTAAACACGAAATTAGAGTAACTGATAACACACCGATCTCTTCTAAAATATATCGATTCCCAGAAGTTCATAAAAAAGAACTAGATAAACAAATTAATAAAATGCTTAAACAGGGTATTATCAGAAACTCGGTTTCCCCATACAATAGCCCTCTCTGGATTGTTCCGAAGAAACGGGATGCATCTGGAGAACAAAAATGGCGCATTGTAGTAGATTTTCGCAAATTAAATAACGTGACGGTAGGTGACTCATTCCCCCTTCCAAACATTGAGGATATCCTCGATCAACTAGGGCACTCAAAATATTTCACCACCTTAGATTTAGCATCAGGTTTTCACCAACTCCAAATGCACAAGGATGATGTTTGCAAAACGGCTTTCTCCACTCCTTCAGGGCATTACGAATATTTAAGAATGCCTTTCGGATTAAAGAATGCCCCTAGTACTTTCCAAAGGTTGATGACAATCGCCCTTTCTGGTCTTCAGGGTCTTCAATGCTTCACCTATTTGGACGATGTTGTTATTTTTGCTAGTTCTTTGGAGGAACACTCCGATAAACTCCGTAATGTCTTTGATCGTTTGAGAACAAATTCTCTCCTCCTTCAACCTGATAAGTGCGAATTTATGCATCAAGAAGTTGCTTACTTGGGTCATGTCATTAGCGATAAAGGAATATCGCCTAACCCTGATAAAATAAAGGCAATTAAAAATTACCCAACTCCTCAAAATCCAAAACAAATCAAACAATTTCTTGGCCTCATTGGCTACTATCGTCGTTTTATAAAAGACTTCTCGAAATTTGCAAAACCACTTACTTCCCTATTAAAAAAGGATGTACCTTTTATTTGGAATAAAGAACAAGACTCTTCTCTTGACTATTTTAAAGACATCCTTACGAAGGAGCCCATCCTTCAATATCCTGTTTTTTCTGAAGATTTTCTGCTGACGACCGACGCATCTAACTATGCAATCGGCGCAATCCTTTCACAGGGAGAAATTGGCAAAGACCTCCCTATTGCATACGCATCACGCACCCTGAATAAAGCTGAATGTAATTACTCCACAATTGAACGAGAGCTACTAGCCATTGTGTGGGCTGTCCAACACTTCCGCCCATATCTTTATGGTAGAAAATTCACTATTCTTACTGACCATCGACCGTTAACCTGGCTCTTCAATTGCAAAGATCCCAGTAGTCGTCTTATTCGTTGGAGACTAAAGCTCGAGGAATATTCCTATGAGATTCGTTACAAACCGGGTAGAATAAATTCAAACGTTGATGCTCTTTCTAGAAACCCAATACAATTAAACTCGTTAATAAAAAATGAAAAATATTCAGAACGATATAGCGAATTTATTAAGTATCATTACGAGAATCAAAGTATTCCCGACATAAAAATAATCAAAGATAACTTATTTTCTAAATTTCCTAACGCTTTAATTTATTCGAAAGATCTTGACGATAATAATACGTATTCTGAAAATCTATCAGTACTTTATGACTTCACTAGTCTACAAGGTGATCAAATAGAACAGTATGATTCTCTTCTATTAAACTTTGAGAATAAAACTACTTTCCTTTTGATTGCAAAATTAAACCATTTCGACAAATTAACATATAATGATTTATTCCATTCTTTGTTAAATCTAAGAAATTCTTTACAACAAAATAAAATAACCGAGATATATCTAAAAAACCCAGTGGAAGAAATTCCGCATCTAAAACAAAATATGTTTAATGAAATGTTAGAATTTTTGTTCTCGAAAACAAATATAACAATTATATTAGTAAATAGACCACGTTTTATGCCCAAAACTCGCGAAGAAATAAAACAAATTTTTAGAGATAACCACGAATCTTCTCTAGCCGGTCATGCAGGCTTCTTACGAACTTATAAACGCATAAAAGAAAACTATAAATGGCCTAACATGAAAGGCGACATAAAATATTTTTTAAAACTATGTCAATCGTGTCAAAGAAATAAACACGAAAATAAAGCCGCACGCGCACCTATGGAGATTACTACTACAAGCGAACGCCCCTTCCAAAGGTTAGCATTAGATGTAGTAGGTCCTTTAGATCTAACAGAAAACGGTAATAAATTTATAATTACTATGCAAGACGATCTTACAAAATATTCTTATGCAGTTCCCGTCCCTAACCATGAAGCGAAAACAATCGCAAATGAATTAGTGAAATTTATTACTATATTTGGAATTCCAGAAAGCATCTTATCAGATCAGGGCACAGATTTTACATCAAACACAATAAAAGAAGTAAATAAACTTTTCAAAATAAAACACATTCTCTCAAGTCCTTATCATCCACAAACTAATGGAGCATTAGAAAGATCACATCTTACTTTAAAAGAATACCTAAAACACTACATTAACGAAAAACATACCGATTGGGACGAATACGTTCCATTAGCCATGTTTACCTATAATACACATTTTCACAAATCTACAAATTTCAAACCTCATGAGCTCTTATTCGGACACAAAATTGTTATACCTAATACTTTAAACGCTAAACCAGAATTCAAATACACTTATGACGATTATCACTCCAATTTAAAACTAAAGTTACAAAAATCCTTTGAAATTGCAAGGGACAATATTCTTAAATCAAAAGAAACCTCAAAGGTTAATTACGATAAGAAAATAAACATTTATAAATATAAAGTAGGCGATCAAGTTTTAATTCAAAATAAAAATCTTAAACCAGGCATTAGCAAAAAGTTGCAACCAACCTATAAAGGACCTTATAAAATATTAAAAGTTTTTCCAAATCAAACTGTTAAATTGCAAATAAAAAGAAATAAATCCGCAGTTTATCATCATAACTTACTTAAGCCGTTCTTTTCAGATGACGATGATACTGACAACCATCATACTCTTGACTAACCTATTGACCTCTACCTATGCAAATGATTTACCATACCACATTAATCCCATCGATAGCAAAACAGGTATTTTCTTCCATCACATTGGACAAGTAAAAATATCACACGATTATTTTACACTTTTATCTTATACTAATATTAGTATCTACGAAACAAAACTAAAACTCATTCATAATATCTATAAAAAATCTACTCCTTTATGTAACAATAAGAATTTAACTTTTCAAAGTAAATTTTTATGTAAAGAACGCGTTGAATTATTTCAAAATTCACAGAACACTTTAAACGAAAAATTTGATTCTTTAAGTCACTTAACAGGACACGGAATACAATTAGATGCTAAGCGCTCCAAAAGAGGGTTATTCGACGGAGTTTCATATGCATTTAAATGGCTTTTTGGCACACCTGACGCAGAAGACGCGAAATATTATAATGATGCAATCGAATCTATTGCACAACAAAACCGCGATATGCAAATATTAGTTAAACAACAAATTCATATAATCTCCGATGCAATTTCAGACTATAACAAAAGCGCACAAGCTCTTCGTTTAAACGAACAAAAGTTGAACGATAACATAATTAAATTTAATAAATTTTCTGAAGGTACAGTAACCACTAAGTATAAATTCTCTTACTTATTTACAAACTATTGTCGATCATTTTAATTTATTATCTCATCTCATAAATGAACTAAATGAAGAATTTGACGTAATTATATCATCTATATTATTTTCAAAACAAAATGTTTTGCACCCATCTATTATTACGCCTAGACATTTATTAAATGAACTTTCAAAAATTAGAATTAATGCCAATTTCGAATTTCCAATAAACAATAACAACATTGAAAATGCTTATAAATATTACGAAATTTGTGAACTTTCAGTAATTTACGTGAACAAAATTTTAATTTATGCAATAAAAATTCCTTTAGTTACAAATGAACTTTATCAACTGTATAATCTTATTCCACTTCCTATACAGTCCTTTAACACTACCATATACTCATATATAAATCCTTCTTTTCCTTACCTCTTGTTAAGTACGACACGAACATTTTATGGGCACCTTAAAGACCTATCATCCTGTAAGAAGTCACCGCCCTCCGATTATATCTGCTCGCACGTGACCATTCACCTAGTCAAGGAGAGACCTACCTGCGAGACCGATTTGAAATTACGACAACCGCAAAGTATACCTAAAAGCTGTACGACGAAGACAATCAAATCCGAAATTGAAATATGGCACCCATTGTCGCCAAATCAATGGTTGTATATCCTAACTGAACCAGTGGCGGGTACAGTTAGCTGCGATGATTCCACGCCTGTGCTGGATTTCGTACTACACGGCACCGGACTTTTCACCTTAAAAGCAAAATGCAAATGTTATACTCTGTCTACGTTATTGGTAGCCACATCAAATTTGTCTGCCAATTATAGCAATTTCATCCCATCAGTCGATATAACTAACGACGACTGTTGCGTCCAAGAACAAAAGTTTTTACAAAGTGAAAAAATGGACACCATCAAGCTTAACAATCTTAATCTAAACGAACTTCGTCATGCACAACATAAATTACAACAATTCGACGACCAGCTTCGACAAAACATTAATCAACCCTTTATAGTTCATCACTCTAAATGGTACAATGTATTCTTGGGAATAATAGCAACCGCCATCCTAATTATCTTATTCTGTTGCGGATGCTGTCGATGTTGTCACTGGAGACGTTTCCCATGGTTGAGACGACTTTTCAACTCTGATCGATGCCAATACCTAGTTTGTATAAACAGTCATAACACCATAAGTAACAATGACGTACACTCCATGGATTGGGAGCCTCAGCAAACTTTACGCAGACTCACCTCCAATGATGTATTCTCCAACCTTCAAATGGACGTTGTATCGCTGAATGAACCAGATTCACAAAACGGCGATCCAAAAACTTCAAAGGACAGACGCAAAGAACGGAAAATGTTCAAAATTTAAAAAACTTTTCTATCTTATCCGATTTATTTTATTAATATGAATAACTTTGGTTAATTATTATTATTACAATGCTTTTGTATTTTATATCATACATACTCTATATATATTTACACTATACTTTATAAAATATAATTTTATCATATTTTAATTAATATTGAATAATTAGGAACAAAATATCTTACGTTTAGAATCTAGATCGCTAACAACGATTATTTCATCTATCTATATTTAAATACCTAGGATAAATATTTCCAAATATTTAAGTTATTATTGTATTATAATATGCGAAACTGTATTAATTTTACAGATATAATATATCTTAAGGGTTAAATATTTAAGAGAAAAGACAGAGACAATTTGCAAATTAATATTCATATGTCAACTTTTACTTAACTTATTGGAACAAACAGTTTTATGTTTTGATAGCGTGATTGCACCCTTATCAAAACACTTAACGAGGGAGGATTGTTGTATCCACCATACACCCTGTATTTTCCTAAATTAATAATCATGCAACACAACTAAAAGCTTAAAACTTAAATCTCAGGAAGCTCACGTTTTCCAATAATTACCTTCTTTCAAATTACTATTTTTCTATCTTGAATAATCAATAAGATGAGGATCTCATTATTAATTCCATGATGCATTTTTCCCTAATAGTATACTTTCTAAGGTTTTGTTTTAACGACTCTTATTCAAAATAAACAGTTTATTTGTCACGTATGAATGTCCCATTCACACGTTCAAGCTTCTTAATAAAACTGATTGGCCCAACGCAGGATTATTCATTATTCTTTTTCACTTAGTTCGACTCTATACTCAAACGTCTCTTGTCTATTTTTTTGTTCTTATTTTTGTTAATTATAAATAGACATGAAATAAACGTCTTAACAACAATACGACTTACTAGTGACAGTTTTTGCAAATAAACCAGTATCCCAACAATGCATATCCTGTAAAACTTTTCTGTAGATGTCGAGTTCAGGAGAAACGCCCCTAAATTATATTTCACTTCAAAACCATAACAAAATATGTCTAAAAAGTGAGTAATTTAAGAGACATTGGGGTTCTGAACCGACCTGACTGATCGTTTTAGGTGATTTTTAAAAACTGAAATATAAAATATTAATTTCCTGGCATTTTTTATGGTGCCTTAATCTAAAGCAATTATATTTATCTGTGATAGTTTAAACGAAAAAACTCAATTCGGAATTATTGCTGCTCAGTCGACCGACAACTGATCGAACGTGCCATCAAAGCCCAACAATATTAAATTAAAAATGCTACCTACATCAATCTTGGGAGGACAAAAAATCTTCAACATTAAAAGAACAACAAAGAAATAAACGTAGAAATCAAACAATATCAACTTGTGTGTCCAATCTGCTACTAAAATGACAAACGTTTTTCGAAAATGTAACACACTTACCTAGATATATTCTCCGAATACCATAGAAAATGTGTGCGTTACGAATCGGCTTAGACCCGAGTAGTTCCATCTGTAGTTCGGGTCGTTCCGCAAAATCACGATTAGACAAGCATCGGGATTTTCTTACGTTTTCTTCATCTGCATCTGCTCATAACGAATCTTGAATTTTTCTACATTTTTGAATTAATAAATTTTTGCTCCTTTACGTGTCATACGGCTATTAAGTTTATTTTCGTTTCAGGGTGAGATTTAAGACACACGTTTGATGTCGGATTTAGTATTTTTTACTGAATGATTTTTCTTTCATTATTTCCATTACCTGTCTAATATACCCTACTGTTTGGACCAATAATAGTATATTACGTGCTGAGGTGGAAAGTGTTTCATTCCTGTCGAGAGAGTCGCTAGTTAAAGGAGGCGCGAAGCGGCGAGGTTAACTAAATCTCGAAACAGTAATGAAACGTTTCACCGAAGGTTTGTATATTATTTTATTAACAACCACAACTAACATCCACTTCTTATTATTTTGAATTAAAATTATTAATAAAAGATAAATGTCATTTTGACCATTGTCCATTGAAAAATCAGACAGACATTTCAAATAACCGCAGCTGGTAAAATAACGTAGGTAATAATAAACATCAAGATGACAAATAAAATTTTTTGAATATGGTTTCCATGTCACTAAACAATATATTATTTTAACAACAGATGAGGAATTTGATTTTGTTGCTACTCCACCAGAAATTCGAAAGAAGATATCAACGATTTGGTCACAATATTCAATGCTGAGGACCTCTATCAATTAGGGAGAAAGTAGACATATCTCAACACGCAAAGCTATTAGCATTTTTAAAAAAGGTGTGTTTGTATACCGTTTTGAGTTATCGATTTTTAAAAAAATTACAAAAAAATTATTTACTTTCTACCCGGGTGGAAAGTAAAAGTAAAAAACGTCAACTTTCCACTTTTCGAAGGTAGATGAAATGTCGTTATTTTTTTTTATTTTTTTTTTTTATGATCAAACACAAGCACTATTGGAAAAATCCTTTAGGGCACTCTGGGAGTGGTGCGTGTGCGCAAAAAGCGTTTCACGTTGGCTTTGAATCGTTGGAGGTTATATTCGTTGGGAAAAACGACCTCGGGAAGGTCGTTCCATAAGGATGAAGTCCTCCAGATGAAAGAATTCTTAAATAATGAAGTTCGAGGAGTACTAAGCTTAGCCACATATGGATGGGCGGCAGTGGTTCGTCGTGTATTTCTGCTATTCGTCGCTCTAGGCGGAATTAAGAGGGCAAGGTCAGCCGAGCACCTTCCATGAAAATATCTGTAAAAGAGAGTCAAATCCCCAACCTGTCGAGGTTCTTCGTCAGCTCGTGGTCTCCGATCAGACGAATAGCCCTCCTTTCGATGGAATCCGGTAGCCGAAGAGTATGTTTGGGTGCAGAGCTCCAGAGATGAGAGCAGTATTCTAGTGATGGTCGAATCTGGGCTTTGTATAGTGTCAAAAGTTGTAGAGGTGTGTACAACTTTCTGGTTCGGAAGAGTATCCCAAGCTTCTGAGAAGCTCTCCTGGCGATTGCCACAACGTGGTTATGCCAAGACATGTTTCCTCCCAGATTGACGACCTGCAAATTAATAGATGAAGCCAGTGGGATTGCGTGCCCGTCCATGACTATATCCGGTTCTGTAATGTTAACCCTTTTAGAGAAAATTGCTGCCTGGGCTTTTTAGCGTTAAATTCGACTTGGTTGCATGCATGGTTGTAAATAAAATTGTTTTCTCTGTCACTTCATAAAAATTAGGCGGTAAAAATGTTCCCAGCTTATAACATTTTTAAAAAAGTGTGTTCGTATACTATTTTGAGATATTGATTTTTTTTTAAATTATAAAAAAATAATTTACATCAACGTAAAATATTGTTACAATCAAATTTGATGCTGTCAAGCACTTTTTGTCACTGATAGAACCGCTGATTTGCGATTTAATTATTAAAAATGAACCTGTGTTAAAAAGTAAACATAGTATTATCTTTTAGTATCTATAAATGAATTCATGAATTTATCTTCCTAAAAATCACTCGATCTTTTCTTTAAGATTAGATAAACTCTTATTTTATAACTCAAAATAGATAGACTCTTAGCAATTTAAACTCAAACAAGCTAGCTAGCCTCTTGTTAAATTTCTAAATAATCTAGTTGTCGTAAAAAATAAAAGTTTATCCGTTAAAAATAGCTATTGTGCTTTTCGGGCAAATTGGAATGTTCTTTATACGTGATAAAACTGTCTCATTGGCCAACAACATTTTTAAATAGCATTTCTATGTAAACCGAGTACTAGAGAATGAGTTTTAATAAATTTCGAGTTCGAATGACTTTTTCTTTTAATATAATATGCATATTTTTTTAGATAATTTTACTCAATGATCGTGTGGGCATATTTATTCTGATTAAATTCCGAGAGCGAAGCTCGAATTTTCCAAAACCAATACTTATCGTGACCTTTAAAAATTGTATCTATAAAACAACGACCTCTTGTTATATTATCTTATTAAATAGGGGATTAATAGGGGATGTTCGGGCAAGAAGGGGCATCAGGTCAATCTGGTCATACCACCTTCAAAATATCCTGTTTCAATAATTGCTTGCGTGTATGCTTTTTAATTTTCTGACACCATTAAAAAAACACTCAAGATCTAAATTTGAATTTGGATACTTTTACATCCCTTCCCAAGTTTGTTTATAAAAATAGCTTATTTTACTTCCAATTTTTTTTATTGAATTTTAGACATTCTCAAAGAAAATTAAGCCATTTTGTACAACTCTCGACGGCGTACGTCGCCAGCACACGACTCTTATGTTAATACCATTTTCCGCAACTTTAACAATGCCGATAAGACTCAAACGGCTAATCTGGGCCTTTTAAGCGACAGAAAAATCCATGGGACTGGTCCAAGGTTGTGCCCTTGTGGCCCATTCAAAGTCTGAACTGTCGTTACGACTGAGATGCGGCCCCGATCGACTATTTGAGCGTGTCAAATCATTAAGCTATGTGCCATTTTTGCCGATAAAAGAGCCGGCATTGAAAGCGGGTCGTTTTTATGACAAAAAGATCTTTTTTCATCTTATTTTAGTGTTTAGGTGGTCCTACATGGATTTACATGGTCATTGACATTGTCTTCTCTAAAGCATTATTTAAATAACACATTTGACACGTTGACGATAAAAACCAACATTTGTATATAGAATATCTCCAATCAAAGCAAAATATTACGATGCATGTATTATCCTAGTTCGGCTTGAACTTATTGGCTTATTTCTTTCCTAATACTGGTTACAATGACAAAATTGCTCATTATTTAACTTCTTTTTACTTATTTTCTTTTGCCTTTCCTAGTATTTATTTTATTTTAATATTTTCATCATATATTTGAAAACAACGTCTGGCTTGCCTGGTAAAGCCTGAAGGTGTATCGTCAAACTTTGTTCAAACAATCATAAAATGTTTTAGAAGTCAACATACCTTTTTATCCTAGAGGTATAACGTTTACCTCTGGTAAATACAACATAAGAAATGGGTAAACAGCCACAAAGGGATCCGCACCAAAGATACTTTTATGTCATAATTACGAAAACACACAGAGGAAGGCATAAAAATCGTATATAAAAGGATTTTCAGCTTAAGTTTTTAATAAATATTTCAGGACAGCTGTCAAACAAAGAATGACGAAACCTTGTGCACAAAAACCCCCTGCAGCAAGGCGTTTCGGATGAAATGAATATTTTGCATAAAAACTGTTGCCCAGAGATTGTCAAAAACTACTACAAGTTCAATTCAGCGTTCGTTGGGAGAATAAATAAACAAGAAACTTCCACAAAAGAAAATATTCTTTCTGCTAAAGCACCGACTTATGTCAAATTAATCATTGAGACTTTTAATTCCAAAATGTATATCTCATAAAGGGGTTCCTTGCTTGCAACGCTTTGGTCTGTACATTTCATGTGTGTTATTTCAATACCGCATTTAATGCCGTTTTATGGCATTTTCGTCTGGGTTTAGGACATAAAACGTCCCGCAGACATAATGGTCGGAAAGGGCTTTAGATCGGCTGTAAAAACATATTTCACAGTTGTATCTCTCGGTTGTTTATTTGTCTAATTATTATTGTAACGTAGTGAGGGTGACAATGTTTTAACTAAAGACCTAAATAACGATACAGGAAAGTGACGGTTCTTTCTTGTCTATCGCTTTTAGCGATTTCTGATACTGCTAAACATACCCTTAAGCAGATTTATACAACAAAAAATAATCGTTTTAATTTCGACTCTCTCTTTTATCAAAACTACATATATAGATATTTATTTGAATCGATTCTTTTTTTATGATCAAACACTAGTATAGGAAATCGTATATTAAGTACAAGTTTCATAAGACATTAATCTTAGAGCGCGCCTTTAATTTCTAAAATACAAGTGCTCTAATTGTCTTATGAACCGTGTATTTTATAATACTTTTTCTATTTGGGTCTTTAAAGTCTGAAAAACTTTAAAAAATATAGTAGATTTTTTCCATTTGAATTAATATTTTCTTTTTGGGCTGGCAATACTTTTACAATTTAATAAAATGTTACAAGTATCAAATATGCCATGATAGAAACAATTGAACACAACAAAGGTTCTTCGCATCCGTCATAAAATTAAAAATAAATATATTATTAAAGTTAATAAAAATGAGTCAGGAAGAAAGTGTTGTACTCCGTCAGAAATACGAGAAATTGTAGAAAATAATCTAGAAAAACTTTTAAAAAGAATATGCAACACTTTGAGATATGGTGCGAGCCGAACAAAGTTCAAAATATTGAACAAAATAATAAATAAATACTATTGAACAAAATATTGTGTCGACACAGAATCTGACAGGAATAACAATAATTAATGCCCAGGAAATGTCTATAGTAACTATAAATTTGTATATAAATAGTAATATGTATAATACTATATCGAATTAAAAATAAAAATAGTACTTTATTGAATAAAACTTTACAAATAGAGCATAAACTGGAAGATATTTCTATTATTTTTAGGTTATGTTGTTTTATAGTTGTGACTAGAAATTAGTTGAGGGACACCGTCAGCATGTTATATATTTCCGAGTATAGGTATTTCAGATAGTAGTAGAAATAATCTAATTTGCAAGATTAAAGGTTAGTATTTTAAAGTGTTCTATAAAAATTTTTTGTCGAATCCATAATGCCTAGAAAACTAATTTCAACGAAATCGAAGTAAGCCTAAAACTCTAACCCTACTTGCTGCCAACATAAAAAAATAAAATTTCAGTTTCATAAAGTGGCAGCCATTATGAAACCAAAATAGAAGAAATACTTTATGGCACCCTAGGAGTGATGCGTGAGCAAATAAGCGATTCACGTTGATTTCTAATAGGTTGAAGGTTATATACCCGTTTGGGAAACACGACCTCGGGAAGTTCCACAAGGATGACGTCGTCCAGATACAAGAATCCTTAAACATTGAAGTTCGAGGACTACCACATATATGGATGGGCGCAGAATATATTTCCCTTCCCTCCCGAAACACCCTGTATATATTATAAGTTTGTCTATTAAAGCTCGAGAACTATAAATAATTATATATAGATAATAATAATATAAAAAAGACCACCCAAAACACTTTTAGTCGAATATTTTACGGATATTTTTTATACGCTTTTATTCCGTCACAATTTTATGAGTATGTAAATTTTCAGACAGGATAACTAATAAAAATGATATTGTTGACAGTAATCCAGCTTAACATAATTTTAAAAAACTCACCCTTAGCCGAAACCCTTTTTCGACGTGTGAAACACCTTGTCTAATGTCAAATATTTATTCCAAACTTATACCGAGGAATTAAAATCAAGGCTTAAGTAAGGGCCACTAAGTATTAAGGGGTGATAAAAGTAAATAATCGAGCTGATAGAAATAAAATAATACAGGGTGTCCGATAATTAATGGTACATGGAAAAGCCACAGACTCCTTACGTAAAAATATTAGGATTTAATTATACTTACCTATATCCGAAAGTTGATATTAACTGAGAGACAGGATGTTAAAGTTAAAACCTCATTTTTGTTTTTCTCTAATAACTTTGCAGGAAACCAACGTTTTTTACAGAATATGGCAATTATGGTTCTTTAGAACGAGAAATTGATTTTTTTTATGAAATTTTAATGTACAATGTAGGGGGGCTATCTGCATCATTATTTGAACATCTATTAGGTCATAACATTTTTGTGCCTCAGTGTATTTAAGTTTTTAATGAAAATAATACTTTTCTCATATTTATGAGAAAAAATTACTAAGTTCAGGTCGCCCAGAGTTATCGTTTAGAAAACAAGTAACATTTAGAGATGCAGTTGCTATAGAAAAGAAAATGTTTCATTTCTGAGTTTATGGTAAGTTTGTGTTTTCACTGCTGTTGGTTTCTTGAATTAATAACCGAGATAAGCCACCTTATGTCAAATCCGAAAAGCCACATGGAAGGCACTGGCGAGAGATGTCAAAAAAATATGTCTCCAAAGATGGCAGAATGGTCAAAATGGTTCCGTAAGCTTTTTTGCTGTATAACTGAATTGTTTAGGTTTCCTAAATGGTTTTATATAACTTTTATGCACCAAATCTGGGGTCGTTACTCTTATAGATCTCCTTTTAAGGACGTTAGCAGGGAAAATTTATACAGTTCGAAGGTTGAGACCCTTAATGAAAAATATGGTGCAGTAATTATAATTATATTACATCAAAACCTTTCATACATAGACACAAAAGGGTTACTATAGGACTATTTTTAAAAGTATAATCTCTAAGTCGTTTTAATACCTTCCACAATAGGATTTCGGATTAGAATAAAAATATGGACATAAATTTAAGATAAGGGTTGCGTGAATAAACGTGATTATACGGCACTAGACTTTTTATACGGGTGAAATGCCCAGGGATAAATTTCTCAACGTCGCCTTAAGAGATATGGTTGTAATAAAAAAAACTTTGGAAAGTGTATATAATCTAGCATGATTAGTTCCAAGGTGTCAACGTTTGAAAGAAATACTTTGACAAAATTGGATGATGCTTGACCTGAAATTTTATTTGGATTTAAGGCACTCGCATTCAACCTTATCTGACCCATTCTACATGTTCGTCATGTATATCCGCGACTGTCTGCAGACCTATGTTGATAGGAACTATTTACCTTACTTTTGGGTAAGAAATCACACGAGCAATGGCCTATCTCGTTTGAAACACCCTGTATAGGGTTATTAAACTAAGAGGAAAATATGAAAGCTTTCCTGCAAACAATAAAGTAATTATGTAAATAGTTCTGTAGATATTTTTCATAATATTTCAATTTATTTTCATATTATTAATTTGTAAAATTAAAAACAAGCTTAGCAGATTTTTAAATTACATTATTTTCCAGCGTAAACTCCTAGAGTCCAGGCAATTAGCCGTAAAGAATTACTTTGGAAAAATAACAACTCCAAATTCTTGTTTTAAACACGTCGGCCTCTAATTGGCCAAATTACGCTCTTTCGACATCAAATTAGTGATTAAGTTGTCACTCCACATCTTGTCATTAAAATAACCGTTTTTTCTTCTAACACTCATCGCGATTCCTATCTCTTCCCAACAGAATTAAATGGAGTTTTTCCACTTACAGATTAATATTATTCTTCTTTCTGTACGAATAAATACAACAGAAAAAAATTCTTAACTAAATTTTTTTTCGTATTTTTAAACAAATTGAGCGATTGCTTCCATTGGAATTTCGTTGCGTATGGCGTCAGAAAGCCTTAAACCCATAGAAATTACCAGTGCGAAGATTGCCGAATAATTATATCGTCGAACATTGCTTAATCTCGGGATTACAAAAACGCACTGGTGGAGGACAGTTTTAATTTGACGGACAAAGTAAAAATAAATGGCGCGCAATTCAAAATGTGTGATAAGTAAGGGGACGGTAATATGAAAATTGTATCTTAATGCAATTTCTATATTTTTCGATAATTTCGATACCTGGTGAAAAAAGTGTTGAACATTGGAAAGTATGCCAATGTTGATGGGGGCAACTCAGCTCAATATGGTGTCACTTCCAGTTATACCGATAGTATATGTCAACTTGCTTATTTTAAATGGAACACCCTATATATTATTACATTTTTGGATTCTACGTAAGATTCTAGGCAGATTTCGTACCCGAAGTGCCACCATACTGAAAATATTTTAGCCGTCTTAAACTTAATAATGTTAAAATATGTGTCAACATTTTGAATAATTGCTTAATTAAGGGAAAAATTGCCTTAATCATTAAAGAGTTGCTTCAATCACTAACTTCCAGAAGAAACAAACAGAATCAAAGATTTATCCCAAGCAATGGTAGTGTGTAGTGTCCCGGTACAGATAATATTCCTGGCATATTAATTAAATAATGTAGTGCTTATCTTGTTAAGCCTCTTTTGCACATATATAACCTCTCATTAATACAGGGTATTTTTCCTACAATGTGGAAAACATCTCATATAACTCCTTTACCCAAGGGAGGTGATAAACATAACGTTAAAAACTACTGACCCATAAGTAAATTATGCATTTATGGGAAAATATTTGAAAAATCACAACATTATATTGGAGCAAGTTATAGATATTATTTTAAAACAAAAACACGGATTTCTTCCACGTAGGTCCATTGAGAGCAATCTGGTGGAATTTACAGATTTTATTTTAAGAAGTATGGATGATCGGGAGCAGATTGATGTTGTATACACGGGCTTCAGTAAGGCATTTGACAAAATTAGTCTTTCCATACTGATGGAGCATCTTGCTGATGTCGGTGTGCATAGTAGCTTGTTGAGATGGATTTGGTCCTATCTTAGTGATAGACGACAGATGGTCTCCGTTGGTGGTTTTTATTCTAAACCTTTTAACGTGCCGTCTGATGTGTCTCAGGGCAGTCACGTATCTGGAGTGACATCCTCGACGCCTGACTCAGCCGGTCTCGTTAGGAGCTTATCAACTTAGAGCGCTGGCCGATGCGAATCTACATAATAAGCTTCCTCAATTTCAACATGAGAGCCAGTCGCTCCCATTGAGCCGCATGCTGCTTGCTGATATTAAATACAACATTTTTTAGTGCTAGGGCAGTGACGCAGAAGCTGCCACTGATTCTATCGATGGCGTAATTATTTACTCTCCAAACCGGCCACTTGAACCACTGTCCGGTGTTTTAAACAACATGTAAACTAATTATAAACATTTAAGAACTCTGATAATCGGTTCTTAGGTATGTAGATTTACATTAAGAGGTGCTATTAGAAGCCCGTTTTATCAGGTTATGTGGCGATGGAATTTTGTGGTGCCTATTTGGTTTTATGGGTTCCAAGGAACCATAATGGACGATGGTAATTTGAATTGGTTCTAAGATGGAGCTATAATTGGTCGAAGTTAATTTAGTAAAGCATCTGTTTTGGTATTAGAATAACTTGTTCTTATTTACTATGGGATGTTATTAAGTTTTTTTTTCGTTAACTTTTGATAATTAGTAGAAAAATACCTACCAGTTCTTTTTATGGGTTAACGAAAACTGTGCATTTATAACAATTACACCTGCCAGACACAAAGTTTAAAAAATAATTATATTTTATACAAAAAAGTACTCATCAGTACTCGCTATACAGAGTTATTAGTATGTAACTAATTGGTGAACCTAATTTATGATACATTTGTCTTTGAAAATGAACTTTTGATATGGAAGAATATGAATTCTACACTGAGAAAAAATTCCAATACATGGTATAAAAAATATTATATAAGTTATTGGATTTCCACATACGTATTCGGACAGCGCGACAGTTGGCTACTGTAATAATCTCGCTTTTCTAAACTGTGGCTATAGTGGCAATAACTTACTTCTAATAGTAGTTATAATCTATAATAGTTGGAGGTACTAATTATATTACAGCAGCGGTTATTCGTTTTATACTCAATATAAAGATATTTTAATAACAGTTAGTGGCTGGATTGTAAGTATTATAATACTGATACTAGTGACCAATATACACTCGGTATACCGTTTATGAGAATTTCTAATACCAGTGATAATGTAGAATAATACTGAATATCATACTGTTTCTTTCCACATAAAAGATAGCTTATACCCGATATATGAAAGATTCTAATACCTATTTCAAGAATCTTCTAATAGTGTATCTATAGTGTCTGATATACTAAGTGGTAACTTAAACAAGAATATATTGCGTACTTAAGCATCGGGTACTAGAACATTTATATAACCATATTTTCCTTAAATTAAAAAAATAACATAATGCCTCTTATAACAGTATATATTTTTAATGATATAACATATACGTAATTCTCTCACTTATTATTAATATTGAACAAACATGAACAAACCTAATCCCAGAGAACGCAACTTACTTAAATTATTGATATGATCAATGTACAGGGGTCCCATTTTCGACACTTTTATAGGGTATCTTCGTAATTGCTAGTGCTATCAAAAAAGTAATGTAGGTGTCATGTGCTCTTTTTGGGTCAAACTTAAAATAGTAAAATCAAAATTTGAAGATTTTCGTTTGCTTAAGAGATACGGGGGAAAATCAAAAAATTATCAATTTCAAAATTACCCTATATTTTCTTGGTTAAAAGAGATACAGAAAAATGTTTTATACAGAAATTTCTTTATGAAGATTGTTGAATAATCTGCAATTTTCAGAATAAGTATACGGGGTCAGGTAAAGAAGTTATCAGACTTAACCTCAATTTTTTAAATGGATCTACTAAAATGATGTAAAATAATACAGTATTATATTATACTACTTTATTATAGATTATAGTGTATAGAATGCATACTTACTATGAATGATACACAGCCTGAGCCTCGAATGTCTTTAATTTACACAATTACACATCAATAAAAACACTTGCGACCACGGCGAAAAGTCTTCGATATTAAAATGGTGGGCGTGATTCGGACTAGCTCGGAGAAGGAATGCCATTCGGCTAATTTCGCAATATAAGATTTCTAATAACACCTTATCGACAGAGCGCTGCGAGTATTATGCTACATTTTAAATATGCCTGTATTATAAGCGCGGGGAACTGATTTGCTAAACGTCTAAACAGGGCCAATTCCGAATATAAGAAATGTTTAAATAAGCGAGATTGTTACCGATAGAAAATATTTTTATAATGATTATGATTACTCTAATAGTGTTAAGCGAAAATTTTGCTGCCGATGCGATTTAGGGATTTACAAATTTTCCAATGTTTTAATTATTCTCAGTGTACATTTGTCTTTGACAATTTACTTTTGATATGGGAGAATATGAATTCTACTCTTCTAATTGGAATTTTGATAGCGAGATAAACTTGCATTGAATATGGGTTAAATAAAGATACAGGTACAGTTACACAAACGGGCATAATACAGACTTACCTATATAGAATTATATTTAGAGGGGTCAAAACCTGTCTCTCCCAAAAAGTAATTTAACTTTATTTTCTACCTAAGTAATTATATTGTAAAGTGCTAAAGCACAACCCCATTTCGTTTTGAAACTTTGCGTTTTGCTTCGTGGAAGTACGAATGAGGTGACAGGGTAATTAGCTGTCAAGATGAGAGATAACAAATGAAATAGACTTGACTGAGCTGCATACCTCGCGATATTTCCTAAAAGGGTATCTGGGGTGAAAAGATAAGAATTGGACTAAATTATATTTAGATACTTTGTATAAACTTTATTTACTTGAATATTCGTCCTGAACTTCCTTTTTTAAAGCCAGTTGAGCAAATGAATGTGCTATTATTACAACACTACTAGATATAAAATGTATAAAAGTAAATGAACTACATGATAAATAACTTTTTCGGTCGATTGTTTCAAAATGTTAACATTTCTGATATGTCTTCTTCTAGCAAGGGTCAATATAATCGAGACCACGAATTGGTCTAGGGTTTTTATTTTGAAAAATGATGTAAAAAAAACATTTGGAAAGGTTAATCCATTTAAATTTATAGGCCGAGTTTTATAATAGTGTTAGATTATTTCCTGAATATCTAGCGTTTCTATTTCCTTTATTTGCATGGAAACATTTCAATTCTGACGTATTTTATCGCCTTATGTCAAAAAGTCTATCGAAAATGGAGTTTTACTGATAGGAAATCATTATTAGCTCATTCAAACTATTAAGAAAGTAATATTTTCCTATAAACTGTTGCCATGTAAGAATTAGTGACGACACGATGGAAACCAATCAGGAGCACAAAAATGTAACCGCGGTTACACGAGTTTTTAATCACTTATCTAAACAAAATTTATTCAAAGATATTGGTCTATTTCATAATAATGTGGTCGTCGCCAGGCAATCAAAAATAGCTCTAAGAAATAAGTTATTACAGAACTGTAAGGAAGAATTATTTTCCAAAATATTTGGGTTGTCACTCAAATTTCCCTCTAAAATGTTTTATTTTTTCCAAACTTTTCATTGACCTTTAAAACCACATTTTATACCTGACCCAAAATCTCCATTAAACGTAACAACAAATCAATAAAAAGTATTTTCAATTTAATTAACACCATTTTCCGTTTTACACATTGCAAAAAAAAATGCGTGAAATTCGATGGAACTAAATCAGAATCAAGTGTATAAATTCCCACAGAATCAGCCCAGCTTTTCATTTGACATGATTTTCCTCTTAAAACACGCAGTGGAAAATTGGAGTTTCCCATTGGTGGAAGACAAAATTTAAAGGGCTATCTTTTGCCTTTTGTGATGGAATGATATTTATTTATTTTCTTGGATTTATAAAATAATATTAGGCTTTCATTGAACTACTTTGCTTCCTTAAACACAACTATATTGTTATCTTAACCAAACATGCAGTTATCTTTTAATGAGGAAGGAGTTTTAATGCTCATAAAAAGAGAAAAATGCGCCGTAGGCGAGAATTACTTAACGCTTAAGAATCTCATTTGTAGATCAGCTTTGAGACATCGACATCCAACAATCATAACAAATAAATATGTTTTCTGTACAATTTTCAATCAAAATATATTTTCTTCAATTCGTTCTTAAGCCAAAGTAATTTTGCCATTCAATTGTAAAATCACTTTTTAAATAGTTTATCCAACTTTAAATTTAAATAAACATTTCCACCATGAATAAAAACAAATTAAGATCAAACCATATCGGTACGACTTCCATATCAATACCTACAGCAAACTGCTTGAGAAATCTGCATAACTATAAGAAATGCCTACTCTATCTCTATAAAATCCCCACACAAGGAACATTATTATTCAAATGCAAACTACTTAAAACAAGTTTGCTTAAGTTCCTATATCTATTTTTTGATGTCCTTCCATACTTATTTACTGTGTGGGTTGGTAATGACACTTTGTATCTTAAGCCAAGAATTTATTTTCTAGTTGCCTAACATACGAGGAAGTATAGAAAATATAATATATATATATAATGTTTCCTTATCGATAAGGAACAAAGGTATTGTAAACTACAGATTCCACAATCGATTCGTAAAACTCTTGGAAAGTGAAGCTGTGATTGTTATTGAAAATCAGTAATGGGTGAAAGAGAGATCTACATGTTTATTGGCTGAATGGCAACAATGTTGATGTCTGGTTATATCAGATGATTAAATATGAAAACATAACCATACATTTTTTTATGATCAAACGCAAGCAGCGCAAGTGTGCGCAAGAAGAGCAAGAAGCGATTCACGTTAGTTTTGAAGCGTTGGAGGTTATATTCGTTGGGAAAAACGACCTCGGGAAGGTAGTTCCATAGGGATGAAGTTCTCCAGATGAAGGAATTCTTAAATAGTGAAGTTCGAGGAGTACTAAGCTTAACCACATATGGATGGGCGGCAGTAGTTCGTCGTGCATTTCTGCTATTCACCGCTCTGGGCGGAATTAAAAGCTCAAGGTCAGCCGAGCACATTCCGTGAAACTATCTGTAAAAGAGAATCAAATCCCCAAGCTGTCTTAGATGTTCTAGGCTGTCGAGGTTCTTCGTCAGCTCGTGGTCTCCAATCAGACGAATGACCCTCCTTTCGATGGAATTCAGTAGCCGAAGAGTTTGTTTGGGTGCAGCGCTCCAGACATGAGAGCAGTACTCTAGTGATGGTCAAATCTAGGCTTTGTATAGTGTCAAAAGTTGTTGAGGTGTGTACAACTTTCTGTTTCGGAAGAGTACACCAAGTTTCTGAGAAGCTATCTTGGCGATTGCTACAACGTGGTTTTGCCAAGACATATTTCCTCCCAGATTACCGATTAAAAGATACACATTCTTAATTAAATGAGCCATTCTTTTACAAACCACATATGAATGCACTATGATGTTTATAATAAAGACGATTTTTCACCAATAATCACAAAAACACAAATCAACCAAAATATATAAACAATCCGTTAGATCACAGAGCCAACGTTGTAATGTGTACGAGATTAGTATTCATTCATATTTTCGCTCCTGGATCGTAGCGCACATGTAACGCAGTAATAAAATAGAAATAAATGTTACCAGAGTACAGTTGGATTAGTTCAAGATTCGTTTCATACTTTTAAGTAAAATCATATTTTTTTAAAGATTCTCTCATCGCTTTTTCACAGTTTATAGTAAAATTATTGGGAAATAAATTTATTTTAAGAGCAATTGCAGATTAACCTTAAACCAGTTGTAATTGTCAAAATAACAAATTTTTAATTGTGATTTTGCAAGATACCTTTGCGATAAATATGTCAATCTGGCAATGCTACAATAATGACCGAAAGAGGTGGGAAAGACTGTTTGTATTCGTTGCGTAGGCTAGAAATGTACATTTCAGCAGAACCAAAAACGAGAGAAAATTCAAAAACGAATAAGCCCTGTAGATATTATAAACCACCCACCTTTGATCGATCCTGGTATAAGGTCAGCAACAACATTTAATCTTAAATTATTTGATTTGATATAATGTATTACAAAACAAACATAAACAGAGGTGTTAAGAATCACAGCCGAGATTTACTTGACCCACAATAGTCATTGTCATTATAATAAACGATTATAAAGTAAATAAGAACGTTGATTATGATTTAACTTGTGTATATTATGGACCTTTAAACCTGGAGAATAGAACAAACCGACACCATACTGTGGATTAGCACAGTGGTCTCATAAGCTCGCGCACATCCTAATGTTATCTACTGCGCATGATCAATCAAAGCTTCAGACGGTCCATGTTAAGACGAAGATTGCCGATGCTATGGATGTTAGAACGCCAATATATTGTACGTTTCATATGTGGTGTTTTCGTTATTTTCAGGTATTTTGACCGCATGTAGAAGGCATAAGAATTTGTATTTATTTGAGGTTCTAATATATTTTTCCCATATACGTACTTGTTTTATGGTTTCTCTGATTTTATAGCTTACAGTTTGTTGTTTCATTATTTGAAATGTGGGTTAATGTGACCAGACAGATGCCTCCCAATAAATACAATTATCGAGAAATACATGTGTGGTGTCCCATTTTCGACACTTTCTGAGGGGGTATTAGAGTTATTATCAAAAATAGAGTAGAGTGTTATGATTTTAGTGTATTATACTAGTGGAGCAGATTTTGAGTTTCCTTACCTCTTCATAATTTCATTCCCCTGAGAGGGACTACTAAATATATTTTTAAGACAATTAAAAGTTGATAGAGATAAATGTAAGTCTATATACGTCAATAAACTATCCTTTATTAACACGGGTATCGCGAGCCAATAGAGTCCATTTATTTCCTGAAAAATTCTCCTTGCATATTTTTTGTGGACGTCAAATTTAAAACTGCAGGAAGAAAAATTTCCTCTGCGAATATTCTCCATTGTTTACTGTAAGTGACACGGCAATTTGCAGAAGATAAAGCCACCAGGCGTAAAATGTTACTTGGATAATTGTCTAAATTGGCGCTTATTAAATTTTCTCACAATGGAAAAATGCAGTTTTTAAAAGTGACGTTTTATGCTTTAAAGTAAATATTAAATACGATGTGCATGACAAATTAGTTCGCGAGTACTCGTTGGTATGAAGAAAAATATCGCATTTTTCGTCGCATGTCGACCAGATATAGTCGCTACTATTCTGACGCATTAATTAGTGAACGGTGATCTTCCACGTTCTGTTTCAATGCATAAACAGCAAGACATAACATAATACGTTACAATTAGGCCATTTAAAACAAAATCTTAAAACATTGACACTTTTTGACCACTGGCCATGTTTCCTATTCAGTCAAGTTATTTTAAATTTAAAAAATAGTACCGAGTAGGAAATGCCTAACATTCCTGGATGACTGTGAAGATTTAGCAACACGGAGTCCAGGAATGTGGCTTTTCCTACGAGATAAACATTCCGAAAATCGTTAAAAAATCGACAGATATTGATTAATTTTGAAAAAATACCGAATAATTTTATTCGCTTGATATTCGTAATAAAATTGGTTGCGTTACTATGGAAACGTATTAATGTTGAATTGTCAAACTTGACATTTATGTAGAACACTAACAACTGTAAGGAAATATTCATTTCCTTACTGTAAGGAACGTTCACTAACAACTGTAAGGAAATATCATTTCCTTACAGTAAGGAAATGAATATTTCCTAACAGTTGTTTTCAGTTGCAAAAATGTTATCAAAAATGTCAATATTTCCGAACGATTTTCGGAAAAATATATTTGCGTTGCTATGCAACGGAAAATAACTATTAGGAAATATTCATTTCCTTACTGTAAGGAAATGATATTTCCTTACAGTTGTTAGTGTTCTACATAAATGATTGAAAACACATTGTTCATGAGGAATTAATTTATATTTTGAAAACCTCAATGCATTGCAGAATACATTTTGAAATGTGTAATCTAAATAGAAATTAAAACCTTGTAAATTACCTTAATCATTAAATTTTCTTAATCTGAAGCTTCCTAGATAAATTTGTCGATTTCTTTCTTCGTTAAAATCTTAGATTTCTTTGCCCTATAACCTTGCTTGCTGTTTCAATAAAGAACGAAGTTTTGAATAGGTAGATATATCTATATTGTGTTTAATTGCAAAAGTTCACTTCAACATTGAATAATTGGCTCATAATATTGCAGATTTTATCTTTAAACAAAGGTCTAGGAAGTATGCCATTACAACATTTTCCGAGAAAGAACTCGTGTTTTTACTTTTGCGATAGTCCATAAAACGTATACGCATGTACGTATATACTTTTCTCTTGATTTCCTTGGCAATAATTCTAATGAAGCAGTATTCACTACCTCAACCAGCTCTGGAGGAGTCCCAGAAATGGAAAATTCATCGTCACTTATCATTTTATACTGTTTTGCTTTCGGAAAGACTAACAATTAAATTTATATGCGTCAAGTTTGACAATTCCCAATTTTATTACGAATTTCAAAGCACCATTTGTTTGTGAATAAAATTATTCGCGATTTTTTCAAAATTAATCAATATCTGTGGATTTCTAAACGATTTTCGGAAAAATAGTATGTTTACCTCGTAGGAAAGGCCACATTCCTCACAGTAATCCAGGAATGTTAGGCATTTCCTACTCGGTAAACAATATACTATTTCTACCAGATTTCTACAAACGTCAGTGTCAAATTGAAACGCTTACCAATCGGTTTCCAGCGTCATTGAAAATTTTATTAATTATTTAATACATTGTGATTAATTTGAAATTTGTTTACAGACATACACAAAGGTAAATGAATAACCCCCAGTTAGTTAGTGACAAAATACTCATTTCTCTCGAAACATATTTATCGTGCGCCGTTTCCTTTTGAAGTAGTTAGTTAAATGGCCAGGAATTTTTATTGGTGGAACTTCAAAGCGCAACGTTGGGCGTAAATATGTTCATAAATCTCAAAATAAATAAACGGGGCTTTTGACTGAAGACAGAAGAGCTCGGTGTCATACGGTGCTGCACTTTGGCCTTTAAATAAGGTAACTTTACACACACCCATTCCAATATTTCAATGTTAAATTACACCGTTGCACGTTACAAGGAACTTGAACTTAAGCTTAAGTTAATCTTAGAGCAAGGTGCCAAGGAAAAATCTATTTCTAGAGACAATAATCTCTTAATGATTAGTTATACGAATAATTGTAGACAAGAAAGACTACATTTATGTGCTATCAAAATGTGAAAAAGTCAGTGTCACGTCAACTTTTGTGTACAACACGTTCTCATTTTTATTGCTAAACTATTATAGGTACGTTCCATTACCCAAATTTTATTAATTTTTTATTTATTCTTAAATAATGAAGTTCGAGGAGTACTAAGCTTAACCATATGAATGGGCGGCAGTGGTCCGTCGTGTATTTCTGCTATTCGCCGCTCTGGGCCGAATTAAAAGGGCAAGGTCAGCCGAGCACATTCCGTGAAAATATCTGTAAAAGAGAGTCAAATCCCCAAGCTGTTTTAGATGTTCTAGGCTGTCGAGGTTCTTCGTCAGCTCGTGGTCTCCAATCAGTCGAATGGCCCTCCTTTCGATGGAATCCAGTAGCCGAAGAGTATGTTTGGGTGGAGACTGCAGAGCTCCAGACATGAGAGCAGTACTCTAGTGATGGTCGAATCTGGACTTTGTACAGTGTAAAAAGTTGTTGAGGTGTGTACAACTTTCTGGTTCGGAAGAGTAAACCAAGTTTCTGAGAAGCTATCTTGGCGATTGCTACAACGTGGATATGCCAAGACATATTTCCTCTCAGATTAACGCCCAGCAAATTAATAGATGAAGCCAATGTTATTGCGTGTCCGTCCATGACTATATCCGGTTCTGTAATGTTAACCTTTTTTGAGAAAACTGCTGCCTGGTTTTTTTAGCTTTAAATTCGACTTGGTTACTGTCACCCCAAGCCAAAATTTCTTCCAGGTCTTTATTGAGGCATGATACTTCATGCTGTCTGCGAAGATGTGCGTCGACGCCGATGTTTGTGCATTCAAAGAGAAAGATGAGATAAGTGTAGTGTGCTATCATCAGCAAAACTAAATATCGGATCTGTCGTTTTCACTAGAAGGTCGTTAATGTAGAGTAAGAAGAGAGTGGGAGACACTATTGATCCTTGAGGAACACCGGCATTGATGGTGAAGGTGTCTGAGAGAAACCCGTCAATCGCCACTTGCAGAGAACGGTCCTTCAGAAAGCTAGACAACCATGCACAGAATCGACTGGGCATACCATAGGATCGCAGTTTACTTAGAAGTCCCTCATGCCAAACACGATCAAAGGCTTTAGAAATATCCAGTGCAACAGCTCGAGACTCCCCATGATGTTCGATTCACCCAAATTTTATTAAAATAACTACGTCGGAATTATCTAGAAGTATGATCCCAAATTGACGGTAAAATTTAATTATCTGTTTATTGGTTCAATGTATTTTTGTTGATATGACATACCATTTCTCTTAAGTGCAGAATTACACACATCGTTCGAAGACGGTTCGACAAAGAATTAATAAAAAAGAGCAACATTCGAATTAAGCTAATGTGCCACAAAAGTTTTATTGTAAAGAGGGCAATGAAATTATATTAGTCGTAACATTTTTATATATTCCTATAATGAAAACGAATAAAAGTCAGAAACGTCGCCATTTGCAACGTCGTCGTTCAATAAGCTATAAAACCAGAAGTCACATCATCGCCAAATTATTTATACATGGATATTTCCGTCCATGTGTAGAAACAAATACAGGGTGTCCAAGTTATAATGTTTTAACGTGTAACTTCATTATTAGTGAACTTAAAGGGATTTTAAGCGATATCTACTGTGTACTTTTAAGAAACTGGGGTGCTTATTTCACTTCCTGAAAAGTAGGCAAAGTGACTGAAATGCTCGATTAATCTCTTTTGTCGCTTATTTGTATACTATACAACGTGTCCAAGATAAGGAGGGCCAGTACAGGGATCTCGGAAACCATAAGAGATACGAAGTCGGTTAAATAGAGGTAAAGTTGCGCATTTACGTGCCTAATAATATGCCGTTTAGAAAGTTTTAAAATTCCGAGTAGTTCCGGAGATATCCGGAAAAGAACGAAATTCTGCAAAATCGTTTCATTGTTTTCCTGGGTTTTTTTTGAAACCGAATTCTAAAGTAAATGGCACTTTTGCATTGCCACTTTTTCCGCTCCATCTAGCAGGTTAATTGTTTTGTAATCCGACGAGTCATCTTCGAAGGGCCATTATCAACTTTCTTTTGTTAAATACGGTCCTGTTTTCTTGATATTGGAATTTGAGAGCTTTTTCCTCCCGAATGCAGCGATATGTGACTCATTGTGGTTTAATGGCGTTTCGAGGGTTTTTTGAACAACATTAAGAAATTTTGGGATACGGTTCTGTATTTCTCCTAATTTTATAAGTAATATCTCATAAGTAAGCTCTCAATTTTTACATATGTTGTACTAGTTCAATAAATAACAAATAATTTAATAATAATTAATTATTTGTTATTTATTGAACTACTTCAACATAAGTAAACATTTAGAGCTTACTTATGAGATATTAATTATAAAATTAGGAGAAATACAGGACCGTATCCCAAAATTTCCTGATGTTGTTCAAAAAAACCTCGAAACGTCATTAAACCACAATGTGTCATACATCGTTGTATTCGGAAGAAAAAAGCTATCAAATTCCAATGAGAGAAAAAGAGGACCGTATTTAAAAAAAGAAAGTTGATAATGGCCCTTCGAAGACGACTCGTCGAATTACAAAATAATTAACGCTGTTAGATAGAGTGGAAAAAGTGGCAATGCAAAAGTGCAATTTACTTTAGAATTCGATTTCAAAAAAACCCAGGAAAACAATAAAATGATTTTTCAGAATTTCGTTTTTTTTTTCGGATATCTCCGAAACTACTCGGAATTTGACATATTATTAGGCACGTAAATGCGCAACTTTACCTCCATTTAACCGACTTCCTATCTCTTACGGTTTCCGAGATCCCTGTACTGGCCCTCTTTATCTTGGACACGTTGTATATGACACATTTTTACCTTCTGGTGAAACGATCTTCCAGATCTGTTACTGATGGACAGAGAAACTGAGAAGTACTTTCTATTCTGTAATCATCTTCCCCTAAGATATGTTCTCTACGAGCTCCAAAGAGCAGTAACTTGGAATTATTGCCATTGCGATGCACATCGAGGCTCTTCTAAGATTATTTGCAACTCTACTCCACTAAATTACTATCCCTGCCTACAATTCTCCATATTTAATTCCCACCGTAAAATCGGGCAACTAATAACTTTTAATAAATTACTTGGGCTATCTTTACGACTTCCTCGGATGTAAAACAGAGCACATAATCGCACAATTAATTTCATAACAGAACGCAATTTATTTTCTGTCTATTTTTAGCGTTTATTACCGTGTTCTTTGGCCTCCAAATCCTTTAATTGTTTTGCAGTGGCAACTTTTCTTTGATAATTCACTAAAGCAGGACATTTTACTGCTGTAAATGGTTTATGGCTCCAAATACAAAGACGCCGTAAAATACACCGTAAACTTGATTGATTTGCGATGACAATATTTATTTTTTAATTATTGGTATTTCCTTTATAATTAAATTAATTAATTTTTATGAGAAATCGCAAACTAATTAGTACCATTTTTGGCATAAGGTAAAACTAATATTATAATTTTAATAACTCAAGAAAGTATGTAGAATGAGATACCCTGTACTGATGAGAACAAGATGGTTCGAAACGGGTATGCAGTCAGTAAAATACTATATACATTTGGGCCTTAGAGCTCAGCTTGGACATCCACTGCTTCGGTGTCCAATTAATTTATATTAAATAAAATTTTACGACGTTTTAATCCCCATATAATTCACATTTTATGTGAAAGCTGTATTCCTTATACTTCTTTTTCGATTATTTTTACAGTTTAGGCATGGTTTTATTACTTATTAATAAGACAAAATACAATATCCACCATAATAGGAAGGAAATATATTATAATTTATTAGTTTTAGAGTCAAAATCTTCAAATTTTATTCAATTCGGTCTCCATCTGATAGTCTTTGTTGCATGCATAATAAAATTGTAAAATTGATTATAATCCAATATCTTTAGTTATTTTATTTACGTTAGTAAATGTTTCGGAATAATCAATTCAGTTACAAGAAAATAAATTGATTTCTATTTAAGGAAGTTATCACGCAGGTATTATTTTTAATTTATGTTATAAAAACTACTGCAGTAATATTCTGGATCAAAAATACAATGTAATTCAACGAGGTTCTCAAAAAAATTAGAGAATGTAACAATGGTTCAACGGAGTTAATTCTTTATTCCAGCGTTTCTCAAACTGTGGTTCGCGAGCAACTAAGTAGAAATAAAATGTCACAAAAACAAAATATCGGAATGGACTTAATGGCGAACCAGATATATAAGGTTTTCTTCAAATCAAGCCCAACATAAAATAGCCGTGTGGAAGAAGAAAGCAGTACTATCCATTGCTGTACCCAGTGATATATTAACCTTTTGAAAGCCAATGTATTTCCGTTGCTCTAATGTCCAAACAAAAGGTATATCGAGATCAACCTATTTGATAAAATGGTGGGCTGAAAAATTGTGATTGTGAGGTGTTCTTAAACATAATATCTAATTAAACCAAATTTTGTATTTGTAGTCCCAACAAGATAGTAGTTCTCCCTTGGATCATTTCTATATACTTGTACTTTTCGAGAACCCTGTATAATATAATATATATTTTTTAGTAAATATTAGTTCCTTGCCAAGCGGAGCTGTTTAGGAAGAATAATAAAAAGTTCCCCATTTGTGTCGAACTTCCTTGTATATATTTTTACTTCGAGTTTATTTGTTTTTATTAGAATGACTACCTGATTGGCTCTACAGCACCTGAACTGCTTTTTTTTACACTTATAATGTTAGAAGAACGGTAGTAACTTGGGCGCAAAATTGATCCCTAACTCGAAAGTTAATCTGATGTGGAAAATCCGGACATAAATTTAATCCATTGGCTAATTCAATTAGGACATTTGATTCTATACGTCCTGAAAGTGATTAAATTTTAATGCAATAAACCTGGAAAATTTTAATTGTATCTTCACGATATTTTGACCATGTAGTAGATAAGACTGTGGCCGCAAACAATAAATGCATTTCGGGCATAATCTAGTAGGTCGTAGGCTGATTGGTAACTTAACAACTCATCGAAAAACTTACCCTTAAATAAATAAATCATAAATTGAATTCCTAACTCGGCTTTTTCTAACTTCATAAGACGTTCGAACTCTATCAACGATAAAGTGAAAAATTTATTATTAACACACTCAAAAACACAATTAAATGTGGTAAACAAACCTTTTAACATGCTTTTAGTAAAGGAATATCAACTATTTTTCGAGATAAAATATTTATTCAGTGGTTTTATAACCTTAAGCCAATAAAAATCTGAACTTTGTTATCTGAGATTTAGATTATTGAGGGGGTTTTAATACCTAAAAAACCACTGTAAATCGTCAGTTGGTAATATGAGATCAAAAGTTCTTTAAAATACTTAACGGATTAATATTTAATTATCAATGGCTAAAGGAAAATCACAATTTTATGTTCAAGTTAGTAGTTCAAGACCTGATTTTAAGCACACTTATTCAATAATCAAGGGGAACACACACGAGCGTATATGCGTTAATACATGAATATACAACGTCGCACATAAACGTGAACACAATTTGGACACAGACGGTGGCGATATACATGTTCGAGAACATAATAGCAATTTCAATGCCTCACCCAAACTCACCTCACTGTACGGTAAAAGCTACATGGCGTGCACACTCAAGTATGCACCCTTGAATGCACACATATATGGGCGTGACCAACGAATACCCATATGCACTGTCATTCTTGTTTGTGCGTACATGACTGTACATTCATGTATTAACGCAATTACAAGGACTACTAGAGGATGTTCCTATAAACTTCAGAATGCAGAAACTGTAGATATGGACGAAAGGTTTCTAGTTCTAGGGCTTGGGACTGGTTGCGGTTGTCCTATTAGTTGGCCTCCAAGATTTCCAGACCTGACACCACAGAGAGGAACAGGCGCCCTCCGTAGACGAAGCCGAAAATATTTTGGATGGATATTTTTGGATATTTATAAAATAACGATGTGATTAAAAAGTTTGAAACTTTGATTATAGGAAGAAAATAAAAACCGGCATATTTTTCCCCCTGCTGAATTCTCTTATGAGTGAACTTTTTTTCTCCATTAATAGTTATTTCCATGCCTCAAGCTCCCTCAACCGTAAGTAATTTCAATAAACTATAAGATATAAAGTAGATAAGACATAACCATAAAAGTAATTACAGCTTTATTCCTTTATTAACATCAGCGTCTAACCGAAAACAAGAAACAACTGAACATAGAATTCCGCAAGACTCAATTACAACTAGAGCCATGTAAATGCGCAATAATGAGCTCAATTAACTCTTTATAGCCTCGAATTAAAATGCCGCGCGGATTACTGGAATTATTTTAAAGCCTGCACACGAACTAGGGCAAATACGACAAATTCGCTGGCGTTTCCCTTGCCGATTTCAGGGTTTAAGCAAAAGTGTCGCATAAGAAATTTATTTCTTCTATGATGATTACATTATTATCATTAGTTTGCTATTTTTAAGAAACAATAGAGTAATATATTTTTTCAATGGATGCAAGGGACTTTATTTTTGGACGTTTTCCATTAGAGTCGGCAATTTTTGTCTCTTGCGCCGGCAATGGCAATTATAATTGCACGTATTCTTGCGCACTAAACCGTTCTCGATCAGCTGACCCAATACTGCTCGCATTGCCGGCGCAATGCGAGAATGCAATCCGTATTACACTCGGCAATTCTATTCTTCTGGCAATTAAAATTGCACGGATTCATGCGCAGTACACCGTTCTCGATCAGCTGTCTCGCATTGCCAGAAATGGGATAAGCGCCATTTAAATTGCCATTGTCGGTGCAAGTCTGGATAGAGATGGAATATTCTGTTATTTTTAACTGTCGAAGCAGCTATGAACAGCTAATGGCTATTTAAACTAACTGGTACTTAAATTAACAGATATTTTCATGGAAAGTGCTCGGCTGACTGCACCCCCGCCCAGAGCGGCGAATAGCAGAAATACACGACGAACCACTGCCGCCCATCCATATGTGGTTAAGCTTAGTACTTATCGAACTTCATTATTTAAGAATCCTTTCATCTGGAGGACGAACAAACCCGAACAAACCCTATCTTTTATTTTTTTTCAGTTTATATTTTTGGTAAATCTTATGTTTAGACGTTTCAAAACGACCAGGTGTTATGCAATTTCGGGCCTCAACCGTTTCCAAACAACCAACCATGGAACTTTGGAACGCATAAGTGTGACATTTTTAGTAAATCGATAGAGATTCTCTAAAATTATTAAACTCCAAAAAATAAGTTGCAACATGTGTTATTTATGTTAGTTAGTCAAAGTCAATTTACAGGTTATATATTTCTACGTTTTTGTTGTCTTCTAATTATCAGATATTGATAATTAGGTAGGCCAATGTATAAAAGATTGCGATAAGTACATTTAACCACTAAACAATGACTTTTTGCACCTATTATAGTCATCAGCTATAATTATAACAGTTGTAAAATCCACCAAAATATTTGAAAATGTTTAAACCATAACAATGAAATAATTAAAATGGGAAAATCTATTATTAAGAAAATAACCTGATTTAGCCATAGGGCATTCTTCCAGTCCTGTTCTCGTTAAACTTAAAATATAATTAGCTTCACTGGAGCGTTTATACGTGACAAGGTATGTATTTTGTACGTGTATTTTACTAAGTTTAAATATAGAATATTACACGGCAATTATACCTATAGACAGCCCTCGGGGGTTTCCTGTTCTATTTCCATTTATTGCAATAAGAGACAAAAACGTGTGGTGTTTCCACGAAGCTATGTAAATTTATTAGAATCGAAAGAAAGTCAGATGGCGTATAGTATAAACATGCAAGAAAAATCATTTCCTAACCACCTGACGTCACGTTGCTATAGCCCCCGTCGGACGCTGATTTATAAAGCAGTTGCTTCATTTTGGCGAACAATCGCGGTAAGGTCTACTCCACTTTCAGCAATATATTGCTGTTTAAATAACGCATAAACGCATAAATAAATTTATATTCATTGAATATTATTTATCGTATAAAGTACGACCCTCCCTAATATTCTATCGTACCGTCAAACTAAAAAAGTCCGACTCTCCCTAATATTTTATCATCCCGTCAAAACAAACTGTATAGATCCGGCAACCGTGCCTCGGTCGAGGTAAATGACGATTATGACGAGACTTGCACGCACGTGCGATTAAGTAGTGAAGTTTTTATGTAGTAACAGGTGGCGGGTGGCAGCGGGGGATAGCGAGGCTATGGCGATTTAACATGGAAAAGGCGCACAGTTTTTGTGTGCACCGCGCTGCTGTTATCTGTTCGTGCATCTAGTTAGAAATTCGAGCGTGTATGTTTTAATATTTTAATATTATATATTTATTAAGTTAAAATTAATAGTTGACGGTGGACAATTTAAGAAATAACTTTAGCTCTTTGAGTTTGGAGCAAAAAATTGAAGTGAAGAATGGGGGAACACCTAAACCCGAAATTAATTTAACACAGACCGCAAGGGGTAAATCTAGGGACTTTATTAGAAAGTTTAAAAATGAAATATATGAAAAAAAATCTATAGAGGGTATTCCAAACTTAATGAGGCTGTTATTGATCAATTCTACAATTAAGAACCGAAGAATGGACTTTACGTGTAAGCACTATTGTGTATGGTCGATAAATGTTGTGTATTTCGATAAATGATACTCGATATGATTTTAAACCATTTAATTTAAGGATTTAAACTAAAAAACACTGAAAATATGACAAGCCTCGTGGCTCGATTCGTTCTCGTCATAAGACAGTTAACTATTGTTCTCATCTTAGTTGCGCCTAATGACGTAGCCATAGATGGCGTAGTGGTATTAGACATCATTCGGTTCTCTTGATAACTCGTAGATGACGATAGTAGTATTGGACATCATTCGGTTTTCTTGATAGCTCGTAGATGGCTTTAGTAGTATTAGTAGTGGGCTATATAAATATTGTTACGAGGGTTACATGCGACGACGTTAAGATCCGACAGCTATTCACACTAAGAAAACCTTTCTTATTTTCCAAAAGTTGTATTTCCTTGTGTAAAGTTAAAAAATCAATAAAAATATGTTTTACCTAACGCATTTTCTTATTACTTTTTTTCTTTCTACATTTAAAACGCCTAGAAAGTAATTGTTTGGTCGCTACACAAAAATAAAATTTTAAAAATAATTTCATCATACTTGTGAACCATAGGTCACGAGCTGCCACTGATTGCAGCTCATTCTCGTAACACAATTCAGTACTCCATAAAACTTTATTTTTCTGGTAACATTACTGCTTGGAATGGCAAAATAAAGGAATCAATATCAATAAAATTTTATTCAATACCATTTTTTAAACTAGTTGTAACTTTAAGTCTATAGATACCTTCCATAAAATCCCAGGCTGGTATTTATTTTACAACTTCTTCAAAAAATGGAAATCCTCGTGCAACACAGTGCTAATAAAAATACAGTTGAGCTAATTTTTACTTTGCTTTACGTCCGAATTTACGAGAAAATGGATCAATTAGATTTTTTATTACGGCTACCTGGCAACCGCAATAAAACTTGCAGTTAAATACAGTTATTTTTTCGGGAGATCCAATCGCGGTTAATGGGCAAAAGTATCAATAAAGTTTATAATATACATTACAATACAATTATGTATATACTTTTTATTAGCCTTAATAAAACTTCAAGGGTGCGATCGACCATAACATGGCCAATTTGGATAATTAAAGAATTCTTTATATGAGTGTATACTTTTATTATTTTTGTGTCAACAAATTTGTAACTAATAATTCTCGAATTACATTTAACAAAATATTTTAGTTCAGAAACTTTAAAAAATTATGAACCACACGACACACAAAATATGAATCTCAATATTTCAGTTTTGCCATTTACGTCTCATATACTGGAACTATTGACGTTGTATTTGTTATCCTTTTTCATTAATTCAATATTTCCATCGTGCTGGAAGACGGCGCGAGTCCAGCCTATACCAAAGAAAGGTAAGAGAACCCTGCCTAGCAACTATCGACCAGTCGCATTGTTTTCATTTATATCAAAAGTAATGGAGAAAGCTATTAATCAACATCTTCTAAAGTACCTGGAAGGCTTCAACATTATCAGCGATCATCAATATCATTTTCGGGTTTGTTCGGGTTCCAGATCAACTGGAGATCTTCTAGCCTATGTCACTCATCTTTGGAACAACGCAATCGAACATCATGGGGAGTCTCGGGTTATTGCACTGGATATTTCTAAAGCCTTTGATCGTATTTGGCATGAGGGACTTCTAAGTAAACTGCGATCCTATGGTATGCCCAGTCGATTCTGTGCATGGTTGTCTAGCTTTCTTAAAGACCGCTCCCTGCAAGTGGCGATTGACGGATTTCTCTTAGACACCATCACCATCAATGCCGGTGTTCCTCAAGGGTTCATATTGTCTCCAACTCTCTTCTTACTCTACATTAACGACCTTCTAGTGAAAACGAAAAATTTTAATTTTGCTAATGATAGCACACTTATCTCATCTTTCTCTTTGAATGCACAAACATCGGCTGCCGACGCACATCTTCTCAGACAGCATGAAGTATCACGCCTCAACAAAGACCTGGAAGAAATTTTGGCTTGGGGTGACAGTAACCAAGTCGAATTTAACGCTAAAAAACCCAGGCAGCAGTTTTCTCTAAAAAGGTTAACATTACAGAACCGGATATAGTCATGGACGGTCACGCAATCCCTTTGTCTTCATCTATTAATTTGCTGGGCGTCACTCTGGGAGGAAATATGTCTTGGCATAACCACGTTGTGGCAATCGCCAAGATAGCTTCTCAGAAACTTGATGTACCTACTCTTCCAAACCAGAAACTTGTACACACCTCAACAACTTTTGACACTATACAAATCCCAGATTCGACCATCACTAGAGTACTGCTCTCATGTCTGCAGCTCTGCACCCAAACATACTTTTCGGCTACTGGATTCTATCGAAAGGAGGGCCATTCGTCTGATTGGAGACCACGAGCTGACGAAGAACCTCCACAGCCTAGAACATCGAAGACAGGTTGGGGATTTGACTCTCTTTTACAGATATTTTCATGGAAGGTGCTCGGCTGACCTTGCGCTCTTAATTCCGCCCAGAGCGACGAATAGGAGAAATACACGACGAACCACTGCCGCCCATCCATATGTGGTTAAGCTTAGTACTCCTCGAACTTCACTATTTAAGAATTCTTTCATCTAGAGGACTTCATACTTATGGAACGACCTTCGGTATTCGGTTCGTTCGTGTTTCGATGTTCGTAGTGCAAAGTGTATCGATTGCCGACTGATTTGCAACCGTCAGCATAATCCACGTACCTTTTAAACAATTACATGTCGGTATTCTATTAATACATTTGATTATTATTTTTATTATGTTTACTACAGTAATACAGACGCGGGCTGACTAAAAACGCCGTATCCAGCAGAAAAATATTAATGTTGGATCCCAGTAAAGTGCATTATTTATGCGATCTCTTCGAGGACAAATTGAAAATACATACGCACTTTTTCATCGCTGGCAAATGTTTAATGATCTACCATTCACCGTGTTATGTTGGGACATTAATATTGCCGACAGGAAAAGTCTGAGTCTTGTACAACATCGTGTTTTTGGTTTTAGCTTAATATTTTTGTATTTGGGCATGACAAGTTGAGATTTAGCCTCATGTTCGTATGATACTGGTTAGATTTGCTAATAATATTATGTTAATGTTAATGTTATGGAGTTTCAAATAGTTAGGTATCTCAATTCATTGTTCTATGATATGATTTTTCCCAAATCCATTTTACTACCGTAGTATTCAAATTTAACGCAATATTAGAGGCCCCGAGCCACCGACGTGTTTCGGAGGTATCGCAAGTGAACTTCCAAGCCCACCATAAGACCTCTCTCTCTAACCTCCAACGATTCAAAACCCACATGAATCACTTTATTATTAAGTCAGTGAGGTTATGTTGTAAAATATAAATATCAAAAAACTCGACAACCAATCAGTAGCTTGGTTCAAATGACATCCAAGAACCATGAAACAGATGCATGTATGCATGTATTATGTTCGCTTGTTTTAATCAAATAAACGTCTGTCACAAGTCTGGTTAAAATTAGTATTCATTAGACGAGATTTTCTCATGAAAAATTTGTTTGTCCTAAAAGCATTGTAATGTGAGACATTAGGTTACATTTAACAGTCGTGGATAATTCAGTCCAACATTGTGGAGCTTTCCGAGAAATATTCCATGCCCTAAATGACTTTTTCTTTTAATATATGAAGTTTTTTTTTTGGATTTTCATTATTATTTACCCAAGACAATCGAAAATAGTATATTAAGATACAAGTTTCATAAGACATTATCTTAGAGCACGCATTTAACTTAGAAAACGACCCTAGAAGAGGGAAGTCTAATTGTCTTATGAACCGTGTATTTTATAATAATTTTTCTATTTGGATCTTTAAGTCTGAAAAACTTTCAAAAATAGAGTGGATTTTTCCATTTGAATTAATAATTTCTTATTAGGTTGCCAATACTTTTACAATTTAATAAAATGTTACAAGTATCAAATATGCCATGATAGAAACAATTGAACACAACAAAGCTTCTTCCCATCCATCATAATTAATAATAAATATATTATTATAGTTAATAAAAATGACTCAGAAAGGTGTACTCCGTCAGAAATACGAGAAGTTGCAGAAAATAATCTAGAGAAACTTTTAAGAGGAATATGCAAAACTTTGAGTTATGGTGCGAGGAGAACAAAGTTCAAAATATTGAACAAAATATTGTGTCGACACAGAATTAGACAGGAATAACAATTAATGCCCAGGAAATGTATACAGTAACTATAAATATGTGTATATAAATTAATATGTATAATACTATATTGAATTAAAAATAAAAATAGTACTTTATTGAATAAAACTTTAGAAATAGAACATAAACTGGAAGATTATTTTTTGGTTATGTTGTTTTATAGTTGTGACTAGAAATTAGTTTACGATCACCGTCAGCCAAGCGCGGATCCAGGGGGGGTCATGCCTGGATTTTTTTAGCGTTAAATTCGACTTGGTTACTGTCACCCCAAGCCAAAATTTCTTCCAGGTCTTTGTTGCGGCGTGATACTTCATGCAATCTGCGAAGATGTGCGTCGGCAGTCGATGTTTGCGCATTCAATGAGAAAGATGAGATAAGTGTGCTATCGTCAGCAAAACTAAATAACGGATTTTTAGTTTTCACTAGAAGGTCGTTAATGTAGAGTAAGAAGAGAGTAGGAGACAATACGGACCCTTGAGGAACACCGGCATTGATGGTGAAGGTGTCTGAGAGAAATCCGTCAATCGCCACTTGCAGAGAGCGGTCCTTAAGAAAGCTAGACAACCATGCACAGAATCGACTGGGCATACCATAGGATCGCGGTTTACTTAGAAGTTCCTCATGCCAAACACGATCAAAAGCTTCAGAAATATCCAGTGCAACAGCGCGAGACTCCCCATGATGTTCGAGGCTAGAAGATCTCCAGTTGATCTGGACTTCCGAAAACCATATTGATGATCGCTGATCATGTTGAAGCCTTCCAGGTACTTTAGAAGATGTTGGTTAATAGCTTTCTCCATTACTTTTGATATAAATATTGTGACGACCACCGTTCTTTCTATGGATATAGTATAGTTATATTACCTTCGATAAAATATTTTTATCGATTAGAGATAGAAATTTGTCCATGTTTGTTCCTATTTATTATTTACGTTTTTACTTCAAAGCAATTAATTTCAATTATTTTCCGCACGTAAATTCCACAAAACTCAATTATTATCAGATTCGTAGATCTTCTACCGAGTTAAGAATTTCAAAACTGTTTATTAATTCTGATAAGCAGCTTTGCCAGAGCAATTTTCTTTCGTACGTCCGCCGAACATAACATGCATATCGTAGATATGGTTACGATTCAATGCATTCTAACTGTACAAATATTTTTGCAACTGGCACATGAAATAAGAAGATGTTATTTTATTCCTAGTTATATTAAATCAAGTGCATGTCTGTCGAGTTTATGTTCTTCTTGAGAAGGCGCGGTGAGATAAGTCATTCTACATTTGTGACTATATGTATTTTAGATTCGTTTGCAGAGCAGTCAGAAATTGTTACAAACCACACAAGTTATGCGCAGTTGGTTGAAAGTGTTCACAGAAGAAAAATCTATGACCGCTGACTAAAAATGCTGTGTTCGTAGAGCGAAATGCAGGATAATAATATACAGGGTGTTCATTTGAAAACTTCCCACCACGGATTTATCGAAAACCACTGATTAAAAGAAAAACGCCGAGACACGTCAAAAGATTTGCCAAAGGGGACAACTTTTTAACCAAAAACTACTTCACCACCTTTTACCCTCTGGCCCCGGGGTCATCCCCTTAAAAATTTTAAATGACAAGGGGTAGCAAGTAATAGCTTGTTTGAAAGGTCTTTCAAAGTGCTTTATTTTGATGTTTGATTTTTTTAAATCGGTCGATTCGTTTTCGAGAAAATTAGAAATTTTTTTACCGCCTTCTTTTTATCAACACAGATAACATGGGCGAACTGTTTTTATTCTTATACCTGTTTAGTTTTTTTATAGTTGCTAAGGGAAAGAAACAATTTAATTTGCTGTCGGTTACCTTTGTGACAATCTTGGGATAGTGAAAATTAATTTATTGATTCAGATTTTACTTCCAAAATGGTTTACAAATCAATGTGCTCTGCAAACTGCCGTTACATTTAACGCCAGACATCCGGAAAAGATAACTTCGCATAGGTATGTTTTGGACCTTGTTACTAAATTTACTCAAACTGGATCTGTTGCAAATAGAAAACGTAATCATCGTAGAGTTTTGGATGAAGCCGCTCAAGTTGAAGTTTTGAGTCATTTGGCCATAAATCCTAATACTTCCTTACGCAAAATTGTTGATGCGACTGGTATTTCATTAGGTTCTGTACACACAGTTACTAAATTACATAAATTTCATCCATTCAAATTGAAAATATTGCAAGAGTTAACCGAAGATGATTTCGATAGGCAATATTGCAAGAGTTAACCGAAGATGATTTCGATAGGCGAGTTAAGTTTTGTGAACAAATGACTGCAGCGATTAATGATAATAGCATTCATGTCAAGAATATCTGCTTCAGTGATGAATGCACATTTTATCTAAATGGATTTGTTAATAAGCATAACTGCAGGTATTGGAGCAATGAACATTCTCATGCTTTTGTAGAAGGGCATACTCAGTACCCCCAAAAAATTAATGTATGGGCAGGCATTTTAGGAAACAAAGTGATTGGGCCATTGTTTATTAATGGGAATTTAAATGGAGGAATTTATTTAGATATGTTGGAAAATACCATCAATCCGCTTATCACTGAAATCATTGAAAACCAAATCGAAGACGATGGAAACACTATACTTGATGAGGCTGAAATATATTTCCAGCAAGACGGCGCTCCTCCTCACTATGTTCTTCCGGTTCGGCAATGGCTAGACGACGAGTTTTCATTTTCCAAATGGATAGGGCGAAGAGGGCCTATAGAATGGCCTACTAGATCTCCTGACTTGACGCCATTAGACTTTTTTCTATGGGGCCATTTGAAAACTATTGTGTTCACTCCCCAACCTAACAGTATGGATGAACTTCGTCAACGCATGATCTCCCACAACTTGTTTTTGAAAATGTCCGTCGGGAATTTGAAAATCGCCTATATCATTGTTTGGCCAATAACGGGCAACATTTTGAACACTTATTGAAATAAAAAGTGATATTTTCGTATGCTTTTTTTTCTATCTGAACAAATTAAGATAAATAAAGATTTTTCTAATTTTCTCGAAAACGAATCGACCGATTTTAAAAAATCAAACGTCAAAATAAAGCACTTTGAAAGACCTTTCAAATAAGCTATTACTTGCTACCCCTTGTCATTTAAAATTTTTAAGGGGATGACCCCGGGGGCTAGAGGGTAAAAGGGGGAAGTAGTTTTTGGTTAAAAAGTTGCCCCCTTTGGCAAATCTTTTGACGTGTCTCGGCGTTTTTTCTTTTAATCCGTGGTGGGAATGAAGACCCTGTAGGTATAAATGTTAGAAGGAATGTTTAACCAGTCAATCGCTATGCAAACGAACCTAATATTTCCAATAATAGTTTGAATTGTTGCAGAAGCAGAGAGAGAATAAACTCGAGCAATGAAAATAACAAGAGGAAACAGGTTATTTTCTATAATTGATCCATTACATTCGTATATATCGGGTCGGAACATAAAAATTGAGCCAAGTTCGACACGTCTATCGACTGGCCGAACTGAATAGCAAAAAATTCACTTGTTTGAAATGTTCAATTATTTGATTGCGGGAATCGAGACGGCCATTTCATTAGTCTCGATATTGTGCGATTTGAAAGTCGTATATAAATTAATTCTTGCTTTTTCCAGGCCTATCATCTGTACCTAATCAATACCAGCGGTTAGAATGAGATATTCCGCAATTTAGACTGGCCACTCTTAATGATACATTTTACTTTACGCATGTGCTATCGAACTTTCTTTTAATAAATACTATAAGAATAACAAATTAAGAATGAATAGGTACTTCACACGTTTTTAAATTAGGTCCGGCATTTCCTAAATAGAAGAACGTCAAGCTCCAAAAATTTAAATAATAACATTACACACTTGATTTAGCTACTTTGCATAAATTACTTTTTTTTAAAATGACTCATTTCCCATCCCGCCGGAAATTAGATTAGCGACGTAATTTAATGCCTGTTCCCCTAATGTGGCCCTAGATTTTTTTTCGTTTTTACGCCCTAGTGGGTAAAAGGCTTTTGATCACAACCGCGTGATAAGATATGACAGTAGATGAGTAAAATATTATTTGGAATTTCTTGCTCCAAATACATTTAATTTAAATTTAATAAAATAATAGAATGCAAAAAAAAAATCAATGAACCATTAGGACCATGCGTCAAAATTTTGCTTATTTCTGTCGTCGTTACTGTTTTGATGCGTTGAACTGGGGCGGCCCTGTTTTTCTCTACAGGATGTTCAATGAAAGTAATATTTGCAAGCCGAATTCAATGCCCGACTCCTCGCCATATTTTTTATTCCATCGTAACAATTTTAAATATATTTATATTTAATATACAGTTCATAACAATTTACTCAAATATGTAAATTATTACTACACTATAAAATTATTAAAATAATAATAATTTTAAATATAGAACCAGTAACGCGCCATTGTTAAACTATAATAACTTGACTGAAACGGAAGTACCTCATGTTATTATAGGCTCTGTCACCCGTGCTTTTTAAGTATAATAATTTCCTGCTGTATTTTATTCGACTGATTTATAATGGATTAATAAACAAAAGTGGAAAAACGTAGATTAAGCGATAAAGTCGACGTTATTTATGCAACGAATTTATTTACCCGCGACGAATTAATTTTTTTACTAGGATACTGAATTTTTTAAAAATTGATATTTTTTAATATTTAACAAACCCGAACAAACCCCAAATGATCCGCTTAAGGAAAAAATCACTCAGAAACCTAGTACATGATTTAGGGAGAATAATAATCGATTTTATGGAATTCGCCAAGTCATATGCTTTCATACTAAGAGGTACAGAGTGTTTAATAATAATAAAGCATTTTATGAAAATATGATCTTGTTCAAATGAATCATTTTTCCTTATCTGAATATTATATTAAAGAAAAATTCAAAATTGTTAAGCAACCACTGCTCAAACTTTTAGATTCAACTGACTGGCATGACTAGTCGGACAAAACTAAGCCGGTAATAGTATAACGTATGAAAACCATAGAGAGAGAGAGAGAGAGAGAGAGAGAGAGATAGGGCGGGTGGGGGGGGGGGGAGTTATTTTCATCGCTGGAATCTTTTTGGGCCCTTCTCCCCTACTTTCCATATTATTTTCAATGAATGCATTGTAAATATACAGGGTGGTTCAAGAAATATGTGCCATTGCTCGTATGGTGATTCCTTACCCAAAAATATGACTAAAATAGTTCATATCATTATTCAATATATTTCCGAAACGGCTTCAGTAAGTTTAGGTTATGAAAACGAACTAAAACAGCACATATTTTAACAATAAAAATATATGAACAGGTTTAATAGGGGCGTGCGTGCAATCAGGCGCTCTAATTATTTTTGACAAAAAATAGATACGCCACTGACTTTCTTTCCACATCTTGAATTTACAGTGATACCTCGAGATACGAGTTTAATTCGTTGCAACCGTGCTCGTATGTCAATTTGCTCGTATCTCAAAACAATTTTCCCCATTGAAATTAATTGAAATGCCATTCACCCGTTCCAGCCCCAAAAATGCTACCCCCTAATTGTTTTTGTTACGTGTTTTTGAATAAGAAAAATGTATTTATAAATGATAAATATTGTATAAAAACATAATAACTTACACACAACTTAAATGCTACTGTATGCTGAATTTTAGTCACTGCTTTTTCTCTTCACTGGTCTTTGCCTTTTTCGCCGGATTCAAAAAAAAACTCTCCGAGGAGGTTTGCTTCTTCCTCCCTTTCAGAATGCTGCGGAAATGGGTTGAGGCAAGTGTCGTTAAGAAGCTCTGATGCACGACCAATTGCAAATTTTTCGGGGTGTTCGTTTTCCACGAACTGTAAAACTCTCTCCCACATTCCCAACATTTCTTTTATCTCACTTGTATAGATCGCGTCGCGACGGACCGTTCCTCGTATCTCAAATATCGCTCGTATTTCAAAACAAAACTTCGCTCGCTCGACACCTCGTATCTCAAATAACTCGTATGTTAGGGCGCTCGAATGTCGAGGTACCACTGTATTAGAAATTGAAATGAATAAAAAAGCATCTTAATATTTGTTTGAAATCAGCTTAGTTTACAACATAAATGTAATTTTATTAGGCAGGATCTTAACAAATTAGTTATTTATTGCTATAAAAATATCTGCCTGAATGAAATTACAGTAAATGTAAATATTGCTATTTTAGGCAGTTTCATAACCTAAATTTCATTTAAATAACTAAAGTTATTTCGGAAATGTCTTGAAAACACCGAAAAAATTGTATCCTTCAAAGAAAGCATCTTCGGACCCATGTTGATAGGAACAATTAGTTTTATTTGTCAGTATGGAATCACCACACGAACGATGGCACATATTTATTGAATTCCCTGTATATGTATGGTTTAATTTCTATCTAAACTTAACCCCAACCAACTAAAAAAGTTTAAAGTTTTGTTTCCTTTTACGGCTTTGGCTTCAGGACAATTTTATATGGCGGGCAAACGAATCTATAATTTTATTTTGTCGTTAAATTTGCCTCTTCGGTTATTAAAATTTGAAACAACGACTAATTAGGCTCATACTGCGTTGAAAGAGGAATAAATTTTCTAATATATCGCTTTTATGATCGGCCATAAAATGTTCATATTTTTATATTCTTGTCATAAAATGGTTTTAATGAAATAATATTTATGTAGTTAGTATCATTGTCAATTTTATATCTTTCTATTTAATTAACTAATAATCAGTTACGATACGAAATAAGAGTCTTTGCATGCACGCATTTTATGTGGGTATTTGCTTTTAACAACGAACACACCATACATATACCTATACAAAATAGATACTGGGGGACAGTACCCCCTTTAGAAGCGGGAAGTAGATTTGAAAGGTGACGGAAATAATGGCAATGGAGAATTCACTAAGTACGCAGCGAACTGAAATAAATATCTACATATTTTTTATAATTTCAATGCGTTGATCACTATACAGTGTGTTGGTATAGAGCAACAGAATACTGAGAGAGATGATTATACATGGTAAAACAGAGATATACTTGGAAATATGATTCTACATGGTAAAATAATGGTATTAGTACCTTTTTTAATAGGTATTCTTTAAGTATTAAGTGCCTTCTAGTGGCACAGTAGATAAACAAGTCGTTAAGCTTAGTCCATGTACCTAAAATAAACTTGATGATTTAAGAACTAACCGCAATACGTTAAAAATAAGAAGAAAAAACTTTGACAGGCTATAACTCAAAAAATAACGAATTTTCAGTTATACGACTTCTTAGCTACATTTTAACATCCTGATGCATTATCCGAACACCCTGTATAACAATAATTACTGCCTATTAATATCCAACACTTACAAGCCACCATAAAGACACGAAAAGTATTAAAAGTGTTAGAACGTAGTGTCATAATCATATTGCAGTTAACTTTTTCAACCAGAGGTCAGAATGTTAAGGACCATCAATTCATTTAGAAGTAATTTGGTTTGGACCAAAGAGCATACGGGCTCGTTATTTAATCATTAACGAATTTGTGGGACGGGGAATTGTTTACAGTTTTTTGTTTTCGTGAGCAGAGGACGTTAAAAATTAAAAGATCGTTTATTATAATTTTTATAGGCGGACGTATGGATGTAGGGAAAAAAATTCGCCGAATAATTTTCACATTAAAAAGAGCCTGGAATTGTGATTTTGCTGAAACTGCCATATTTCGAGTTTTTAATATTTTTTTTAGATAAATTGCCTAGGACTGCAAATTATACGGTCATTATGAGTTAAAATAGATAACCACGTTACAGACTATGCACCGATTCGCCATTCGTTGAGCGCAGTTCGTCCCTTTCGTCAATTTTACTGCGAACTAGCGAAATGTACCGTTTAGGAATCGATTTTAAACGCACAATCCCAACTAGGGAATCCAATCCCGCAAACCTGCTGATTGAGCCCATCGATCCCGCGGATCCGCGGTATTTGCGGGATAGCAATTAATGAACTGCAGTAGTTTTGGTCGACGCGTCGGGGATTCCCCGCCATGCTGGGCTATTGAAAATACATTAAACAGAACAGTTTTCTTGGGTACGTGCGAAAGTAAGGGCGTTATTCTACTAATATCAAGTGTAATTTATCAAGTCGTTGAATATAATACATGGAATTTAAACAGCAATCACAAAAATGAGTGTCAGTGTAATTTACAATGAGAATAAAAGTTCAAGCTTAGTTTGGAATTATTTTTTAAAGTCTGAAGATGGTGTTACAGCTAAATGTAAGTTCTGACCTGCAGAATCATGTGTAATCGCTCTTGACAAAAAACTTAAAGAGTTCCACATTCACCTTGAACGAGATATTATCGCAGCAACGATAGATGGTGCTGCAGTCATGAAGAAAGTGGGCAAACTGTTATCAGCACATTATGCACTGTGCTATGCGCATGGACTGCAGCTAGCCCTTTGCGACGTACTTTACAAAAAAATAAAACAAGAAGCAGAACAACATGCAGAAGAAGAGAGTGGATCAATGTAACATGTAACCGTAAAACTAGTCGTACTATTATATTGTACCTAACTATATGCAATAAATATTTCCCTGCTAATCTATTCTGTTTTTAATTGCATAAAACAACTTTTTATTAACAAACAGCACCCACATCGAGTCCCGCAAATCCCGCGAATCCTGAACGTCTAATCCCGCAATGTCAAACCCGCGAAATCACCGCGAGATCCAGCATTTGCGGGATTGGATTCCCTAATCCCAACACACCATTCGCGAATTGCTCGCGAACCACGCATCGTGGTCCACAAATGACAAATCGACATAGTCTGTTGCCACCTTTATTAAAAAGAATTATTTAAATTCTCATATCCTGATATGAAATCTGTACTGTAAACTGTAAAGTAAACCGCACGGCTCTTGCAAAGTAAATCGTACAGTAAACAAGGCCGCCATGTTTATTCTGTATATTCTCCTTTGAATATACGACACTTGAGTTTATTAAAGAATAACAAGAGAGTCGCAGGCGACTGCTATCACAAACGCTGGGAAAATGGAGAAATGCAACGTCATGTAACTAAAAAACTCATTTTTAGTTTAAGAGTGTTTACTTTACAAGTGTTGTCAATGTGGATTTCTATGCAAATCCAAGCAGGTAATCACTCCAAAATACAAATGGAGAATTACTGTTTTAAAAATGAAAAACCATTTCCCATAGTAATACCGAAATGCCACTGACAATATAATAAAACTAACAAACATAATATGGTGATAAAATGTTGGTTTCAGCGACAGTTTTTCTGTTACGAAAGGTGTTAAATATATTGGTCAATAAAATTTTATAACGTATTACATACTTAAAGAATTTTGATTGCAGGAATGTAATTTAAAACAGTTTGTCATAGCCAATATCACGCGTACAAACATATCTTAAAATCTCATTTGCAAAGTAATAATGCTCGGCAGTAAATTAATATCGCGCCTACATGATTTAAATACTTAATAAATTTATTTTATTGTTTTTTAGATTTGGAATAAGTCGGCGAATATGTTATGAAATTACGTATCATAAATGAATATATGCCATTATTTTATAAATGAAGAGTTCGAGCACTGAGCAGCTTCATAGATAGATAGATCTACGTGACAGGTGACCCAAGTAGAGTTAAACAAATGGTATAAAAACTATACACAGGAAAATTTTGAAAATTGGTCGAAATTCTAATGTTGATGGGGTAGCTCGGCTAAAATATTTTCAATATGGTGACACTTCCGGTTATACCAGAAGCAGATGTAAACTTGCTTATTTTAAACGGAACACCCTATATATATTAGTACATATCATGTTCTATACCTAAGTGTAAGGATCGTTGACATTTAGCCAACTAGGAGTAACTGAACTTAAAATCCACAGCAAAATTGCCATATAGAAATATTAAATAGGTAACATTTCGAAAAATTTTCGCAATAAATAACGTTATATAAAATTACCCTTATTTTTAATGCTAAATAGAAAATAATTATAAAATTTGAGGGTTTCTATTTGAGAATGTACATTTTTTTGCAGTTTTCTCAATTTCATTTGTAACCACGTTGTGGCAATCGCCAAGATAGCTTCTCAGAAACTTGGTGTACTCTTCCGAACCAGAAAGTTGTACACACCTCAACAACTTTTGACACAATACAAAGCCCAGATTCGACCATCACTAGAGTACTGCTCTCTACACCCAAACATACTCTTCGGCTACTGGATTCCATCGAAATCGAATGGCTATTCGTCTGATCGGAGACCACGAGCTAACGAGGAACCTCGACAGCCTAGAACATCGAAGACAGGTTGGGGGATTTGACTCTCTTTTACAGATATTTTCATGGAAAGTGCTCGCAGAATCGCTTTTTGCGCACACGCACCACCCCCAGAGTGCCCTAAAGGATTTTTCCTATAGTGCTTGTGTTTGATCATAAAAAAAATCTTATTGTTTGAACACCCTGTATTAATGGTTATCACACTATTATAACAAATCTATTAAAGCAGGTCCTTTTCAACAAGGAATCCAACCCAAATTAAATAATGAAAGCTTCCTTATAGGAAATATTAATAATTATTTTAATGAAACATTAGACTTAGTGATAGCACATGATATACGAAATCGGCTCAGAATCTTGCGTAGAATCCAAAAATGTAATAATATATAAGGTGTTCTATTTAAAATAAGCCAGTTTACTCCGACTTCCGGTATAACCGATTTATAGTTTTTTTAAATATGGACCGATGCGTTTCCTGGTGGAACACACTGTATCATTTCCACTTGAATAATTAGTACAGTTTTAATATCTAACTGTGTGGAATGTAATTTAATGTAAAGATTGTTTCACGAAAAATGGATATAACTTAATGACTGCAGTACAAGTACCTGGGCAATCCCATTATTTATGACCGTTTGTTATTATTATGTGGAAAGGACCGGATTGTAATAATTATAATTAAATATAGGCACATCAGGTAGGTTAGGTTGCTTAATTTATATTTAAATATCTCTTTCTGGTAAAATTTGTTAGTTTTTAAGGAATGGTTCAAGAATTGTCTTTTACCAAACGTTCCTCAGAATAGCGTGATAGTAATGGACAATGCGAGCTATCACAGTCGCCAATTACATAAAGCTCCAAGCTCAAATAATACAAAATTGGAGATTCAGAACTACATGGCGGCGAATGATATATATTTTGAAGAAAGTTATAAAAAAAAGTGATCTTTTAGAAGTTTTAAAGACATTTTGTATAAAAAAAGTATATGTTTGTGACACATTGGCAGAAGAAATTGGACATACAGTGCTACGGCTCCCACCGTATTATTGCATTTTTAACCCCATAGAGCATATGTGGCACCAGTTAAAATCACTGGTTAGGTCTGAAAATATTTCTCCGACTTTAAGTTCTAGTGTTGTAGAATTAATACGAAAATGCTGTAATGATATTCCCCCAGGTAGTTGGAAAAATTCAGTCCGTCACGTAATAACTGTAGAAAATTCGTTTATTAGTCTGGATCGTATAATTAATCCAATTATAATTAATTTTGATGAGGATAGCGATAGCGAAACAGAACTATCTATAGAATGACATTATAAATGTAAATAAATATGACTAGTAATATTTAAAAAAAAATGTTATTTCATTTGATTACATTAATATAATCATATCATTACTTGTTTTCCTTAGTCCGTCCCTTCATACTTCACTTGTTTATTGCCAAGCTCTTGTCGACACAATGGGACCGACCCAGGAAATCATTAAGTCGTATCCAAATTTCGTGAAACGTACGTTAACGTAATATGTAACTCTATACTTATAATCCCTTTTCCATTAAAGTTTTTTTGTAAACAAGGAATCGTCCGCAGTTAAAAAAGATAAAAACCATGCGCCGTCTTTAAGACGTACGAATAAATTCTTAATTGAGCTAGTCCTGGTCTTCTCTTCTGTTTAACCTTTTTTGCAATTTAATTTCATTAAAATGCCGTGTTTGATAAAAACGGCTTTCGACTTTAATATGAAATATTAAAGTAAACGCAAGTCTAACAGCTTGCAAAAACGTTACGTTTCACGTGACTTTGATATTCTAATTTTCTTACACTTCTCGGCAAAAACTAGTCATTAGCCTGTGCTGTGAAGTGTGAAATTAAAATGACACTTTACTATAGAAAATTACAATATCAAAACGTGAAATAGGTCAGAGTTTAATATAATAATGACATTTTTTGTGTTTTAATTATATTAGTGAAGTCAGTGACCCGTTATTTAAGGAATCATCGGCACGCACGGAAAAACGCTTTTAGCTCTTTGAAATTTTTTACAATCAGATCTATGAGCGTATTAATTATATACGTGAAAGTAAAGTAAAAAGACATACAATGTGTCCCAGGATAAGCGAGCCTATACGGGTGTAGATAACGAAAAATTTTCGAATCGAACAAATTTGAACATTTGGGATCAAATTTTCATTTTATACAATGTTTTTCTTAGTTAGAAATTTATAATTTCTTCATCGTTTGTCATATTAGCCTAGGAAATGAAATTTGGTCGTCAAATGTTATTCCAGAAATAATCTTTGCTAATACAGTGAAACCTCTCTTAGGCGGAGACCTACGGGACCGTCTAAATTTGTCCGCCTAATGGAGGTGGCCGCCCATAGCAAATTTATTATTAGGTAATATGTAAATGCAAAATTATTACTATGTATATGTACATATGTACAAATAAACATAACCTAACAAAACTACACTAGTTTTAGTTAGGATGTAGTACTAAAAAAATCTAATAACGTAGTTTGACGTGTTTGCGTTTTATACTTGCAATCTAAAAAATGTAATTCCAAGTCTGATAACAATTCCATTGCTGTAGAATCATCTCTATTCTTTGCATGCTCTTATAATAATTCCTTTACCATACTAATGGCTTGTTGATAATTGGTGGCATTTGATTGATTACTGCATTCAACTTCTTCATCAGAGTCGTCAGATAGTGATGTGGCTTCAGTTTGGACTACATAATCGGTAGGAATGGGGTCACTATCATCTTCTAATAGCACATTGTTAATATACTCGCCCAATGCTTAATTAGAAAATAAAATTTAAAATTTTTGATTTTTATAAAATATAGCAGGCCTTGACAGGAGCATTATTTTTATTTTCTATGCAAATTGTCTCTTCGGAAAATGTCCAAAAAATTAAGAAATGTTAAAGTTAAAATCATGCAAGCGTACCGAAATTAATAACCAGCAGGCATACATTTTTTTGCATTTTTTTAAAACCTATGAACAGAAAAAAAAATTCTTCATAACTAAATACATTTACAGTGAAACCACTCATTACGGACACCTCTAATATGCGGATATCTCTATTAAGCGGACATTTTTTCATAGTCCGGAACTAGGTATACGAAATTCCATGAAAATCAACCTCTCTTGGGCGGACTCTCCTTTCGGCGGACGCGGACAGGCTGTTTTCAGTGCAGAAACCCTCCTTTAAACGGACAAAAAAAATTTTAAAGTATTTGGGAGACGAATAAGTATGGTAAAAAAAACTCTCTGAAGACAGACCGGCAACCAATCGCGTATGCGAGGCAGAGCGAAATGACTTCGCCGAATGAACGTATGTGTGATTCCCCGACAGCAGTCAGCCGTTTATTTGTGAGTTGTAAGGTTAAAATCGTAAACAATGGCACAAAAATGTCGCATTTTGAGTCTGAAATAGAATATTGATGTGGAAGTTTGTAATTTGATAACAATGATTTGGGCGAGTTCATTAACATTGATATCAATGTGCTATTAGAAGATGATAGTGACCCCATTCCTACCGATTATGTGTTCCAAACTGAAACCATCACTATCTGACGACTCTGATGAAGAAGTTGAATGCAGTAATCAAACAAAACAAAAAAGAAAAAAAATTATCAACAAGCCATTAGTATGGTAAATAAAGTAAGAGTATGCAAAGAGAGAGGTGACTCTACAGCAATGGAATTGTTATCAGATTTGGAATTACATTTTCTAGATTGCAAGTATATAACTACGTTATTAGATTTTTTTAGTACCACATCCTAACTAAAACTAGTGTATTTTTATTATGTTACGTTTATTTGTACATACATATACATAATAATAATTTTGCATTTACATATTACAAAATAACACCTCCATTAGACAAAATTAGAGGATACCGTAGGTCTCCGCCTAAGAGAGGTTTCACTGTATTAGCAAAGGGAATAACATTTGACGACCAAATTTCATTTCCTAGGCTAATATGACAAACGATGAAGAAATTATAAATTTCTCACTAGGTAGTCAAACCATTGTATGAAATGGAAAAGAAAGCGATTTAGGCTGAATTTAAGGAGCAAAACGTCCCAGTAATTGTTGTATTCCGCTGAACGTAGATTTCGGCCCTCTTTCATTATTTAAACAAAAAATCCAGGCCCGTATTTAAAATAATTAAGTTGATAACCTAAAGACGAAACGTCACATGAAAGATCTGATGATGACATCTTGTGAAGAATAAATAGTAGCAAAAATGAAATTTATTTTCGAACAAAGTCAGGAATAACTAAAAACCGAAACGCTAAATTTTAGATTTTTCCAAATGTTTTGAAAGCCCTGTATATTTATTTTGGAGTGTTTGTATCGAAGCGAAATCCCAATGTGAAGGCCGAATTTGTAACACCCTGTATGATTTAAATTGAATATTATCAGAAATAATACAATAAATTTAAACCAGAATCGTCATTACGATTCCTAAAATGGCAAAATAAAAACAAAACTGTTTCTCGTTTAAAAGACTATTTTCAGCCACAAATCTGATTACAATCAAGTAAGTGTTTTCAGCGTCTCCGAAACTTCTCTTATAGAAAGAACTAACTTACAATACCCATACAAATGCGGCTTTAGACGAGAAATTTAATTTGGACACGTTTAAAACACAACAAATTTCATTAGCAAATGTGTTTACTGTTGCTACGTTCAAGCAATTTAAATTATTCTTTGCGGTTTTCGTTTAAATTTAAATGCGGTATTTATTGAAATTCAAAAATTGATTGTTTCCACAGCAATTTCAACCAATTGATATTTTTATTTCATTTCAAGGGCTCCGGTGGCTTCGAGGTGAGAGCAGCAGTCACTGAGAACTCTAGGACGAGAGTTCGTAGGTTCGAACACCAAGGTCGGTAAAACGATTCGCACTAGGTGAATTTTAGTGGCATAAGTCATGATGGATGTTCCTATCCGGCATCATGCAAAAAATAGGAAAGAATGAAAAATAGATAATCCCCTATATCTACCCATTCACGACGGATGAGATGAGAGGATATTTTCTGGGGTACAGGGGACATCAGTGACCATCCTCCAATCAGTAGGCCATACCGTAATGTGAGAATGCAAGGGTTATTATCCCTTGGAGGAACAGCAATCGTGGTTCGAAGCCCACGCTAAGCTGTATTGGAAATTGCCGTAACAGGCGAAGGTAGAAGAAATTTGCAAGACCGATCGTTCTAAAAAAAACTGTCACAAAAATAGGGCACTTAAATTATTATTTTAAAAAACTAGTCTTATAAGTTTGCGATTCCTTTTGTTATATTTCACTTGTAAAATATTCTTGAACACAGTATAAAACCGTCACGTCCAAGTCAGAACCATTTCTAGTAGAAGATAAAGTGAATCCAGGCAACTCAAGACGAATTATAAATTTAACCGTGAAATTACTTTATTGTTCCTGTTTATGGCCGGCATTAGGACTTTATATGACAGTGAGGGCCTTAAAAATGTCCAACACGAAGACAAGACGTGTATTTCTTTAAAAGCACATTTCAAATCACATTTGTAATTTGTCTTCCTTTGAAATTATTTATACTTACACCTACGCATTAAAAGGGCGCCTTATTGTCTTATGATATATCTACGATATTTTTTTATAACACAAATCATGATTCTCAGAAAATATACCATAGAAATTCAAAAAAACCTAAAGCTTGGTTTAGTACAGCATTTTTTATATAGTCCATCTCAATGTGGAGTGAACTGATGAAGGGGAAAAGTAATGCAAAATCTGCTCCAGTAATTTAACAACAATACTTAAAAGATGATCATTCCATGCATGTTTCTGATCCCTCATCTTCAGTGAAAAGTTAACTCAGGAAACTTATGATAGCTAATTTATACTTTTGCAGCAGAGAAATTAAATTAACTAATAAATAATACTATGTGAATGTAGAAATTTCAAATATACTATATAAACCCATACTGTTCACTACCATTTTCTGCTGTGGGCTTCATTTATGCCTAGATATTGGCAATTTTCACCAGACCACGTCATCAAAACTTAGAAATTCTTCTGGCTAATGTACACGGGCTGTAAAATAATTCGGCATCATTTTCTGAAGGGTCCTTAAATAGCCTTTGATGGCACGTAACGATACACCATTTTTTGCTTGCTGGTCATTCTAGGTTTATTTATTTCTATGAAAATGCTTAATAATTAGGTTGAAAACATTTTAATTTTGGAATTTAATTATACTTTTACAATAAAACTTAAAATAATTTAATATAAAGCAACAGTCATTAAAGATATGATAGTTTCACACGGCGGTATTAACACAAAATGTTTTTTGGGTTTGTTCATTATTGTATATTAGCAAGCGAAACATATTGCAGTTGACATTAAACGGTAGGTCCATGTTTCCCCAATATTTTCTTTTTTGGTTTACTTCATTATCTCTGTTATTAAAGGAGACCGTTTTATAGCGTAACATGTTTTTATAGACTTTAATATTCAACACATTCATTGTTAAATGTTTTCAAGTAGACTATGGACTTTTTCTGACATTGCAAGCGATGTGTCAGCAGATGTTGTGTTTTAAAGTTATAAAGGTGAAATAAAATTCGCCATACTGATAAAAACTGTTCGGAAACTGCTTATTAAATGTTCGTTTCGTTTGCCCAGTTGCCCGACTAGTATTTCAATCTTGAAACCTACTTGAAAATATTTAACAATGAATGTGTTGAATATTAAAGTCTATCAAAACATGTTACGCTATAAAACGGGGTTTGTTCCTCCTTTAGTAACAGAGATAATGAAGTAAATCAAAAAAGAAAATGTTGGGGAAAGATGGACCTACCGTTTAATGTCAACTACAATATGCTTCGGTTGCTAATATACTCCACAGGGTGATAGCATTTTTAGTAAACCCAGTATAAATCGAAAATTAAATTTTTATCATAAACAGCGGAAACTATGACATTGTCAAGGAACCAACCTACAATGAGAAAAAATATTATTCAAATCGGATAATAAATTCAGAAAAAAATAACAATAAAAATATGGGAAATTTATGATGTTGTGTTAATTTTGTCCAGTAGTTTATCTTAAGAACTATATAAAGTGTGATTGAATTAGCTATTCTATAGTCCTTTTAGACAACTCCTGTGCCCTATTAAAATTTGTAAAGAAAAGATACAGCAACTGGAAAAATGATTTACTTTTCCTTAAATATTAAGACCTTCTTTATTTTTTCTAAAAAAAAAAAATAACAAGTTTAAATAAATTTGCCTGAAAAGTACCAACCGAAATAAAAATAACGTGGGTATTAATATAATCTGTAACAAAAAAGCGTAATCAACGTTTTTACTTTGATGCGAGTTTTTAAGCCTCTTTGGGACGCAGACATGGGCTAAATACGTATTTTTAATTAAAAAGCCTTAAAAATTCACATTTTTAACGCAATCTGGTAATATTTTATTTTACCTATATTTTTCACGTATTAATTTCTTATGTTTCAATCAAATCTATACAGAAAAACATATCGTCTCTAATAAATAAAGTCGGAAAAATATACGAAAAATGTTTATTTAATTTATTAACCCCTACACTGACAAAAATGCATTTACCATTATCATGGGTTGCAAAATTGGAGCTACCTCTTGGTTCGCCTCAACCCAGGAAGAGATTTTATATCAACATTTTAAACATATTTGGGATCACCACAATTTCTCATCTTGTAGCTATTTTATGAATTACCTGAACTCAGTTTTCGGGTTGGGAAAACTTACTAATTGATTATAAAGTGTCGTTTTAACCCGAACGTGCATTATTTTAACTCATTACCATGTGCAAATTATTTTGAGTTGGAATAATTCAGGAAACGAGCTCCAAAAACCCATATCGAGGGTAAATCATAAGATCGTAAGGTCACGAAAGCTACGAATTCGTGCTCGTGCAGCTTTGGCGCCGTTCATTCCATTGTTATTCGTCAATTCTCCTTCGATCGCGCCCAAAGACACCTGTTGGCTGTTGCGCCATTTGCAGGATTTTTCACCTTTGTTCTCTGTGCGTGAAAATTTGCATAAATTTTGGTCAGTTGGCGTAAAATAGAGGGACAGGAGGGAGATGCAATGCAAATTGTTATTATTAGAATGGAGCCTTATTATTTATAAGTATATATTAATATTATAATATTATTAATACGTATTTACTCAAGATTTGTACATGTGTTACACTAAGTTACACATGAAATATTATTTTTCGTTTTAAGTGTATTCTTAAAGTAGAGCCTTTGGGAGCCCTTGCAAAAATTTTTTTTATTTTATTAATAAACTTATAGTAGGGTTTGAATTAAGTTTCCTTTTGAAGCAATCGTCATCACTTCGTCCGCATGGTTTCTTAGCCGTAGTATGCTCTCCTGTCTATAATTCATTTCATTATAATTTTTTTAAATATACACCAAAAATATCTATCTTGAAAACCCAAAAGGCAATTGAAGTCCACAATATGGAGGCGTTAAATCAAAGAAATATTTTGAGTTCCGATAGTCCACAATTTAGGTTCTGGTAGTCCAAAATTTGGATTGTGGTAGCCCAAAGAGTGAGTTATTCCAGCCACCATCGTAAGCTACAACAACTTAAATGTCAATTTTTGATAGCCCGAATCATGAATTAATCTAGCCCAACTAGTAACGCATCACAATTCACATACTGGTAGCTACGGTAGCCTATCAATAATTTAAGACAGTGGGGCTTGAGCTAAAATAACCCATCTTCTGTGCTATCATAACTTATGAATAGTGAGTTGAAGGAATTTCTTCAACTTGAAATTTCGCTTAGTGTATTTATATGTCTAAAATATGCAAGAATATGCAAAAAAAAATAATGTTTGATGTTGTTTCTGTGGTTGAAAGCAACATTTTAATGCCGCTGTTTTCCCCCTTATCTAATTTACTGGGGTCACTATTTTTACGTTATTTTTGTGCCTTTATTTCACCATAAACCGTCCCTAATTCCACGTAAAAGGCAAATGACAACATTTTTTAAAATATATGGTGTTAATTTTCTCCCAGACAATGTGTAATAACGCGTGGGATGATCAAGCTTGTTACACGGCGAGCTGAAACATTATATTTTGTATTAAAAGAAATGAGTTTTATTAACGTCGTGACTTTTAATAAATGCGGTGTCATATTTACGAATGTACCTTTATTTACGGAATTTTTTTTAAATTAAAAAAATGGAACTATTTTCTTAATTTGACAGCAAAGATTAACATAGATCAATTAAATGGGTAGTAACGTTAATATTCAACCATTTGTTTAGAATCAAATTATTATTTTTACATAAAGCCGTTCACAGTCTCTCGGAGTTTTAACGGAATTTACAGAATTTAAAGCAGTACTGAATGTAATTTATATTGGGTATCATTTAACTGGTTAGCAAAATATTCTTATTTTTGCGAAGAGAAAAATGTAATCGGTCAGCCAAAATGGCTAGTTGGTCAGCAACTTATGGACAGCAAACATTTCTGAATCGCGAGAATGCCCTGGGAAAACAAGTGAAAACCCGCCCCCGCTACACCTTTTGTAGCCGATTTCCTTCTATATTCGGCAAAAGAAAACACAAGAACGTTACATAAATTGACAGTGCCCTGGGACCTCTGAAGTAAACTGTTTCTAGACATGTTTTCTTCTACTTGCCAATTGTAAAATCTTGCTGACCAAGTAATCATTTCGCAGCTCGACTGTTAATAACGGCAAACCATTTTTTAATTACTTCTCATTTATATTTATCGAAAACAGCAACTGCCCCAAATGCGAGTCTCGCGATGTCACCGAAAATGGAAATGATTTACAATTATATCCATTTATGACCAAAATTTATGATCTGCCTTGTAGATGAGGTGAGCCATCTCCCTGTACATTAATCAAATCCAGGTTGTAGAACAAAGTGTTATGTAAAGCTTGCCCTACTCCATTGCTTTCATGATCAAATCATTATGTCATGTTAATCTCAATAGACCTCTTGGAGAAAATTTTTTGTTGTTCTTGAACGATATCGGGGTTGTGCTCAAATAATAAAAAATCATATACTAAAGACTCTAATAACCGAGTAACTGAAATTCGCTGAAAGTAGCGGTTGGGGCACTTTCCAGGAACCGATCTAGAAACGGCTCTGTTTCTACAGCTTTTTAGCTGTTTCCTTAGCTGATTATCTGTTTCTAGTGCTCTTCTAAAACCTGTTTAGTTGTTTCCAGACCCCAGATAGTATACCGAATACTCCTGAGTTCTTGTATTTAGGCACAAGATAGTAAGTCTTCTTCTATATAGATGGAAAATCATCTTATAGAAATAAGATATTGAAAATTGATTGTTGGGTCTGGTCGATGCTTCTAAAAGATGATTGTTGAACTAAATATTATTAACAGATTTCTTTCATAAAATAATTATTGAAGAATTATTTAATATGATAAAAAGAAGAGGAAGAGACAGAACCCATTTTGCCTTTGGTAATTCCTGAAGACAGCGAATGAAATGAAATCCTCCAAAATGTAAAAGGGCTTTTTTGTATCAACAATTCAATTATTTTTGCTAATACCCGTCCAATTAAATAAAACATTTAACTGTCAAGATTCTTTATTTAAATTCAACCAAAATAATTGAATAATTTACAAAAGCATTTAAGTGTAATCCGATAAATTCATCGTTAACTTTGTTTGGCTTCATCGATGTCTTTCGATGAAATTTTAAACTTAATTTATCTTTAAATTATCCACTCTGTCTTGCCCTACAGAGCCAATTGACCCACTTAGCGCGAATTCCTCCTTAGTTTTAGTATTTAATACGTTTTTCCGTAATAAATTGTTTTAGTACAAAATGAGGAATTTAACTTACTTGGAAACTCGTGTTATATGCTAATAAAATTTATCACGACATTGCATAAAATATAATTTAAAGGATTTATTTATAAATATAGTATATAGGACCGTTCCGCTAGTGGTGATTGGCGGTTTCTCTCTGGCACCTTCATCATCAATACCGGAGTTCTTCAAGAATCCTTATTGTGTCCCACCCTCTTCTTACTACTTACTAACGACCTTCTAATGAAAACCAAAAATCCAATATATGGCTTTGCTGACGACAGCATCCTTCTCTCATCTCCCAAACATCGGCTGCCAACGCACATTCTCGCAGACAGCAGAAGCATATGTGACATTAACCAAGTCGAATTTAATTCTAAGAAATGCCAGGTAGCAGTTTTCTCTAAAAGGATTACCATTATAGAACCGGATATAGTCATGGCTGGAAGTGCAATTTCACTGGATTCCTCTATTAATTTACTGGGCTCAACCTCAACAACTCTGAAGAACCTACAAAGCCCGAATTTGACTATCACTAAGCTACTGCAATCATGTCTGGAGGTCTGCTCTCAAGCATACTCCTGGTCCTTGATTCGATCGAAACGATAGCCAATCGTCTGATCGGATATCATTAGCCGACCAAAAACTTCGACATCGAAATTTCCATTGCAAATGTTGGTTAATTCCACCTAGAGCGACGAATAGCAGAAGTACAGGACGAACCACTGCCACCCATCAATATACAGTTCAGTTTCGTACTCGAACTTAATTTTTAAGAATTCTTCCATTCGGAGTACGTCATCTTTGTGGAGTCATCCTCCTAGTTCGCCTTCTTATATTGAAACCATATTAAAATCATCTTAAAACCTTTAAATTCAATAGAAATTATTTCCGTCCAAAGTTTAACAGCGGACCATTCCGTAGGCGATCTTCTATCGATAGATTCGAAATGAATAGACTTGGGGGGTTGCTCCGAATTTAAAGTGATCCGTGTCTATAGTAACAATAAACTCCGTGGGTAAAAATAGGTTGTTTCATTGTTGTTTACATGTTATTACAAGTGCGTCGCATTTCTAAGTCACGAACAAGAACAAACCCGCTGAAACTGAATAAAATATTAAGCAAGTTTTCAAGATAGGAACCAAATTATTACCATCATTAAACCACTTTCCTTTAGGCAACTTTAAACTGGATTATAGTATTCGTGGGCCTCGGCTGCTTGTGAAACTGAACTTTATGAATATCATACAACATTCCTTTTTTTTAAATAAATTTATATTCTATACATTCGCTCGCTAAAAAAGCACTTAAGCCAGCCAACTTTATTTCATATCGCGCTAATTTGCAAACCAGGAAGCGGGCGGCCAAATTTAAGAAGTTGTTTCGGTTTCCGTTCAGGCATATTAGGTTGTTATATTTTGGTATAATAATATTATACCATGTATTTTTTATTCGGCGCAGAGCTTTCTTCGCTAAGTAATTTCTTTTATGTTGTCCACCCTGTTTAAAATAGGATAAATGTATTTTGTAAATCGTCACATTTAAAGGATGTACAGGGTATCCCATTTTCGACACTTTTATATGGTATCTCCGTAATTGTTAGTGCTTTCAAAAAAGTAATGTAGGTGTCATGTGCTCTTTTTGGGTCAAACTTAAAATGGTAAAATCAAAATTTGAACATTTTAGCTCGCTTAAGAGATACGGGGGAAAATCAAAAATTGATAATTTTTTAATTACCCTATAATTTCGTAGTTTAAAGAGATACAGAAAGATGCTTTATATTGAAGTTTTTTATATTGATTGTTGAATAATCTGCCGTTTTCAGACGGACCTAACCTAATTTTCTTTAATGGAAATGTTTGGAAAAATTTGTTTGGGGGGGGGGGGGGAGGAGGTACTCTTGTTCCGGCTGAAATTATTTCGATTTTTCTTGCTTTTTTCCGACTTACCGACGCCACTAATATGTGATTCAAATTTGATATGTGGGCACCAAATTACAGAACACAACTTTTCTAAATAAAGTTTTTTTAAATTCGATCAGTTTTCAACATTTTGTGGAGAAAATGTCAAATTTGACAGTTAACAGAAGCCCAATATGGTCCCATTTAATTATGGCACTTTTGGACTATATTAAAACAAAACCTTATAATAAATTTAAATTTTACCTACATCGAAAAATACATTTTTTTCCCCCATATTATGGTTCCTACTTTAATGGTGACTATATTCTTAGTTCATCCTATACAAACATTGTAATATAACTCTAACAAACTGTACGCAACGCGATATTATTATCATGAGAGGTTAATATTCCGCGAGACATGCAATTTATTATGTTGAAGTGAATCGTTATATTTTCTTTTGAATACTAATTACACATTTTATAGGATTTCATTACCAGGAAATTATTGTTCTAGTTTGATAACTTCAAGTAATTTTATTACATATTATTACTAGCGTTTTTAATATCGTGCGGCATGTGATTAAAGTATGATACGATGTCTTTTCCTTAAATTAATTGCAGTGCGAATTTGCATATAAAGTATTTTGTGTCTGCAGGCATGAAATGTCTATTTTGCGTTGGTAGATACGTTTAAAAACTGTATATAAAAACGACTGGCAATCTTACATAAATAAAACCATAAAGGATCTTCGGACCAATGTCCAACAGGAAAAAAATTTCAAAGACCGTAAAGTGAAATTTTCCAGACCTCTTTTGTACCTTTAGAACTATTTACTTTATTTATTTTACCCCATCACGGTTGTATTACGTGGCGTAGGTACGGGTTCGACAGTCAGAAATAATACAACTAACCATATTTCATGTGACTCGAATAATTTTTGTTAAGAAATGTTATTAAATTATAGCAAGATTTTGATCTAAATTTTTGGTAATAATTACAAAATATTTTCTAAAATTTACTGAGAAGGTTTTTGAAAAAAATTACCAAAATCTTTTGTAAGATGCACGCGGTCCTCCTGAGCGGTCTCACATTCAGGTGATAACCTCGCCTTGTGTCGCTTAATTCCTAGTGATGGGTTCTCCACCTATATATGATCTGTGATCAGTGGCGGTTCTTCCACCGGAGCACATGCGCACGTGCACCCCCAAAACAAAACGAATAAAAAATATTAATTTATATTCATTGAATATTATTTATCGTATAAAGTCCGACCCTACCTAATATTTTATCGTACCATCAAACAAAAAAGTCCTACCCTCCCTAATATTTCATCATCCCGTCAAACCGAACTGTATAGATCCGGAAACCGTGCCTCGGTCGAGGTAAATGACGATTATGACGAGACTTGCTCGCACGTGCGATTAAGTATTGCAGTTTCTCTAACGATAGCGAGGCTATGGCGATGGAAAAGGCGCACAGTTGTTGTCTGTTCGTGCATCTAGTTAGAAATTCGAACGTGTATGTGTTAATATTTTAATATTATATATTTATTAAGTTAAAATGAATAGTTGACGATGGACTATTTAAGAAATAACTTCAGCTCTTTGAGTTTGGAGCAAAAAACTGAAGTGAAGAATGCGGGAACACCTAAACCTGAAATTAATTTAACGCAGACCACAAAGGGTAAATCTAGGGATTTTATTTGAAAGTTTAAGAATGAAATATATGAAAAAAAATTTATATATTCCAAACTTAATGAGGCTGTTATTCATCAATTTTCTACAATTAAGAACTGAAGAATGAGAATCTGAATAAGCACTATTGTGTAGGGTCTATACATGTTGTGTATTTCGATAAATGATACTCGATATGATTTTAAACCATTTTATTTAACGATTTAAACTAAAAAACATTGAAAATATGAAGAATGCCAACTTGTCAGTCTCGTGTCTCGATTCGTTCTCGTCATAAAACAGTTAACTATTGTTCTCGTCTTGGTTGTGCCTAATGACGTAGCCCGTAGATGGTGTAGTGGTATTAGACATCATTCGGTTTTCTAGATAACTCGTAGATGGCGGTAGTAGTATTGGACATCAATCGGTTTTCTTGAGAGATCGTAGATGGCTTTAGTAGTATTAGTAGTGGACTGTATAAATATTGTTACGAGGGTTGCATGCGACGACGTTAAGATCCGACAGCTATACACACTTAGAAAACCTTATTTCTTATTTTCCAAAAGTTGTATTTCCTTGTGTAAAATTAAAAAATAAATAAAAATATGTTTTGCCTAACGCATTTTCTTATTACTTTTCTTCTTTCTACATTTAAAACGCCTAGAAAATTTTCACCATACTTGTGAACCCCCTCTATCATAGGTCACGAGCCGCCACTGTCTGTGACGAAGATCGAAATTGCAGTAGTCCGTGGCATCTAATTTAAACCTTTTATTCTTGCAAAAAATCATTTTACACACGTCGTTTAAACTTGGTAATTTTTACAATAAAATCTATACTATAACAACTTTATTATAGTATTTTTTCCATGTATAATAACTGATTATACTGTAAGAATATTTATTATTTAAACGTATTATTATAAAACATGAGTACTTTACTAACCTTTATGTTCCACATTATTTAAATATACTATATATACCAATGCAAAAGCCGTACCCATATATAGACTACTACTATACGGTTGTGGTTTAGTTATGCACATTTTCTTTATCTCGAATTCAACAAGCCAACAAATATAATTAGAAACAATTTGCACATGAATTAGAACTGTACATTGCATTGTTTTACTCAGAGAAAGTCTGTAGTAAGTTCTTATAAGGAGAACAAGCACACATATTGCATTTGTTTTTCTGCTACGGAAGTAAATCGTACAACCTGTTAGATCGGCAAAAATATTTCATCTAGATGTTGGCAATGCGGTTGATGCTGCAGCATTGTCTATATATCTAAAAGAAAAATCTCACGGCATAACACGTAGTATTTAATGTTGAATAAAATAGTTCTAAGGTTCATCAATCATAATTACATAAACAAATGCAATCCTAATGACACTAGCGATTTTTTTGGCGTGTTTTTACAAAATATTTCCGACTGTAGCACTGCAGTTAATTCTTATAAAAATAAAAGTTTCAACATTAATTTAAACTTTTCTTTTAAATTGGCAAGTATTGATGAAATTCATAAAATAATCAATTCTATTCAAACTAATTCTTCCGGAGTAGATTGGCATATCTTCTAGAATGTTAAAATATTGTAGTCCTTATATAGATAAGTACGTCACTAATATTATCAACTGTTGTTTGGAGTCAAACCATTTTCCCGACGAATTGAAGATCTCTGTGGGCAAACCTTTACCTAAAGTAAAAGATCCCGTTACTATTAATGATATTAGGATAATTAGTATCTTACCTATTCTTTCCTAAGTGTATGAGAAGGTCCTATATTGTCAATTATTTCAATACTGTATACAAAATTTTATTATACCGGATAGTCAGTGCGGTTTTATTAAGGATTTTAGCACCTCTATAGCATTGGTTGAGGTTACTGATGGTATACTGACGGCTACTGATAGGAAATTGAGTAGTGTTCTGATTCTTTTGGATTTTTCAAAGGCTTTCGATACCTTTAATCATGAACTTTTATTTGCTAAACTTAAATATTAGTTCTCTCAGGTGTGCCACAGGGATCTATCCTTGGACCGCTTCTTTTTATAAATCTGATATCTTAAAATCTTTTAAATTTTGTAAAGTCCAGGCTTAGGCGGATGATACGCAGGTTTACGTCCATTTTGACCATAATGATTATCTTGCCATGTCTAATTTAATTAATGAAGATCTATCTACATTAAAAAAGCTTTCTTTAGAACATAATTTGAAGTTAAACCCATTAAAGACATGTTTGATGTTTTATGGTAACAAAAATAATATATCTTTCTTAATTGAAAATATTAATATAACTCTTGATGGTATCAATCTTCCTAGTGTTAAGTCGGTAAACAATTTCGATATAATTATTGATACAGAATTAAGATTCAAGGAACATATTAAAAAGTTAATTCAAAAGTCCTATGTGACTTTAAAAATTTTGTATAGCAACCGTCATTTTCTTAATTATGGTTTGCGTAAAATGTTTTGTGAGTCTCTTGTTCTGTCTAGCGTTAATTACTGTGATTTTATTTATGGCCCGTGTTTGGGTATTTTGGATAGGAATAGGATACAGAAAGTTTAAAATACTTGTTCTCGTCTTATTTTTGGCCTAAGAAAATTTGACCATGTTTCACATACATTTAAAGATCTTGGATGGCTCAAAATGCACAATCGCCGATCTCTCCATTTGGGAAATTTCTTTCATGGGATTTTGAGTAACCCTTTTTTCCTCTGTCTATAAAAAATAAGTTCCAATTTCGCGATGATATACATTCACGTAACAGATTTTCTAATAAAATTACTCTCCCTCATAGTGCCATGTTTTAGAGAACATTCACTTGTAATTTATTCCTCAACTCTAACAAATTTAAAACTTTGTATAAGAAATATTTGCTCAATCTCCAAAATTCCTACTTGATTTATTGTATTATTACTTTTTTTTTATTATTGTTTTTCTTCTTTTATCGTTATGCGATATCTGCGTAAGTTCAGTATGTGCCTCTATGTGGGCCAGTTTTAATTTGTTTGGGTATATCAGAACTATGATATTAACTTTGACTAGTCCTATATTTTTTTCATTGTATTCAACTGTTTTTTTTTTCTTTGTTCTTTAACGTTTGGGTTGTTTGGGGTTCAGTAGAGTAGCCTTTGGCGCCTCAAATTGACTCCATATTATTTATATGTATTTACTTGTATTTCACTTATTTAATAAAATACATTTATTATTATTATTATTAAATGAATATCTAGGGGACAGAGTAGACAGTTCACATGGCCTTCATAGACTTTCACAAAGCATTCGACTCTGTCGAAATATGGGCTGTCCTGCGAGCGATGGACAGAGCAAGGATTGATTCAAGATATTCTACCCTTCTTAAAAATATATACAGTAGTGCTACGTTCCGTGTAAAAATTATGGAAGACTTGACAACTGAAAAAATTTCAATTAACAGGGGAGTCCGCCAGGGCGATCCTATATCCCCAAAACTTTTTACTTTGGCCTTGGAAGACGTTTTCAAGATGTTGCCGTGGGAAAATAAAGGTATATGCATTGATGGCTCCTATTTAACTCACCTACGCTTCGCCGACGATATTGTATTGGTCAGCTCAGACATTCAAGAGCTCAAAATCATGCTGGAACAAATAAATGAGGCGGCAAACAATGTCGGATTAAAAATGAACTTATCGAAGACAAAGATAATGAGTAAGACCGAGGAAAATATAGGGATGGCGGGTGAGATTTTGGATGTTGTCGATGAATATGTATATCTTGGCCATGTCATTAAAATGGGGAAGGAAAACCAAACGGCAGAGATAAAACGAAGAGTCAAACTGACGTGGATAGCATTTGGAAAGCTGAGCCATATAGTCAAGAACCCTGATATCCCTATAAACCTTAAACGAAACGTTTTCAACGCATGCATCTTGCCTGTCGCAACATACGGTCTTGAGCCAATGGCCTTGACTAAGAGATACACCAACAACCTCAGGACAATGCAGAGGGCAATGGAACGAGCAATGCTTGGCATTAGTCTAAGAGATAGAATTCGCAGTGAGGAGATAAGAAGAAGAACGAAGGTGGTAGACATAGTGCAAAGAATCGCTGAACTTAAGTGGCAATGGGTGGGATATGTGGCCAGACTAAGTGTGGATAGATGGGTGTCTAAGCTTGTACATTGGAGACCACGACAAACAAAGAGGAGCGTCGGTAGACCGCAGAAGAGATGGCTGGACGATATAAGGAAGATAGCGGAAGGGAGATGGTACCAAACAGCGAAAGACAGGGCAGCATGGAAACGAATGAAAGAGGCCTTTGTTCAGGAGTGGACAAACGATGGCTGACGAAGAAGAAGAAGAAGAAGAAGAAGAGCAGACAGTCCACCGAAAGATAGAAATGATTAAAAACAGTGTGTATTGAAACTTATATAACAGCCTACAGCTATATTTTTAATTAAGCAAATTTATCTACGTTGTTCCGCTGGAGAAATTTTTATTTTTCCAAGCTTAAATAAATTTCCGGATTTATGTATATTGCTACACCGCTCTAAAATTTAGACATTTAATCGTCTGAATAATGTGTTTTTCACACCAAAGTTACGATTATTTTAAACATAGTACAAATTCTTGTATGAGTAAGTTTACTATTCTTGGAAATAAGATCATGAAGAAAATTATAATGCGTTATAGAGAGACCTATTAAGAAATAAAATACATATAGTTCAAATTCAACTGAACAAGATTTGCCTTAACTTCTGAATAACGAGATGTAACAAGAATGTTATTTCTGAAAAATTACAGGAATAATGTAACCGTAATCATAAAACAACTTGTAAACGTTTTAAAAATCAGCTTATATAGAATGTTATTATTTAATTGGATTGCTATTTCTAATCGATTAAAACATCTTAGATAGAAGCAGAAGTTTGAACAAGTTGCTGTACTGGAAAAAGGAGAGACGACAAATTTTTCTGGAGTTGGCGATACATGATAAGGGAAAAAACTGTATTGTCGCCATTGGCGAGAGAGTGAAAATAGTCATAAATGCTTTTCTGAAGTCTCATCACAAAAGTAACCCAACTCAATTTACTTACATCATGCAAATATACTTAAAGTATTTTACTAAATACTTGGATTGATATAATTTATATCGGATAAAAATGAGATTGGTGCAGGAACTGAGTCCTGTGGGACATAATAAATCTGCTTTTTGGAGGATACGCCTCTGTAATATGTGCAACCAACTCGCCTGACAGAAACCCAACACGATCCAGACTCAATGCATTATTCACAAGAAGGAAATAGTGATGGAAGAAACCGAATGGTTCAAGTGAAAAAAAAATGCCCAAAATATATGTGTTCGAATCAATCCTTAATGCACTAGAGCAGGGATCGGCAACCTGCGGCTCGCGAGCCACATGCGGCTCTTTGGATGTGAAGCTGCGGCTATTTAGTTCCATACGCAAATATTATTTATTTTATCAAAAAAAAACATTAAAAATTCGTTCTGAATCGATTAACGAGGATTAGGCACCGATTCTATCTCTCAGCCACTTGTGCTCGCTTTCACCGCACCCCTCCCCCGTGACAAGCGTCGTTACCGTCGTCAGTCCGTCGAAAGCTCTCGAATGACGCCGTGGTCGGATGTTTCTATGTAGGTTTTAATTCGTTTTCGACGCAAGACAATTTGGCGTCTTCACCAGTGCTTTGGCTGTGACCAGGGGTCGGCAACCGACGGCTCGCGAGCCGCATGCGGCTCTTTCGATGTCAAGTTGTGTCTCTTTCGATATGAAATTGCGGCCGTTAGTGGCTCTTTAAAAACTGAGAAATTGTGTAAATTATAACTTTTGGCTCTTCCGTCTCAAAAGGTTGCCGACCCCCTCCACTAAAGCAATAATAACTGTTGTAGAAGAAACATCTACACGGAAACCCAAAATTTAATTCAACAGACTGTCTACTCTGCGCTGGCTCAAGGATTTTCGCAAGAACGGGACTTGTAGATAATGAGTTACGCTTTTCCATATCTTCTACAAATTGCTTTAAAATAATACCCTTAATATCGTATTGCAGAAAGATTTTAATGAATAATTTATTAATCGGATAATAACAATTGGGATATAAATGACAGAAGTTTTCACAATTAAATCACAAATTTCATTTAAACTAATATCGATGGAATACATGTGTGGCCAAAAAATACGATGTCAAATGTAGAAAAGCACTTGACAGTCCATAAGACAACTTTTGGGATATTTTTCCTCGGTGGAGTTGAAAATGTAAGACTTCTTCTTCTCAAACCCATGGTGAAATTATCCTCAGCCAGACGCTTTAAGTGTATCAGTTTGTGTGTTTGATGGCTCGTTACCGTTACCGTCGTCGTCCGGCATGCCGACCATTAGAAAGTGTTGCCTGCCAGACTTGAGGGACGCCATTTGTCACCGCCATAGCGCAATCGGTCACTTCGGATAAATCAAATTAGGACTCGCTTCCTTGCTGACCTAAGACCATGTCATAATTAGTTTATCTCCGATGTTTATATTCAAGCTGCTAGAAAAGTTACCAAATAGCGTAACATGTTTTTATGGACTTTAATATTCAACACATTCATTGTTAAATGTTTTCAAGTAGACTATGGACTTTGTCGGATATTGCAAGCGATGTGTCAGCAGATGTTGTGTTGTAAAGTTACAAAGGTCAAATAAAATTCGCCATACTGATAAAAACTTTTCGGAAACTGCTTATTAAACGTTCGTTTCGTATGCCCAGTTGCCCAACGAGTATTTTAATCTTGAAACCTACTAGAAAACATTTAACAATGAATGTGTTGAATGTTAAAGTCTATAAAAACATGTTACGCTATAAAACGGTGTATCTCCTTTAATAACAGAGATAATGAAGTAAACCAAAAAAGGAAATGCTGGGGAAGATGCACCGTTTAATGTCAACTGCACTATGCTTCGGTTGCTAATATATTCCACAGGGTGATACGAATTTTCGAAAAAAAACATAGCATTTTTAGTAAACCCAGTATAAATCGAAAATTGAATTTTTATCATAAACAGCGAAAACTATGACATTGTCAAGGAACCACCTTACAATGCAAAAAAAAATCATTCAAATAGGATCATAAATTCCGAAAAAAAAATAGCATAAAAAATATGGGAAATTTATGATGTTGCATTAATTTTGTCTAGGAGTTTATTATAAAAATATAAACAATGCGAGATTTTGAGAGAGATTTTATTATTTAAGTATGCACAAATTAAAACTGTTTTTTTTTTTTTATTTTTTAGTAAGTAAGTATCGAACTATATCATGTGAATAAGTTAATTTAATATTTAATATAAATGATCCATAGGAATTTTATCAACAATAAGATCATCTCTCTATTGCCCATTAAAGACTCGAGATGTTTTTTCTCTAATAAATTTATACCTCCAGTAAAAAAACGAAACGTCATATTTAAAAGCTTTTTAAGCTTGTTGCTTTAAGCAAATGGCTCACCAGGATCGTAAAGCTCTACATGGGGTAACGAAAACTGCCTTCGGAATAATTTAAAATACATTAAAACTGACGAGTCTAAATTAATAATCAACAAATTCAAACATTGTTTTATATTAAAATTGCGTGTGTTGCCTAGAAATGGATTCACGTATCGATATTCTAACGAATTAAATAAAAACGATTTAGAAAATTATCTAAATGTGTTCTCACTGACAACGAAACAGAAGATTTTGAAGTAATTTTAATTTTCAGCAGTAAAATTATTCGGGAAGAAAAAGTATTCTTATTTTTTCTTCAAAATATTCTCTTCAATGGATTACCCCCAGCGATCGCCCGTGGGACGGGACAGAAGTTATTTTTGTTGAAAGGGCCTCATCTTACTTCCTTTTAGTCACAAATTTAAATAAATTCCTCCGAAGGTCGTTAACATGGTGTCAAAAAATCCTAGTAAAGGATTACTTAAACACCAACTACGAAACAGTGTTATGTATCTGGTAAGCATCCAACTTTACCCTAATATATACTCTAGATATCCATATATACTCTAGGTATCGATATATGCTAAATATCGATATATACTTCAATCCTACACAGTTATTGTTTTGTAAGGGTTTAATTAAATATTAAGTTGGACGCCGTATTGAAAGTTGCTGCCGTAAAATTGTTGATTTAATGGATTCCCAACTCCCTGTCAATGTTTCTAGAAGGCATTATGTTTACATTTATATGATAATGATCTATAAATTGCTTTTGGTATCGATGTTACCAGTACCATGTAAGAAGGTGTAATTTCTTACGATTCATTAGAAAAAAAAAATTGTAACCACAGGCTTTAGAACGCGTGTACAGGGTGTACCATTTTCAATACTTTCTGGAGGTATCAATAACCTAAGAATGCGATATTTTTAATAATTGACGTTACTTATAACAGTAAGCCATGGTCAATTAATTAGAAACAAATGCAAACTTGACAGACTTCTCATATTTTTATTATTTATGAAATTTCTATTACGTAAGAGTTTTTATAATATGCCTTTTATTTAAGTATTCTTAACAATGGCCATTTATGATAATAAATATGATTTTAGTATTTAGAATAGCTGACTATGGCCTACTGGCCTACTTAAGTAATTAGTATTTTTAGATTCTTTTTGAAAATAAATATTAACAACTATACATTTTTCTAAAGCCCAAAGTATGATCAATTAATTTTAAAAAAATAATATATAGGGTGCCCCTTTTCAAATTTTTTAATTTTGTTAGTATCTCAAAAAATAAGCTTTTTAAAGAACAACTGGCTACGCCACTGAACTCTAGGTGAAAATCTCTAAGAAGACCAGTTTTTAACTTTTTGATAAGTTAAGGCGTAAAGGAAGTACGAGGGTTTCAAGTTTTAATACCCTGTATCATCCCAACAAAGCATTTGTGAACCAATATTGATAGGAACTATTTTTATTATTTTTAAGCAAGGAAACACCACACGTGCGATTGTATATGTTTTTGAAACGCCCTGTATAGAACACCTCTTTATAGTAACTTTTTTCTTACACTTGTACATTTTTCTATAGCGCACATAACTAACTAAAGGGTGCGTTTATGTTAATTTTTGATGCCAAAGTACTAAAACTGTTATGACCTGAAATAAAAGTATACAAGGGGGCCCAAACAGTGTAACGTGGTCTCTTTTATATCATTTTATACGACTGTATCGTACGATAATGATACCATAAAAATGACAACAGCTTTTCAAATGTTTTAATTACATTCTGGACGCCAAAAGAAAAATGTATATCTCGTAATAAAATGGACGAAACTTTTATTAGACTTCCATTATCTGCTGGTAATAAAATCGTACGAGGGTACTTGAAATAAAGGGCAATTAAATTGATATCTTTATTTATAATTTTTTGGAATTGGAATAATAAATTATATATTATTAATTTATAGCTGCTGTGTATGTGCAAAGTTCAATTTTTATTCTTTTATCGATTATAATATAACATACATACTATTTCCCTAAGACAATATTTTATTTAGAGGCATGGATATGCTTGCTTTCCGAATAGTACTTCTTACATAAAAATTGAATTTATTTTTTTAACTACATCCCAATTAGAGACTATCTATCTGGGTTAGACACTGGCAAAAAAAGTATCGCCATGCCACTTGAGGCAGGAAATGTCGCCCTGGTTCTTTACGAAACGCTTTTTCGACAATATAACGAATTTAGAAGAAATGTTAATATTTTTGTTCCCTCGAGTGACATGGCGATACTTTTCGGCCAGTGTCTAACCCAGATATATCTCTAATTGATGTAGTTTAAAAGGAAATTAAAATAAGTTTTTATGCAAGATATGTCAAATTTAAATTTTACGAGATTTACATGTATTTAGATTTTATTCGCTATCCTGCACAATTAGATGTATCACGACGTATACTACTCTGTCCTAAACTCTGGAATATGTGTGGTATCAACTAAAATAAAAGTTATTAAAATGTCTAATTTTAGATTTCGACACATACGGGTGTTTTGCACCTAGGTGTCTATTATTAGTTTTTACTATTCATTATATTATATTATTATATATTAAAAATGTTAAAATGTTAAAAATGCTAAAAAAATAAATGTTATTATTATTATTATTATTCTCTAAAAAGGTTAACATTACAGAACCGGATATAGCCATGGCAGGACACACAGTCCCACTGGCTTCACCTATTAATTTGCTGGGCGTCAATCTGGGACGAAATATGTCTTGGCGTAACCACGTTGTGGCAATCGCCACGGTAGCTTCATAGAAACTTGGTGTGCTCTTCCAGACCAAAAAGTGGATTCCATCGAGAGGAGTGCCTCGTTCGTCCGATCGGAAAACCTCGACAGCCTAGAACATCGGAGATAGGTTGGGGATTTGACTCTCATTTACAGATATTTTCATGGAAGGTGCTCGGCTGACCTTGCCCTCTTAATTCTGCCCAGAGCGGCGAATAGCAGAAATACACGACGAACCACTGCCGCCCATCCATATGTGCGACCTTCCCGAGGTCGTTTTTCCCAACCAATATAACCTCCAACGATTCCAAAAACCAACGTGAATCGTTTTTTGCGCACACCCACCACTCCCAGAGTGCCCTAAAGGATTTTCATATAGTGCTTGTGTTTGATCATAAAAAAAATTAATTAGGACGTGAATTTTTGAATATTCAATTAATTGTCGTAGTGTAGTACATAGTTTGTACAACAAGAGTGGATATGATGTCCATCCGAAGGAGGATATAAAAAAATTATTTTAACCTTTATTTACATACAACAAATTACAAGAAAAAATATTTAATTATATATGAATATCCCTCTCGCAAGCATTCTGGTGTTAGTGGTTGACCACACTCAAATCATATAGCTTTTGTTACACCTCATAAAATTTGTTAAGACATTTTTCTAAAAGATCGCGCTAAAGATAAATGTATCTCCATTTTTCGGTCTTAAATTAATTTTAAACGACTTTAATCCGTTAAAATTTGTAACTACTTGGCGGTGCTACATCAAACGTTAACATAATTAACCCGAATTTGTTCCCCAACAAAGCGCTACTAAGCGCCCTTTTTAAATTAAAATTTAAGCTAAAGGCTTAAGGCCACGGTATATGGAAACGTTATTTCTTACGACCTTATGTCCTTCATAATAAAACACGGATTCATCACCGTTTAATTTTGATTAACATTTCGTAAATTTATATTTTAATGGAAATGTTCAAAATTTTCCATTTATAAATTAATAAAACATTTTTTTTTAAATTTCACCAAATTTAATTTTATGTTGATCTCTTCATGAAGACCACACCCTGTATATATCAAAATGTCTTAGCCCATTTTGTCCCAGTGATGCGTTTTCGCAACTCTAAATCTAACTATTTTTTTAGGGTTTAGTTCTTTGGAATAAATATGTCTCACAATAGATTTTTGAAATTAGTCTAAAGAAGAAAACACTATCAAATATTCCGTTGCGAGAACGCATCACTGGAATAATACATAGACGAAAATCGGACAACTTTATGTTAGAGTCTGTCAGAACCCGAATGAAGATTAGAAGGAAATGTATTTATAACTGCAGTTTAGCTTGACAATTGGTATTATACGGATCGTTAATATGTATGTCTTATAGACGGTTTCTTAGGCAAAAACAGTTATAGAAGGCTATGGAGGAGGCAATGAGTGAAATCGAAGGGGAAGGTAATTACATTTTTTATATATCATAATAATATTTGTGTTACCTATATATATATAACCTGAGTAGGTTTTACGTTTATTTGTTTTTCTTTTGTCAGGATATATTGATGGTGTACCACTAAATGTAGACACTCACCGACGAAGAAACTTTTGACGATGAGGCAAATTTACGTGAAACAATATAGCCGGGACATTTGAATTACATGGCCCCTCAGACGATTTTCTAGAAGAGCGAAGATGTGTCCCACAAGAGAACATTTTTGTGAGTATGCAATAATCTCTTCGAAATGTATCAGGACCTTCAAACTCAAAAAAATCTTAACAGTATCTTAGTGACTCGTCGAATGATGAAACACTTGCAAAAATCATTCAAGAGCCACTTGTGGTGAAATGGGAAAAAATTAGATCAATTATAGGTACTCACTCGGCCACCTTAGTGGAACATGACAATGTCTCAACTGGATTTTAAGTCCCTTGTAGCATTGCTTCTTATAAAAACCGAAAGAACTGCATTAGTTAGAGATCTTGCACCAGTTATCGATGAAATACGCTATGACAATATAGGTCATGGTGTGGTCCGCGGTTCTGAAAACATATGTAGAAGGTGTGGAATATGTCATAGCCAAACCGTATACACCTGTCAAAGGTGCAATGTGCACTTACACACTACTTATTGTTCTGCTGAATATCACACTGCGCCTTAAATAGTAATAATAATAAATTTTATATTGTATCATCCCAGTGATGCGTTTTCGCAACAACTTGAAACTTTAAATATTTTTTTTTCAAGACTTTTTTTTTTTAATTTTTGTATGTCACTGTAATATTAGGTTAAGTTTACATAATATCTAGTTGATTTTTTTTTATAAATAAACACTTCACAAAAAAACGTAGAAGAATTGTTTCCATTTATTGTCCCAGTGATGCGTTTTCGCAACAAACATATTTTTTTGCCTTAAAATATTATTTTTGGAGGTAAACCAATAACCAGCATGGCAACAAAAAAGAAAAATTTAGTTTTCCTGTTTTTTTTTTCCTTGGGAACAAATGGGTTAATTTCAAAATAAAAATAAATCAATATGAATATATTTCGGTTTAAAGAATATATTTAGGTAAATTAAATTTTATATCTGTATTTTAAGAGGCAAAATATATTTCTTTGGGCGTAAATTATATGTCATGCCAATGATATATCCCCATAATATAAATCGATGCTTAATTTCCTTAATTTCTTGTAAAAGTACGTAAAAAATACTAATCCTAATAATCGACATAATATTTAATAGCAACGACATTTTATTTAACTACTGTTAGATACTGTTAAAGTCAAAACACCTGCCTATTAACGACTAACGATAAACGCTGGCCATAATACAAATAAACCAAATTAAGAAATAGTTAATTGGAAATAAACATTTAAATATTGGACGACATCCGCCTTGGGCGCGCGTTTGCGCTGGCGAGCCGATGACCGACCATAACTGAATGTAAAGTACTTACATGGTGTACTTATGCAATTAATATCGCTATCCTACATTGGCGTATCATATTATTTAATTAATAGGGTACCTTAATGTTAAATACATAACAAACCAATCGACTTTAATTTATTGGAACCCGAACAAACCCCAACAAATTCATATATTCACAATATGTATATCAAATAACAAAAATATCATAATATTTACAAATTTTCCTCTTTCCAACAAAAAAAAAATGAAAAAATCCGTTTGTTTTATTGACTTGACTCAAACATGGACGCCTTATTTCTATCTGCTTTGTACGAAAATAATTCTATCTGTATAATCCCCATCTCTTTTTATCTTTTGTCTGTTTCTGTTTTCAATCTAACAGATGATCGGTTTGATATGTCTTGATTAGGAAAAACAAACGAAACCGACGGACGTGACTCAAAAGTTTATATTTTGTATTCATTTTATGGCAGACTTGGCACAATCTTGCCATATTGAGTTAGGAATTACAATTTTTTTCCACAAACAATATTTAAATTTATCATAGAAACATTGAGAAACAACAAAGAATTTTATTTAACAATAACGACAAATATGACAATTATTAATCCCGTAGTGTCAAACGTGAAAGCAGGTATGAAAGACGGTCGTTCCAATAAGGACTTTATAAAAAGTACGTTCCGAATACTCGAAGGTGAAGTAATGTCTTTGTCTAATTAATAAAAAACTTCAAATACTAATTTTAAGAGCTCCCCGATTGTTTTTCTGCTAAGTTGTTTACAACCTACCTAAGAATGTGAATTGTTTATTCTTCAAAGACTGAGCCGTATGCTCCTTGATTTAAAATCCTTGGTTTTTTCCAATTTCTCCTATTTTTTTTTCAACCCCTTCAATCTCTATCTCGGATACGTGGTTAAATTTATATTAAAAGTGAATGAATGAATGCAGGTAGAAATGCGGTGTTGCAGAAAAAAATTCTCAACATATTTATTGTTAATTTTTCAGCATTAATCAGCATTTACTTTACAAGGTATTCAGGCCATGATAATTTTATATAAAAACAAATTTTCTCCAAAAGTCTTCTTTTCCATGTTACGCCATTGCTTTATTTACTATCGGCAATTTATTTACTAAGAATGCGTCTTAGTTAATGATACTCCGGTTTGACTTCACTTATTATAGTCATTCTTAATACAGGATACATAATTGTACTTCCAATTAAAATTATGCCGGTAGACTGTAGATATATTTGCATTCATTATTATTTAATACCGGTTTTTCGAAAAACCGCACTTATGTTGCAAAAACAGCATGTGTAAAAATAAACAATCTAAATAAAAGTAGAAGTGGTAATCTGGACGGATGGATGGTAACAATGCTATACATATGTTTTATAAGTTGTTTGTGTAATCGGAAACGGAAGTTAACTGGCTACGATAACATATTCAAGTACATGTCGACACAAAACGTTACCTTGGGATAACAAATAAACTTTATTGCAGATGAGTCATAATGTCGTAAATAACTGAATTCATAAGGGTCACAATTTCAAGAGATTATGCAGGTCGCAAGTTCATTCGACATCAGCCTACAGCAACCTGTACTTTGTTGCAATGGTGATAGATAGAAACGTCTTTATTTTTAACTCGGCGAAGGGCAGCATTGCTGTTTGCTTAACCGAGCATATACTCGTACATACTATACATTTACAAATTTTATAATCATATGTAGCTACATTATAGGCCAATTTCTTTGCTCCCTGTAATTTCAAAATTGTTTAAAAAAATACTTCTTAAAAGATTAAAACCAATTGTTGAAGAACAAAACATAATCCCTGACCATCAGGTTGGCTTCAGAGAGAGGCACTCAACTATAGATCAGGTACACAGGATTACAAACATAATTGAAAAGTCGCTGGAAGAAAGGAAAGTTTGCTCTACCGTCTTCCTTGATGTAGCTCAGGCTTTTGATAAGGTATGGCATGAGGGACTGCATTATAAATTATGCAAGCTCTTGCCTAACCAGTTCGCACAATTAGTGAAGTCATATGTTTCTGATCGAGCCTTTAGAATTAAATAGGGACACGCTTACTCTGAACTTAAAGAAGCAGGGGTACCACAAGGCAGTGTTTTAGGGCCAGTCCTTTATCTACTATACACCAGCGATATTCCTGAACTAGAGCATGATACGATAGCAACCTTTGCCGATGACACTGCTATAAGGACCGTAGGCAAATATCACGAAGAAGCGGCAATAAAACTGCAAACATCAGTTAACAAAATTAACAACACGACTAAGCAATGGAGAATCAAATTAAATGAAGCTAAATCTGCACATGTGAATTTCACAAACAAAAGAGACCAATATATTCCTGTTAGCATAAACAATATCCAAGTACCATATGCTGATACAGCAATCGACTGGGCATACCATAGGATCGCAGTTTACTTAGAAGCCCCTCATGCCAAACACGATCAAAAGCTTTAGAAATATCCAGTGCAACAACCCGAGACTCCCCATGATGTTGGATTGCATTGTTCCAAATATGGGTGACATAGACTAGAAGATCTCCAGTTGATCTGGACTTCCAAAAACCATGCAAGCAATGCGACTGGTCGATAGTTGTTAGGCAGGGTTCTCTTACCTTTCTTTGGAATAGGCTGGACTCGCGTCGGCTTCCAGCAAGATGGAAATATTACTTTTTTGTAGAATAAGTTAAAAAGTCTACATAATATTGGTGTACTCGTACTCGCAGAGCGACATTTCCAATCGGTTGAAAATATCGTTCTGCGCATGTACGGTTATGGACGAGTTTCTAACTGGTTGCTGCTTTTTGTCACTGTGAACGGATATAAAGACCAGAACTGTTAAATTTGATAATTGACTTCTTTACTTAACCTATAAGCATTCTTATTTTTGCTCATATAAAATTTGTTTAGAGCCAGCCCTTCGTTTGGGTTGGATATTTACAGAATAATGGAAAGTAGTTTTAAACACTAAAGAAAATAAGACGAATCGGTAAAAACAACTAGTCAAAAGTAAACAAGCAGCCAACCGAGCAAATGCGCAGAAACCAAACCCACAATTCAGTTGGCATTTGATACAATTTGCTCTTCGACCACCGAATTTTTGATCATCAGTCACAGATTTTGCTTCTGAGATCACTTTAATCCAATTGCCCATGCCTCGGGCAGTTTGGAACTATTTCTGAACGAACCTAATACTTGTTTTAATGAAAAATGCCTATTAAATTAATTAAATTAAATACTCTTCTGACTATATTGATTATAATGTGAATTATTATGTACCCTTCCTATTAAATAACCCACCCTCAATCGATAGCTTTTCTGACAACATGTTATTAACAGAAATAAAGGAATTAGTGGCATTTAATTGGTTACAAACTTGATGAATTGCGCCATCTAAAGGGTGTAATTAGAACATGGGGGTTAATTATGGATCACAGAGGGCTGGACATTGTTTTCTTGGTGTTGTGATAATCCGACCACGCGGTTACGGATTATAATTGGTTAAATTGATACTACTTATATCAGGGGGTTTGAAGAAAATTAGATTTATGAAATATTCATATACAGGGTCCTCCATCTAACGTTTTTTTTTTCAACTAGTGCTTATTTCGTGAATGGTAACACTTAGCTCATATCTGATTTGACAGATAATTAGTTTTATCCTTCCGCTGAACGAATATGGTTGTGCATACGCTTGAACAACGCTGGGAAATATTGCGACATTACTTTGAAAATCATGGTAATGCTGCAGAATGTGTGCGAAAATTGCGTACGGATTTTGGAAGAAGAGAAACACCGTCAGCTCCGTATGTTCGTTATCTCGTGAAAAAAGTGAAAGAAACTGGCATCCTCATCGATAAACCAAAGCGTGAAAAGCCAAGAACAGTGCGTACACCCGAGAATATTGCTGCTGTGACAGAAAGTGTGCGTGAAGCGCAATCAACATCAATTCACCGTCGTTCTCAACAATTGAACATTTCGGAGACATCATTGAGACGAATTTTGCATAAAGACCTTGGTATGACGCCATACAAAGTCCAATTGGTTCAGGAGTTGAAGCCAACTGACCATCCAATGCGTTTTGGCTTCGCTAAGTGGGCCTGCGATCGACTTACAGAAGATGCCGATTTTGCCAAAAAAATCATATTTTCAGATGAAGCTCATTTTGATCTTGGCGGGTATGTAAACAAACAAAATTGTCGCATTTGGGGCACAGAAAACCCGCACGCATACATTGAAAAGCCGACGCACCCAAAACGAGTCACTGTTTGGTGCGGATTTTGGTCCAGAGGCATAATTGGGCCATTTTTCTTCGAAAATGAGCAAGGAGTGGCCGTTACAGTCTATGGCGATCATTATCGGGCCATGTTGAATGAATTTTTGTTCACAAAAATTGAAGAGGAGGATATTGGCAACATTTGGTTTCAACAGGGCGGCGCTACGTGCCACACAGCCGAAGCTCTACACTCGATGTTTTGCGCCCTGTTTTTGAAGATCGCATTATCAGCCGCAGAGCTGATGTCGTTTGGCCACCTCGGAGCTGCGATTTGACACCGTTGGACTATTATTTGTGGGGTGCCGTCAAAGATAAGTGTTACGCCGACAAGCCAGAGACAATTGACGCTTTAAAGGACAATATTCGTGAAGCCATTGGTGAAATACAGCTGCACACAATCGATAATGTGCTTAAAAATTGGACCGATCGTGTAGGCTACTCCATGGCCAGCCGAGGCAGCCATTTGAATGAAATTATTTTTCATTATTAACCGGAAGGATCGTAATTTGAGAAAATATTCAGTAGTTTTTTTTTATAGCATTTTCAAAAAAAAAAGTTATCTGGCGGACCCTTTACATAGTAATAATTTATTGACTAGGTCTTACTATTGTACATACTATAAGTTGAGTGGCAGCGTTTAAGTTTATTGTTTTCTAAGAATTTTACCAGTTTATTTCACATAAATCTCTGTAGCATTCCTTCCAGCTAATTTCGTATAATAAATAGTGATACTTTCCTGTAATATACTATGATCTTCCCAAGAAATAGGTGGTTCCATCTCAATTAACTCTCCCGCATATGTTGTTAAACCAACTAACCGTTGGATAGTTAATTTTTTCATGGTAGCTTAATTTCCGAAACAGTTGACTGTTCGACCAATAACAATTCTAGTTGGTAACAGCCATTTGCCAAGGAACTTTTCGAGGAAACAATAGGTTTTTATTGGGTGGTGTTGGTAATGAGTAATTGTTAGATGCGTGTAAATAATAATGATGGTGGACTGGTAGACAATCAATTTTTCTAACCCAACAAATTAATTCTTTTTTATTATTTTACTCACATCAAACGGCTACATCCAAATTATCGGAATTTAACATGCGAATGCAAAATATTTCAACAAGAAACTCGGCTACATGTTTTGAAATTATACAGGGTATAGCAAATATATTAAACTTTATATGAAAATGCATTTAAGCTCGTACACTGAGAATAATTAAACCATTAGAAAGTTTGTAAATCCCTAAATCGCATCGGCAGCAAAATTTTCGCTTAAAACTATTAGAGTAATCATAATCATTATAAAAATATTTTCTATCGGTAACAAATCTCGCTTATTTAAACATTTCTTATATTCGGAATTGGCCATGTTTAGACGTTTAGCAAATCAGTTCCCTGCGCTTATAATACAGGCATATTTAAATTTCAGCATAATATTCGCAACGCTCTGTCGATAAGGTGTTATTAGAAATCTTATATTGCGAAATTAGCCGAATGGCATTCCTTCTCCGAGCTAGTCCGAATCATGACCACCATTTTAATATCGAAGACTCTTCGCCGTGGTCGCAAGTGTTTTTATTGATGTGTAATTGTATATTGAAAAAAGTGAGAACTAACGACATTCAAGGCTCAGGATGTGTATCATTCATAGTAAGTATGCACTCTATACACTATAACCTATAATAAAGTAGTATAATATAATACTGTATTATTTTAAATCATTTTAGTAGATCTCTGGGTTTCATTTCACCATCCATGCACACGACATTAACGTTTTTGCTTTTCTTTTTGTTCAATGTAGTAATATTAATATTTTTAAATACAATTATATGAGGAAAACACAAATTAATCCATACGAATTGTGTTTATATGTATAAAATCATTTGGTTCGTAAGATTTACGTTGTTCGATATTTAAAATAAGTGAGAGAATTATGTATGCCAGAGGCATTATGTTATTTTTTTTATTTAAGAAAAATATGGTTAGGTATATAAATGTTCTAAGCTTTAATAAAAAATGTTCGTAATATATACTATATATAGTTTTTTTTGTTATAATATAGAATATTAATATTAGTGTAAAAAGTACCCGATGCTTATTATAATATGCCATATATTCTTGTTTAAGTGCACCACGTAGTATATCAGATATTAGTGTAATATACACTATTAGAAGATTCTTGTAATAGGTATTAGAATCTTTAATATATAGGGTATAAGCTATCTTTTATGTGGAAAGAAACAGTATGATATTCAGTATTATTCTATATTATCAATGGTATTAGAAATTCTCATAAACGGTATACCGAGTGTATATTGGTCACTAGTATCAGTAATATAATACAATCCAGCCACTAACTGTTATTAAAATATCTTTATATTGGGTATAAAACGAATAACCGCTGCTGTAATATAATTAGTACCTCCAACTATTATAGATTATAACTACTATTAGAAGTAAGTTATTGCCACTATAACCACAGTTTAGAAAAGCGAGATTATTACAGTAGCCAACTGTCGCGCTGTCCAAATATGTATGTGGAAATCCAATAACTTATATAATCTTTTTTATACCAGGTATTGGAATTTTTTCTCAGTGTACCTAAAATGAAGCATTATTTGTAGCAATTATAGTTTTAATAATAATTAAAATAAAGAAAAAAAATATTCTTAATTAAAACACTTTTTAAAAATAACTATTTCTCTTAAACTAAATTATATGGTAATGTATACAATCCACGAATGGCTGATCATAAAACCGCTCATATTAGAAAACATAAAAGGCCTTAATGGCTTCTCGGTATTCTCCGTGCTACAGTTAGTACCTTTAAATGGACCATGCGTAGGAGCTTTAGTACTTTAGTTTTCTAAGAATAGAATGCCTTAAGACATATTATTACTTTCTATATCTAATATTTATTAGCGGAATATTTGTGGCTTTGTTCCTTTTGGTTTCATTGGTTTCATAACCACGAATGAAGAAAAACTACAGTAATAAGAAGACGCTCGAAGTGTAGAACGATCTTACCCGATGACGTCCTATTATTATTAATTGATTAATGTTCTTCGAGGTATTTAAAAACAACTCTATTAAAGAGTCTTAAAATTTCGATTATATAGGAGCATTCTTACAACGTAATTTTGTAACTATTTTACCCTAAAAACAAAAATATATCACGAGAGATCGTTATACAAAATTTCAAATTGAAATCTTTAAGGTGAGCGCAGTATGACTTACTTTAAATGTATTGTTTTAAATGTAATAAACACTCACGTGCAAAGAGAACGGTCATTATTATTTTTGATATAATTCTTCTAATAATAACTTAATATTAGTTCATTATTAATGATTTGTTTAGAGAAATATAGGCACAATTATCAGTTTTAACGTGTCCAGTGGCGGTTGTTCCACAGGAGCACATGCGCACGTGCACCCCCAAAACAAAACGAATAAAAAATATTAATTTATATTCATTGCATATTATTTATCGTATAAAGTCCGACCCTCCCTAATATTTGATCGTATCGTCAAACTAAAAAAGTCCGACCCTCCCTAAAATTTTATCATCTCTTCAAATCAAACTGTATTGATCCGGCAACCGTGCCTCGGTCGAGGTAAATGACGATTATGACGAGACTTGCTCGCACGTGCGATTAAGTAGTGCAGTTTCTCTGTAGTAACAGGTGGCGGGTGGCAGCGGGAGAAAGCGGGGCTATGGCGATTTAACATGGAAAAGGCGCACAGCTTTTATGTGCTCGTGCATCTAGTTAGAAATTCGAGCGTGTATGTTTTAATATTTTAATATTATATATTTATTAAGTTAAAATGAACATTTGACGGTGGACTATTTAAGAAATAACTTTAGCTCTTTGAATTTGGAGCAAAAAATTGAAGTGAAGAATGTGGGAACACCTAAATCCGAAATTAATTTAAAGCAGACCGCAAAGGGTAAATCTAGGGACTTTATTAGAAAGTTTAAAAATGAAAAATATGAAAAAAAAATATAGAGGGTATTCCAAACTTAATGAGGCTGTTATTGATCAATTTTCTACAATTAAGAACCGAAGAATGGACTTTACGTTTAAGCACTATTGTGTAGGGTCGATAAATGTTGTGTATTTCAATAAATGATACTCGATATGATTTTAAACCATTTTATTTAAGGATTTAAACTAAAAAACACTGAAAATATGAAGAATGCCAACTTGTCAGTCTCGTGGCTCGATTCGTCCTCGTCTTAAAACAGTTAACTATTGTTCTCGTCTTGGTTGCGCCTAGTGACGTAGCCGTAGATGGCGTAGTGGTATTAGATATCATTCGGTTTAGTAGTATTAGTAGTGGACTGTATAAATATTGTTACGAAGGTTGCATGCGACGACGTTAAAGATCCGACAGCTATACACACTAAGGAAACCTTTCTTATTTTCCAAAAGTTGTATTTCCTTATGTAAAATTAAAAAATAAATAAAAATATGTTTTACCTAACGCATTTTCTATTTACTTTTTTGTTTCTAGATTTAAAACGCCTAGAAAGTAATTGTTTGGTCGTTATACAAAAATAAAATTTTAAAAATAATTTCACCATACTTGTGAACCCCCTCTATCATAGATCACGAGCCGCCACTGAACATGTCTAGAAAGTTTAAGTAACATTGGTTATTTGACATATTATACAAGGATAATTGACATGTTGTTTCTTTTATCTAACTTCAAAACACCCTGTGAAATAATCAGGTAGCAAAATTATTTCAAAATACCTGTTTTAATTTAGAGTCGTCTATTGTTTATATTTTGTTGCTTGGTTCATGTCAATTCATGCATTTATTCTCACACAAATACAAGATGATCTTGGTTATCGATAATTCTTCCATAATAATTTCATTTTTGTTGTTGAAATGAGAATAACATTTTTGATGGAAGAACTTAAATATGCTTATTAAATTAAATATGATATCAATACCTTGTTTTGCCTCCTCACGTCGGCTCATACCATCACGGAACCTCCTCCTTGCCATTGTCAATACTAAATTCATAATGCATTAGAAATTATGGAAAAGTTTAAATTATTGATTGAAACCAAAATAATTTTGAATTTCTGCAAAAATATACGCCAATACATGCCATAAACCAAAAAACAAAACGTAAAAATAGATATATAGACTCTAAATGGAAGCTGGTATTTTGAAATAATTTTTCTGCTTGATTATCCCTGTATAACCAATGGTATTTAAAATTTATAAAAGACATTGTGAAACTGATTATTGTACATACAGTTCTCTAAAAAAATCATTCCAAATAAAAAAGTTATTAAGCCTGAAACTATCAAAATTTTCTAATGGCCGATTCCTTTGCACGTGAGTCTATTGTATATTTATCAAATTATACTGCAAGTTAGTCACAAGATATGCTAAGTTACATAAATACCAACATAGGGGCGCCATTTTCTTGCTGCTGAAATTAAAAAGGGCTGCTCCTTTTTCGAGTTTTGAATTTTCTTCCTTAATGGTTAAATAAAGACGAAAAAACTAACGACGTACTGCATTAACAAGAAATGACATTAAATTAACGACATTCCTTCAGATTTCATGCTATTTATGTTGACGCAGCTTCGTTAAAATGCTGAAGAGTAAACATCGCGCTATTCTCGTCTAGTTCGTCGCAATTTTAATAGGGAACAGAAAATTACTTGACTCTTCTTGTACTTTTTGAGGCCATAACGGGAGATACAGCGACATTAAATCAGTTCGATACGTCGCCGATGTAGATATTTATATCGGAACATTCAGGGGGCCCTATTAACATTTATAAATTCTTAGCTTACCGTATAAAATGTGTAATCAGTTAAAATGTTTCTCAATTATTTACTTCAAATATCAATCAATACTGTAACAGATATAATTTAAAGACAATGTTGCGAAGGTAAAGACATTGACGTGGTGCTATCAATTAAAATTCTTTGATTAAATAAGGATAAAGCATAGAAACAAACTACAGTGAAACCTCTCTTAACGGACACCTCTAATAAGCGGAAATCTCTATTAAGCGGACATTTTTTCATAGTCCGGAACTAGGTATATGAAATTCACACATTGACAGGCTGTTTTCATACAAAGAGTGCGAAAACCCTCCTTTAAACGGACAAAAAAACTTTTTTAAGTATTTGAGAGACGAATAAGTACGGTGCAAAAACAACCGGCAGCTATGCGTGGCAGCGCGAAAGGACTTCACCGAATGAAAGCATGTGTGATTCCCCGACACCAGTCCGCCGTTTATTTGTGAGTTGTAACGTTAAAATCATAAACAATGGCAGAAAAATGTCGCGTTTTGAGTCTGAAAGAGATTATTGATGTTGCGGAAGTTTGTCATTTGACTTTGGGCGAGTTCATTAACATTGATAACAATGTGCTATTAGAATATGATAGTGACCCCATTCCGACCGATTATGCAGCCCAAACTGAAACCACATTACTATCTGACGACTACTTAATGTTGGATTCATACTAACTTGGCCCAGAACAGCTACTTCTACTGCTTCTTTTCTTACCGGATTTTCAATGATCCTTTTTTTATTTGCCACTGAACCAGTTTGCCGAAATTTTGCTATTAATTCTAGGATATAACCATGATGTACGTGTCTATCTGGATGTCTATCATTATACAAAGTTGGCGTTACTCTTGCACATTGATTGGTTATAAAATACAATTCAATAATTTCCACTCTCTCCTCAATAGAATAAACCATTTTTTATGTCACGATCAAATCAAAAGAAAATAATAGCGCAGAAATAACGTATGTAGATCTGGATCAACCACTTTACTGAAGATAAAGTTGAATTGACTGATACTTATTACTTAAAAAAAAATTGTTTGCGCACAAACCTGTGTACTTGATAAGAGGTAAAATGTTTCAAATTCCGCTGCTCGGCGGCGCGTAGCTCAAATTTACAAAACGAAGCGCCATTTTAAAGAGAATTTAATGCCCTTTAAAAAGATGTATCACAACATACCCATTGCCATTTGAAAAAACAAGGGCATTAGCCGTCCCCGCTAGGGGGGTTGATGTTACAGGGATGAAATTAATAGTGAAACGTGTCCCCCTGAAAACACAAGTTGACGGTCCGAGTTTTTTTTTTTAAATTTCACGTACACAGCCGTAAACCTTGCTGGACGGTTTTCGATGGGCCACCCTGTATAATTGCGTAGCATTTTATATTGCATACTTTATTTGTTGAAATGTTTTTATTTTTAATTCAGCAAAAGGGAAAAATGATAGAATGTCGCATTGATTGCTTACGAACGTATTTTCGACAATGACAATATAAAGTATTTATAAGTAATACTCATTTTAGAATTACCTCAAGTAGTGCGGCGATAGTTTTCGATCAGTGGCTAATAGCCAGATATACATATTCTATCTAGTTGGTTTAGTTTAAAAAATTTAAATTCAATTTAAATGTAAACTTAAAGAAATGCATCCATCTAGTTCTTAGGCGCTACCTCGTATAGTTAGAGGTATCAGGACGTAAACTATCCTGCCTTACACTCTGCTTTAATTAATTGGGATAGTGTATTTAAACTAATACCGCAACACCTTGTATAGTAAAATTTCGTGCTATCTTGAAGGCATCATCAGAGCGAATCATGCAATTAACTTATATTATATCATTTCATTATGTAATTTTCCACAGAGATTTTTTTAGTTCGATATCTTACAATGTCTTTTAATGTAAGTATAATCGATTATAAGTAATATCGACTGGATGTCAAGGTTCCACAAGATCACTGACCGATCAAAAATGCTCTTAATATATTTCTTTGTTAAAGTTAAATCGCCATTATGAGAAAGCATCAAGGATCTACTCCCAAAAATCCCTTTTATTTGTTAAATGTTCGGATTTGAGTGACAGGACGCTTGCTTACTTGCTGCTTTCCATTGTTGGAAGATGGACAGCAATCGCATTACAGATAAACCATCTCGGAAAGATAGAAACCGTGGTATGAAGTTAGGAAACAGAGACGTAATTCGTAGTTTTCAAGTCTACTATTATATCTGTTCGGTGTCCAGCCAACTATTTAAGAAATAAAAAGTCTATGCTTTTCAGGCAGTATTAATATCAAATATACCAATATATGGAAAAATATTATTTCCCAGATCACCCGATGATCCTTATACATACAATAAGGGCGTATTTTGTCTACACAGTAGCACTTTAAACTTCTTTTTCATTATAATGAATGTAAGATTATTCTTGCAGCAATAACTTGAAGCTTTAAGCTTATAAATTTTCCCTCAGAACTTCTTCACAACAATTAAAGGACAACTATAAGGCCATAGATTTGATATATTAATGTTATATAACTTCATCGAAAAAGTCGACACAGGTTAAAAACAATTGCCCTTAGCAAGAAGGGTGGTAGATATATTGAAATATCATGCAGTTCAATATACAGGGTGGCCCATCGAAAACAGTTCAGCAAGGTTTACGGCTGTGTACGGACCCGTAAACTTGTGTGTTCAGGGGGACACGTTTCACTATTAATTTCATCCCTATAACCTCAACCCCCCTAGCGGGGGCGGCTACTGCCCTTGTTTTTTCAAATGGGAATGGGTATGTTGTGATACATCTTTTAAAGGGCATTAAATTCTCTTTAAAATGGCGCTTTGTTTTGTAAATTTGAGCCACGCGCCGCCGAGAAATTGCGTTTTAAAAAATGTAATTTTATTGAGTAATACTTACATGTTATCTTATTAAATGTTGAAAATGTCCGCCATTCACCTCCATACAATAGTACAACAACTGTTCAAAGTGTCAAACCACTTTACTGAAGATAAAGATAAATTGACTGATACTTATTACTTAAAAAAAATTGTTTACGCGCAAACCTGTGTACTTGATAAGAGGTGCAGTGAAATGTTTCAAATTCCGGTGCTCGGCGGCGCGTAGCTCAAATTTACAAAACGAAGCGCCATTTTAAAGAGAATTTAATGCCCTTTAAAAAGATGTATCACAACATACCCATTCCAATTTGAAAAAACAAGGGCAGTAGCCGCCCCAGCTAGGGGGGTTGAGGTTACATGGATGAAATTAATAGTGGAACGTGTCCCCCTGAAACACACAAATTTTCACGTACACAGCCGTAAACCTTGCTGGACTGTTTTCGATGGGCCCCCTGTAAAATGGGGCGTATTATCAGGGGAGAAGTTGTTTTGAAGTATTAAAAGTAATTTGGTTATTCCTGGAGAATCCAACTATGTATATCGATTATATATATTATGTCGTGCAGTTGCATAGAGCGCGATAATATGATTGCCTTTAATATTTGTTTTAGCGCATTTCATAAACAATAATCATAAATAAACGTAAATTGGTGCATACAACTTAAGAATCTACACGAATCGAGTAATTTCAGATACAGAAAATTCATAATCCGATCCTGCAGACCACAGTAATATGATCTCGGAGATCCTGATTGATCGATGACCCTTTCGCTCCATTTTAATCTCCGATTAGCGCGAAGATTCTCTTCATTTGTGTCAATTTAACCAAGAGCTTTAATTCTTAGCAGAAGACACGCTCTTAAGCTTGACGTCGAAAAAAAAATTTTGTTTTATTGTGGTAGATTAGGTATAATAAAAAGATCAGTTAATATATCATGACTCGTAATTTATAGTCATAATCTAACAATAATATAATTTTTAAGCGTACCTCGTTATACAGGGTGTTCCCAGTGGCGGCTCGTGACCTATGATAGAGGGGGTTCACAAGTATGGTGAAATTATTTTTAAAATTTTTGTGTAACGACCAAACAATTACTTTCTAGGCGTTTTAAATGTAGAAAGAAAAAAAGTAATAAGAAAATGCGTTAGGTAAAACATATTTTTATTTATTTTTTAATTTTACACAAGGAAATACAAGGTTTGGAAAATAAGATAGGTTTCCTTAGTGTGTATAGCTGTCGCTTTAACGTCGTCGCATGCAACCCTCGTAACAATATTCATAAAGTCCACTACTAATACTACTAAAGCCATCTACGAGTTATTAAGAAACCCGAATGATGTCTAATACCACTACGCCATCTACGGCTACGTCATTAGGCGCAACCAAGACGAGAACAATAGCTAACTGTTTTATGACGAGAACGAATCGAGCCACGAGACTGACAAGTTGGCATTCTTCATATTTTCAGTGTTTTTTCGTTTAAATCCTTAAATAAAATGGTTCAAAATCATATCGAGTATCATTTATCGAGATACATAACATTTATCGATCCTACACAATAGTGCTTAAACGTAAAGTCCATTCTTCGGCTCTTAATTGTAGAGAATTGATCAATAACAGCCTCATTAAGTTTGGACTACCCTCTATAATTATTTTTTCATATATTTCATTTTTAAACTTTCTAATAGAGTCCCTAGATTTACCCTTTGTGGTTTGCGTTAAATTAATTTCGGGTTTAGGTGTTCCCGCATTCTTCACTTCAATTTCTTGCTCCATACTCAAAGAGCTAAAGTTATTTCTTAAATAGTCCACCGTCAACTATTCATTTTAACTTAATAAATATATAATATTCAAATATTAAAACACACACGCTCGAATTTCTAACTAGATGCACGAACAGCACACACAAAAACTGTGCGCCTTTTCCATGTTAAATCGCCATAGCCCAGCTATCCCCCGCTGCCACCCGCCACCTGTTACCACAGAGAAACTACACTACTTAATCGCACTTGCGAGCAAGTCTCGTTATAATCATCATTTACCTCGACCGAGGCACGGTTGCCGGATCTATTAGGGAGGGTCGGAGTTTTACGATAAATAATATTCAATGAATATAAATGAATATTTTTTATTCATTTTGTTTTGGGGGTGCACGTGCGCATGTGCTCCTGTTGAAGAACCGCCACTGAGTGTTCCTTAATGACGTGCTAATATTTCAGAGTGTGAGTCCTTCCCATTTTATGAAGAACAGTTCACATGACGATATGTCAACGGAACGAGTTAAATTATTTGCTACAGGCTGTGGAAATTTTTTCAATTTTGGTATGTGTTAACACTATATAAAGTCACACATTTTAGTTAGAAAAGTTATGATATCGATCAAGCAGTGGCGGGCCTGCAAACATTTCCTCTGATATTTTTTATAAAAAAAGTGGTACGCTACTGACATTTTTTCATTTTACAAGAAAAAAATTCAAAATTATTGGAAATGGCCTCCTTCAGTTAATATAGTTTGTTTAAAAAATAAACAAAAAAACTGAACAAATATTTGATCATTTTCATTTTGATATAAATAAATTAGTCAACATTTTGAATATCATGAAATTTTGTTGTCATACAAAAGAAATATACTTTTTTATTTAAGCCCATTCTTCAAATATATTTTAACGTTTTCCTTAATTAGTGTAAGTCATTAACAGTTTTTTGCATAATTGCTGTTAAATGACATTTTACCTTCTTGAAAACCAATTAACGGATTAGTTTCGCGGTATACATTATACGTAAGAGCAGGAGTTAAGTACTTTTTAAACTAGTTACATGGTGTATTGTTTGGCACATTAGTCTGAAACAGTGAAAAGAAGGCGTGAAAATAATAAAAACCCAAAAGCGAGATTTTCAAGTGTCTTATTAAATTTATGAAAAAAAAATGTCATTCGTATTTATTAGTAAAGTACCTAATTTAAATTACCTTATAAATGAAGGATCACAATTTCCATATTTTATATTCGTCTTAGTTTTTTAATTGCAAAATTATTATAGGTAATGAATATTTGGCAGAATTAAATTGTAAATCTGACACCACAGCGTCGGTACCGCACACAACTTCTGTCAACCACCAATGGCGGAGCGATCCTTTTTCTTGTTTAAATACTGTGTTTTGCTATTAATATTTAATAGGGAACCTGTAGCACGCCTATGGTTGGAAGAAAATTTAATTATTCTTTTACCTAGCTGCGATATTAGGATATTTTGTATGCAAACAACTCACATTTTTGCCCCCTTCCTGAGAAAATATTTGGTTGGTTTTATAACCTTTTATATCCTTTCTGCCAAAGAACCTACTTAAGTTAAGCCCTCCTATTTCTTTAAGTTTTCTTAAATAAAATGTGGAAGCACTTTCTGATATAATTGTTAACCTTAGATTTTAGTTCTTGAGCAGTTTTTGTACAAAAATTTAAATAAATATAAATTGGCATACAACTCGATGATTTTTTTTTTACAAAATATACGATGGTATTAGAAGACAATAACAAGGTTGTGACTATTTCCCTGGACAATATTATGCCAAAAAGCAAATGCTAAGCTAAGGCCTCGTAATTAAGGCTAAAATATTGTGGGCTTAAGGTTATTGCTACGGGTGATATTAAGCTATCTTTATTTTTAAGCCGACCTAAAGCATTACGGGCGATATGGGCATTATTAAAATCGTTCAACGCTCGATATTTCACAAACGTTGGCACGTTGTACAATTTGTGCTCCTTATGAGGAATTCTGGAACTAGTAATTTTCTTTGGGCAGGTAGGGGCAGGTGTACCTCCACTGGCTTCTTTTAGGACACCTATGATATTTAACATATAGACAGGTACAAATAATATTTACTACATTCTTGCCCCTACCTTCTTAACATTTTAATACTTCCTGAGAAATACGTTCATTATGGAGTTAATGGGGATTTTATGTTATTAGTGGAAATGACATTTTGTTAAATTGGGGGCAAAAGTAATGCTATTTAGAATTAATCCCACAGGAAGCTACCCATGTAGGTTTTTTTTATAAAGTAAATATACTTGTTTCATGTAATGAACTGTACGAAACTTAGAAATATTTTATGTAAAGTTATTAATTATTGTTTTTAGTTTTTCGGTTGTAGCTTTTTTACCTTAATAAAGAAGTTATTACAAATAATTCTGATCAAGAGACCTATTTTCAATCTTTTAATCGCCTTTGTTTTAAAAGCTCTTCAACGTAAATAATTAACGTTTTACTCGATCCAATTGTAACAATCCAATACTCGGGAATCCGAACCGAAAACGTCAGCGTTTAGTGTCGATAGTTTTATTTGTAGTTTAACATTGCAAATATTTTTATACTTTTTTTTAAGGAGGTAAGGAGGTAAACCTCCTTATAACTTCACTCCACTTTGAGATGGAGTACTTCAAGAAAATCGTTTTTTTTGTTTATTTGTTTTACATCTTTCTTTGAATAACCGTTACGTATTTTCATAATGCTCCTTAGGCTAGTCCAATAAAATCTATATAGAATAATAATACACCGCGTCACTCCAAATATATCAAAATTTGAACACTGCAAATTTTAATTTATTAAAGCCCGTTTCTTTTGCAGAATCACAAAATATGATCAATTCAGCCCATTCGAACTGTCGATATCACAGTGACTGTATTTCTTCTGGTTCCTAATGGCCATCATTATGAGATTGACATGCAGGTGGGCTTCGGAGTCACGAGAATCCGTCGTGACATCACATGGGTCAGAGGTGGCTGGGATCGCTTGCCTGAAATCAATCAAAATGTGGGCGGTCAAGCAAGGACATAATTGGGAAAATATGGACAAGACGAACAAGTTTTTTAGGCGAACATTTGGCAGTCGTTAGGTGTATTCATTTTTGAAAAAACATGTGAGCCATTAGGTGTTGTATACGAAAAGGCTATAATTCAATCTAAATATGGGTACCAGATTTGAGTGTCTATACACAATGGGTATAGATTTATGCCATAAAGAGACATCAACGATATGTCATACAATTTATGCTAGAAAATAAGAAATAAAAATTCAGAATGACGAAGAAATTTTTCTAATTTTATTCAGGTTTGTTCCTCATCACATATAGACTTGAATTTTAGGTCTCATCAGTTCCGTATACTTATGTCGAACATACAGGGTGTCCCATTTTCGACGCTTTCTGCGGGTATTAGATTTGTATATTATCAAAGATAGAATGCTTCGGTTGTCACTTTAGTGTCCCACTTCGATTCCGGTAACATTTGTCATGGTTTTTAAGCTAAAAGCAATCGCTTTTTAGAACTTAGAAATACTGATCCTGTTAGAGATATTTACGTAAAGTTTAGTGGCCCGTTTTTGCTCTAAACATGTTATTTTTGAGATATTAACAAAAGTAAAGAATTTTAAATGGGACATATATTATTTTTTAAATTAATTAAGCATATTTTGGACTTCATAAACATGTGTAGTTGTTTATATTTATATTCAAAAATTACCCCAACATGCGATATTTTTAATAAGTTACGTTACTTATAATAATAGCCCATGAACAATTTATTAGAAACAAATTCAAAATTTTGTTACAGCTAAATATTAAATATATAACATGCCAACATATCATACTTTTCATAATTAATATCATAAACTGCCAGTGTTTAGAATAATTAAATTAAAAGCATATTATAAAAACATAAACAATAAAAATATGAGAGATCTCTCAAGGTTTGACCATTTGACCATTGTTTTCAATAAATTGACCATGGCCTACTTTTATAAGTAACGTAAATTATTAAAAATATCGCATTTTCGGAAAAAGATTTGAAACTTTGCCATCATCATTCAATTTGATAAGCTGGAATCTAAGAGAATTCGTGAGAAATCAGAATTCCCAAAAGAAATCTATCACTCGAACTTTGAATCTTCATAGGACGATGAGTGGTGTATTATAAACTTTTACGCATTTTGTTATACCAAACAAATTCAAAAAAGTCTCCATTAGAATTATTAAAATTTTTCCGTCTCCGTCTTTTTTATCATCCAATGTTGAAATTGTCTATAGAATATTATATATCAAATCTGAGTTATTCCGTATTTTTCTCAAATTATTATAATTTGCAGTAATGGGGATGTCTGCTTTCAAAAGTTTGTTTTGCCATATACATCTATTATTAACAATGATGAATAATCATGGTAAATAATAATTATAATAAAATAATTGGGTAGTGGAAAAAAATATTTAAATAATCAAATTGTATCACAATTCCTTTTAAAGTATATATGTCATACAGTTGTATATGTCATTAAATGCTCTTCTTTTCCTTCTGGGAGCGTACGTACGTATATCACACGAACAAACTATGCACAGAGGAACGATGGATCCGGTTTGTTCTATTGCTCTGGTAATTAACGAGGCCCGTGTCTCAAATTCCATCCTCGTGAAAAGGTACTAATGACATTACCATGCATTCATAAATAATATACCATTACGAAACTCTTCCGCCATACTCTTAATTTGATCACATGAAAACATCAAGGAGGACTCAAGCTGCGTATTTTTCAAGATTAAGTTATTAATTACACCATATTTGTCCATATTTTCCTTTTTATCTTTTCATGTTAATAAATTAACTTTTTGCCTAATTAAAATAATTTAATAAACCCAAACAGGAACAAATGAAATCTCTCTCGCCATGCTCCATTTAAAATTTTGTATAAACGCAGCGCCGTTTAAAAATTAAAAATATATTTCCGTTAAACTCCGTTACACGGATAATTAAAAACATTAAGAAAAGCTTTTAAAACGGGTAATATGCAGTAATTAGAGCGGCTGCTTAATAACCTTAACCGGTGGTCTTTTTATTATTTTTTTTAAGACAATAACTTTCAGTAATGAAACAGTCGGATGGTAAAAACTTAGGAGAAAGAATTATTTAATGTTATAATTACGCATTGTAAAAAGAGCCATTAGGTACATATTTAATGGCAACAATGTCTTTCTTCGCATTTCTTGCAAACGAGATCACAAGGCATTGTTTAAACAAATTCTTGCTATTTCTGATTATAAAGCGTTTAGGCTGTACAAAATGCAAATCAATCCAAGGCGATTTAGTTGTCGACACGGAAAAATATATAATATGTTCAATTATCATTAGTAATATCACTAGTGCATAGATTTCCTGTTAAAATGTATAAAGTCTGTACGTTATATCTTGACACGTGCGTCAGAAATCCATGGATTATGAGCCATCGTGACTTAATTCAATAACTTGTTAGATAATGACAATCGTAGTTGAATATTGATTTGAAGCCATTAAACATTTGCCAGCTATTAACTCATAGTTGCCATTTTGATGTGTCAAATCAATCAAATGTCAATCTTGATTGGTTTTTATAAGTTCTCATGCCTTCAAGTTGAATTTAATCCTAAAAACAGTGCTTTTCAGAGGTCGTACATCGTATTTTTGTCTTTTCGGTAAGTGTTTAAGGACATTTGGATGTAGTCATGATTTTAAAATAGTTTATGAAATGATAAATAATAAAACGCCAGTTTTTCGCCGTTTTTTCGTAATTACAAATTATTTTTCGGAAAACGTATATCGGACGGACCTCTACGCACATCTATTATAATGTTTTCTATTTGAGTTTCATAATGGCTACATTATGAAATGCAAAAAAATTTAATAACCTGCCACTTTATGAAACTGAAATTTTTTTTTGTTGGCTGCAAGTAAGGTTCGACTTTTAGGCTTACTTCGATTTCGTTGTAATTAGTTTTCTAGGCATTATGGATTCGACAAAAAATTTTATAGGAAACTTTAAAATACTAACCTTTAACCTTGCAAATAGATAATTTTTACTAGATATTTATCTGAAATACCTATACTCGGAAATATATAACATGTTGACGGTGTCCATCAACTAATTTCTAGTCACAACTATAACACAACATAACCTAAAAATAATAGAAATATCTTCCGGTTTATGCTCTATTTCTAAAGTTTTATTCAATAAAGTACTATTTTTATTTTTAACTCAATATGGTATTATACATATTTATAGTTACTGTAGACATTTCCTGGGCATTAATTGTTATTCCTGTTAGATTCTGTGTCGACACAATATTTTGTTCAATAGTATTATTTAGTATTTTGTTCAATATTTTGAACTTTGTTCTGGTCGCACCATAACTCAAAGTATTGCATATTCTTTTTAAAAGTTTTTCTAGTTTATTTTCTGCAATTTCTCGTATTTCTGACGGAGTATAACTCTCTTCCTGACTCATTTTTATTAACTTTAATAATATACTTATTTTTAATTATGACGGATGGGAAGAATCTTTGTTGTGTTCAATTGTTTCTATCATGGTATATTTGATACTTGTAACATTTTATTAAATTGTAAAAGTATTGCCAACCCAAAAAGAAAATATTAATTCAAATGGAAAAAATATACTTTATTTTTTAAAGTTTTTCAGACTTTAAAGACCCAAATAGAAAAAGTATTATAAAATACACGGTTCATAAGACAATTAAAGCACTTGCACTTTAGAAAACTCCCCGCTTTGCGGGCCGTTTTCTAAATTAAACACGTGCTCTAAGATAATGTCTTATGAAACTTAACTTAACTTAATATACTATTATGAAATCAATCTTTGTTTTAATATTTTTTTGGGCAAAATTTTGTTTGATTCGTACTATTTTTAATGACGTTTAAGCTAGCCATGAATATCAACAATTTTGTTTCTAACAGTGCCTTTTATAAAAGTCTAATTCAAAGACAACGACGACATATCAGTTTTTTAAAACTTGATTATAAGAATAATTCTGTCTCTTCTCTTGATGACATTATTTCCGCAGGGTATAATTCTCCTGTACTTTTGTAAACATTTGACCTATTACCATTCGTTGCAAACAGCAAAACATCGCCGTAAAAATTTCCCTTGAAACCTTTCTACCTTTTTAACATTTCGTTTTACTCTCAGTGAGAAGTAGTAATCCGGGACTGTTTAAGGTGGCATTTATAGACATTTACTTTTAGAAATTCTCTTTGTAAAAGACTTGGAAAACGTATTTGTCAGTAATCCAATAAGGGTTTATCGTAGTGCGAGGCTCAAAAAGCCAGTCGATTCGGAAAGGGAATCGATTTAGGAAAAATAGATTATTGAGTTTGGATTTACCCAGTTTTGGAACGAAGTATATCTTATAAGCGTGTATTGAATTAAAATTAGGCGAGTTGCCAGCACCGGTTTAACCATTAAGGCGGACTAGAAAACTTTTGAACGTAAAATAAAGCGTGAACATATAAATTTTCCTAAAATACGCCAAACACTATGCTTAAAAATATCGATATTATCCTATAACCAAACTCATTTAAAAATTTATTTTCATCATCAAATAGTAAAGCCATGTTGGTTTGTATTGGGTCCTATTAAAAGCTAAACCCTGTTTACTGTTTTTTGCAAAACTGAATTCGCTGTAAAAAATATCTATAAAGATATTTTTAAATGGATGCAGAATGGAAGCAAGTTTTCTGTTTTAAAGAGTAATGTTTGGAAAGGCCTGTATCCAGTTTTGCACTTAAATAATTGTTGTTGTCATTTAACAGCAATGAATTTTTAAAAATGTTATCTTCTTCTAAGCAAAGCTAATAAAAACAATTTTAAAATAAAATTATGTCAATACATGTTGATATTAATTGTATATTCTTATTTCTTCTTTTCTCTGGGCATTTTTTTCTTCGTATTTAAGTTTAATGTATTTCTCAAATAGAAGCAAATTTATAAATATGTTTTTCGCCTCGTTTTTGTTTTTACCTTTTAAAATGTTTAAGGCGCTTCCAAGAAAAATATTTTATATTAAAGATTAAAATCTTCCCCTTCACTTAGGCGAGAATCGCGTTTATCGAAGAGATCTACAATCGGAATATAAATTAAAGATACTTGATATACTCCTGTATAGGACCACACCTGGCCTTATGGAGTTTTAATTTCAATCTTTGAAATGGGTTTAAAGAAGTTCGTGTAACTTTAAATAGACCTGAAAGGCATATTTTATGTTTTGTTTTATACCTCATTCTTCCTAAAATCTGTCATAGGCCATAAAAAATATCCAAGTGATTAGAGACCTGCAAGTCTTCAAGACCTACCGTCTATTGTCTGTATGCTGTTTGAACAAGACATCAATCATTATTTCCAAAGTATTTTGAATACACCATATATTAATACTAAATACGAATGCACTTGCACTAGACCACTCATTGCATTCTACCTTTTCCTGCTTTCTTGCAATTTAATACCTACCTAGAACTACTACTATAAATCGTTTATTTTTACAAGGAAAAACCAGAAGTAGATCAGTTGAATCGCTGCAAGCTAGTTCGCCGTTATATCGCAATCACCAACAAATTGTTAATGCCATTAAAATTATTTCTCGGACTGGCTAATACTGGGTTATATCTCCAAGAATCTGTGACAATTACTTTATTTCCTATTGTAACCTTTTTAGTTCATCAAATATGGAGAGCAAAAAATGGGAGTGGAGAAAGTCCGTATTTATTTATTTATTATAGTTTGATGTAGATAGTACGTGCTTCTACAATTATGTTGCATTTCGTTGACTGTAACAGTGTTAAATAATATTAGAACATGTGCCAACTATTTCCCTTTAAAGGAAAGGAAATTATGGGTTCTGTTGATAAATGATTATATTTATAGCAGGTACAATATAATAGAAACATAATATCGTACCTTTAATTCCTATTGTTATCTTTGCAGTTCATCAAATATAAGGGGCAAAAAACGGGAGTGATAGTCATTTGGCATTGGTTTATTAATTTAAACGTGGTACTCTACCACGTGAATTCCCAACAGAGTTTTCTAAATTACAAGTGCTCTAATTGTCTTATGAACCGTGTATTTTATAATACTTTTTCTATTTAGGCCTTTAAAGTCTGAAAAACTTTCAAAAAAGTAGTAGATTTTTTTCCATTTGAATTAATATTTTCTTTTTAGGTTGGCAATACTTTTACAATTTAATAAAATGTTAAAAGTATCGAATATGCCATGATAGAAACACTTGAACACAACAAAGCTTCTTCCCATCAGTCATAATTAAAAACAAATATATTATTAAAGTTAATAAAAATGAGTCAGGAAGAAAGTTGTACTCCGTCAGAAATACGAGAAATTGCAGAAAATAATCTAGAAAACCTTTTAAAAAAGAATATGCGAAACTTATGGTGCGAGCAGAACAAAGTTCAAAATATTGAACAAAATAATAAATAATACTATTGAACAAAATATTGTGTCGACACATATGTTGTTTTATAGTTGTGACTAGAAATTAGTTGACGGACACCATCAGTATGTTGTATATTTCCGAGTATAGGTATTTCGGATAAATATCTAGTAAAAATGATCTAATTGCAAGGTTAAAGGTTAGTGTTTTAAAGTTTTCTATAAAAAATTTCTGTCGAATCCATAATACCTAGAAAACTAATTTCAGCAAAATCGAAGTAGGCCTAAAATTCGAACCCTACTTTTTGCCAACACGAAAAAAATAAAATTTCAGTTTCATAAAGTGGCAAGTTATTCAATTTTTTTTGCATTATGTAGCCATTATGATACCCAATTAGAAAACAAATTTAGTTTTTTGTAAATACGTTTATTTTAATTTATTAATAAGAAATGCTTAAGAGCATGATTTAATAAGTCAATCTTCGACTAGAAAATAGGGGAAAAGCTCAATTTTTTTTTTCAAAGGATATTGGACTGGAATGGAATACATGTTTTCATAGGATATCCTCTCGTTATAGGATTTCTTTACTCAACAGAGTTATTGTTATCTAAATTTGGAGTAGGAATAAGGTTTTGTATCTCGTCCGTTAAGTAACGCACTAAGCGTAATTATTAGTAGCTTCGAAAATATTACTTTAAATAAAAAAATTGGCTTCTCAATGTGAAATCCATAGTCCAGTAAAAAATTATTCCACGATTAGATAAGCTCAAAACATACCTAGCAAACAAACAGATTTAAATAAACCGTTGGCACTCTACCTATAACCCCTTTAAAACATGCACAATCATGATATTTCCTGCATGCAGGAGTATTTTCACTGAAGCAGGATTCTTTGTTTACTCAACGTATTTTGCTCTTTTGAGATAACACAGTTCAGGGATTAGTGTGTGCAGAAAACCGAACATAGATACCCTGTGTGGCGGGCTTGTCGCTAAAATACAGGGTGAAAGATAGTATATTGTTTACAGAATGGTAATTTCAGTTATAACTTACGGGAATGATATTTGCGAAAACGATAGGTAGGAATATATCCTATCGAAGTAAAAATTACTGTTTCCTCTGTGTTTCTTCTTAATGACTTTTAGTAAACAACTAATTTGATATCATTAGCCACCCTGTATACAAAAGGCTTTTACAAATGCCCTGTTTGTAATTTATAGTCTACTTTAGGTCTATCGGGAAGCTAAAGTTATATAATTGGTTGCACTGGTTTGGAACAGATTGTTTGCTCCCTCTAGAAAGGGGTTGTATCTTGTATCGTCTTCTACTTTGTGCTCTGAAATGTATTCATTTGTGAAATCGGGATTATGTTGGAAATATCTAAATAGTTACAACAAATTAAGAAGGCAATCAGGTCCGGATTACCATTAAGGCGTGATTGGGCGAAAAAATACCGTCAAAAGTTAGAATAATTAACTGCTATGGTAACCACCGACCTACATCTATGGATAGCCAAACTCTAAAAGCAAAGGTGGCAACTTTTTGGCCTGCAGACTGATAGACTATTTACCTTAACCGGCGAACAGGACCGTACTTCGCCCTTAATGAAAATGATTACACCCCAATATTTTGGCACATCAACACCTTCTTTATTGGGAAATAAACAATATATTTTCTCGCATAAAGGAAGTCCTTGTGGCCATCATTGACAAGCCACTTATTTTGATATCTATTGTCCACGTATCGATAGATTATTAATATCGTTACATCCCTACGACTGATTTCGGTTCTGGATGGTCGTCGTTGGTTGGCAACCAAACCAGCACCAATACCGGCGGCGTTGCCTATATGACGGCGACAGCATTGTGCGCAAGACAACCGACGAGAGGCCTTTAAAAATATGACCGGTAAACCGTGCGCACCAATCCATTTTTTCATTCATAAAATTTAACGTAATTCTGCGCATCCCATAAGTTGTACGTATCCATAGTTATAGGTCTTATTGAGTGCTTTATGATGATATTTCCTAATGAAACTATTAGTTTTTTTTTTCAGTATCCTCATATTCAAAAATTGGTTATAATCAGTCAGGAACGACAAAAGTCTTAATCCGTCCCTAGATATAATGCTTAAGATATGGTTTCGGTAGAACTGCCAGCATCGACGGCCGGCCGCGAAGGCTGGCATTCGATCACTGGTCTTAAGGAAATTAGCATATATGGTTCCGCTAGAAGATCCGAGATCCCTCGGCTCAAAGGCTGGCGTCGACTGACTGCTCTGTGACCGGTCTAGCGGTTGACGCCCGATTGCTTGCATGGTTGCAGGTAAATTCTATAACCTAATTTGCTTCTAAAAGCCTTTCACATTATTATTGAATTGTATATGAAAAAGTGACAAGGGTTCTGCCATGAGTAGCAACATTTTTTTAGCGGACGATGATGAAATGCTCATTTCAGAAGTCAGCAAATTTCATCAATTATGCGACCATCAAGATAAGGATTATAAAAATTTAGAAATACGAGAAAATATTTGGAAAAATATTTCTATAACTTTAAAAAGAAAGAGTAAGTATAAACACAGGTATCGCATAGTACATGTATCTAGAGCTTATCGATATTCATCTATACACACAGATACCACAGTACGTATGCTTTTCTCAACGGGGATAAATTGACTGCCGATGGCTTCCAGCAGTTCCAGCGAAAACACTCGGTGACAGCCAGCCTTCGCGGCCAGACGGTAATGACAACCTTCGCGACCGGCCGCCAATGCTGGCAGTTCTACCGACACCATACCTTTAGCGTGGTATACAAGCCAGAGGGGTCATAGTCTGAAGATATATCGGGATGAAACTATGAAACGTTGTCATATTTATGGATCGAAAGTGTTTCCCAGAGGAATCCGTAGCTATTTTTAGTTTTAATCATAAATTTCTAGCAATTACGTCGAAAAGTTGTTCAGAATTAACTAAAGAATATTGGAAAGTCAATATTCTTTGTTTAATTTCTAAAAACTTTTATATACAAATTTTTTTTTCTTAATTGATTAATAAACCCGTGGGAAGAAATCCCGTTTTAAAGGGTGCTACGGAATTATCTTAAGAACTTTTTATTAGATTTAATATTTTCATATTCAATAGAATATTTTTTACACAGATTTAAATTTTAACAAAAAACACGCCGGGCCTCAAATTGTAAGTATGCACTCAAAGTGACTTTTAGCTCCGACATAAAATAAGCAAATAGGCATAACGCTAATTGGGTCATGCAAGGGGAGTTTCTTTTTTAATTGACGTCGTATTTTTTCAACAGTGTATTTCTTTGCTATAACTAGACAGACGCGACAGCGTAGGTAATTGTGGAGTCTCCATTATCAACGCTTGTATTAAAAGAATTTGAGGTAACACATAATAGTATATTATGATACAAGTTTCATAAGACATTATCTTAGAGCACGAGTTTACAAGTGCTCTAATTGTCTTATGAACAGTGTATTTTATAATACTTTTTCTATTTGGGTCTTTAAACTCTGAAAAACTTTAAAAAATAAAGCAGATTTTTTCCATTTGAATTTATATTTTCTTTTTGGGTTGGCAATACTTTTACAATTTAATTTTTTTTTAATAATGTTACAAGTATCAAATATGCCATGATAGAAACAATTATTGAACACAACAAAGTTTCTTCAAATCCGTCATAACTAAAAATCAATATATTATTAAAGTTAATAAAAATGAGTCAGGAAGAAAGTTGTACTCCGTCAGAAATACGAGAAATTGCAGAAAATAATCTAGAAAAAAAAAGAATATGCAAGACTTTGAGTTATGGTGCGAGCAGAACAAAGTTCAAAATATTGAACAAAATATTAAATCATACTATTGAACAAAATATTGTGTCGACACAGAATCTGACATTGATAACAATTAATGCCCAGGAAATGTCTACAGTAACTATAAATATGTATAATACTATATTAAATAAAAAATAAAAGTAGTACTTTATTGAATAAAACTTTAGAAATAGAGCATAAACTGAAAGATATTTCTATTATTTCTAGGCTATGTTGTTTTATAGTTGTGACTAGAAATTAGTTGACGGACACTCAGCATGTTATATATTTCCGAGTATAGGTATTTTAGATAAGTATCTATTAAAAATGATCTATTTGCAAGGTTAAAGGTTAGTATTTTAAAGTTTTCTATAAATTTTTTTGTCGAATCTATAATGCCAAGAAAACTAATTTCAACGAAATCGAAGTAAGCCTAAAAGTCGAACCCTACTTGCTGCCAACATAAAAAAAATTTCAGTTTCATAAAGTGGTAGGTTATTTAATTTTTTTCTGCATTTCATAATGTAGCCATTATGAAACCCAAATAGAAAAAATAAGTTACTAGCAAAATGTATATCTATAATAATCTATATTTGTAAAAAACTTTAATATGCAATTAAAAACTGTTCCCTCCCTTCCTTCTCCTGATCGAAAATCCTTGCTTCTCTATACACAACTGTTTTAAAGTATTTATCACAGGTTACCAAATTCAAACCATCAATTACAAGCTTAACAAGCCTTCTTAAGAGTATCAGTACATATGTCATCCTCTTCAGATAAGATAGAGGCCATTATAGTACATCGGCTTTCAACTTTTTTTCATATTTATACAACAAACAAACAAGTTTATTAATAAAGTCAGTAGTGCATAAAGAACTCGAGATTAATTACAAGTGTTTGTGTTCGTTACAAGTCTCCCGGAAGTATGTTGTTTGTACAGGGTGTTTCAGTTATTATTATTCGGTACACAGTAAAAATTCATATGAATATATTTATATACTACAATACATTAATTGCAATAATGTTTACCAGGTATATGTATATTTTATATGTGTTCTGTCAAACTCATCCATAGACGTGTTTCGCCGTATCGCGGCTGGTTAGTAAGGCTAGAGTCTGACAAAATGAGAATTTTTTTTTTTTTTTTTTTTGGACACACGATGAGAAATCTGCGCACAGACACCTTACAGACGCGGCTGCAAGGTAGTGTCGGGCTAGCAACATTGTGGGGAAAGACCATCGATATCATACGCTCTGAAGGAGGGGATCCGCCTCAGAAGGAGACGAGCCAACCGACTAAAACTCACCGTCTGAGTCAGGCATGATACCTGTAACTCCTTTCACTTAGACGTGTTATTTTTGTTTATCATCAGTATGATTTTTTAGGTTAAGCCTTGAAGCGTTGCTTGGTGTGTTTCGGTTACAGCTCTTAACCCTTTCTTATTTGAATTTAATCAAATAAGCAAGTTTTAAGAGCTCAGAAAGGTATTTGCAACGCTATGACGTCCTCGGAATGAATGTCTGCAGCAGTATAATAATCGCCGTGACATCTCGCGGTGTGCTTACCAGTCCAACGCAGTATCTAAGTAAGATCAGATGCAGTGAGTGGTTACTGATGAGTCGTGATATGGCGAATCGCGCCTAAGGATGATATTAACAAAAGGAGAAGGGCAAAAATTCTATATTTGTGGTTTAGAGAGGCCTTATCTCTTTGAGATAATAGCCTGTTATTGAACAAGCATAAAATGGTGACTATTACTCACACGGATGAAGTTTAAGATAACAGCCAAGTAGGCAAGTGTAGTAACATAAACGTATAAAAAATACGAATATTTGATTCCTCGTTATCAGTTTATGAAGAGATTTTCACGCTTCACACTTTGAAATAAGTCATTATAGGTATCCTGGTACCTCTATTTTTTATTAAAACCATAATAATTGCTTGAAATAAGAGAATGTATTCTCTATTTTCTATTTTAAAAATGGATTTCATTGTCGGAGCTCTCCAGTGAATAATGGATACTATAATTATTAAGGAAACCCATGTGTAATGAATATTTTATAAAATAGATGTAGACAAATTATCCGATAAATTCTATTTAGTTTTAATTAATCATATTAAAACCATTTTCTCATTAAACAACAAACAAATTATCCTTAATTGTGAAATTATGTTCCGTTAACTATTTTTGATTCTATTTCAACATGAAATCAATCTAATTTAATAGTGAATATAATGTTGCAATATGTCTTTCTCCAGTAAATCGGTGGACGGATTGATTACTACATTTATTTGTAATTTGGTAAAATAGTTTACCAAAATAATATTTATATTAGGATGTTTTAAAATAATAGCCAATGTATTACTTTGAATTATTTAGCATTTAAATGTGACGAGGGACCAGAGTATCAATTTGAAAAGTTATTACCTTTAAAATCTCGCTTCAAAGTAAATAATATTAACCCTTACCGCACCGTAGTGCGGTCTCAGTGACCGCAGCATATATTCATTCCTATATATCTTATTAATATTTTCGGTACCTTCAAGTGGCCACATAGTGAGAATATTGCAGAAAATTGGAAGTGGTAATTGTATCGGTTTGCAATTAAACAACGGCTCAAATTACGAAGCGGTCACAGGGACCGCACTACGGTGTCTATGTTAGTATTTCGGTTGTGACTGAAATAGTTAGTGACTTCTATTTGGAATTTTTCTGACTGATTTGTATTTTAATTGACTATTAACGCTGAGTGAGAATCCAACCACATCCAAGAGATCTCGGTATGGTGATCCAGACTTTGATACTACTTTACTACAATGTGATGAAGAGGTGGGAGATGATGGAGACACTAATGATCAAGAGGTTGTTGATGAGGACTATTATGAAGAAAGTGGACATAATAAAACGAAAAATGTATAATACTTGTCCACCAAATATATATAGATATTTCTAAAGCCTTTGATCGCGCTTGACATGAGGGACTTCTAAGTAAACTGTGATCCTATGGTATGCCCAGTCGATTCTGTGCATGGTTGTCTAGCTTCCTGAAGGACCGCTCTCTGCAAGTGACGATTGACGGATTTCTCTCAGACACCTTCACCATCAATGCCGGTGTTTCTCAAGGGTCCATATTGTCTCCCACTCTCTTCTTACTCTACATTAACGACCTTCTAGTGAACACGAAAAATTCGATATTTAGATTTGCTAACGATAGCACACTATCTCATCTATCTCTTTGAATGCACAAACATCGGCTGCCGACACACATCTTCGCAGGCAGCATGAAGCAATAAAGACCTAGAAGAAATTTTGGATTGGGGTGACAGTAACCAAGTCGAATTTAACTCTAAAAAACCAATGCAGTAGTCTTCTCTAAAAAGGTTAACATTACAGAACCGGATATAGTCATGGACGGACACGCAATCCCACTGGCTTCATCTATTAATTTGCTGGGAGTCAATCTGGGAGGAAATATGTCTTGGCATAACCACGTTGTGGCAATGGCGAAGATAGCTTCTCAGAAACTTGGTGTACTCTTCCGAACCAGAAAGTTGTACACGCCTCAACAACTTTTGACACTATACAAAGCTCAGATTCGACCATCACTAGAGTACTGCTCTCATGTCTGAAGCTCTGCACCCAAACATACTCTTCGGCTACTGGATTCCATCTAAAGGAGGTCTGATTGGAGACCACGAGCTGACGAAGAACCTCGACAGCCTAGAACATCGAAGACAGGTTGGGGATTGGACTCTCTTTTACAGATATTTCCATGGAAAGTGCTCGGCTGACATTGCCCTTTTAATCCCGCCCAGAGCGGCGAATAGCAGAAATACACGACGAACCACTGCCGCCCATCCTTATGTGGTTAAGCTTAGTACTCCTCGAACTTCATTATTTAAGAATTCTTTCATCTGGAGGACTTCATCATTATGGAACGGCCTTCCCGAGGTCGTTTTTCCCAATGAATATAACCTCCAACGATTCAAAACCAACGTGAATCGCTTTTTGCGCACCAATCCTATAGTGCTTGTGTTTGAACATAAAAAAAAATTAATTTTATCTGTGCAAAATGTGCCGTAAACCTACTTGTTTGGAATGCGAATCTAAGATTTGTAAAAGTTGTAGTCATAATATTTGATTATATTGCCCATTGCATTTTTTTACCTCTTTGATTTTAAAACATTTTGAAGAATAACATGTTTATTTTTAGAATTTGTTAACAATTTCAGTTCAAATAATCTTTACCGTTAATAAAAAAAGAAAAAATGCCATTCTTATACAATATTTAATAAATTATGATTCTCAATAATCTAAGAACCATAAATCCCAGTGATGATAAGTTCTAATTAGGTACTTGCTTTTTTGGAAGGCGATTTGAACAACCCCCTCCCCGAAAATTAAACCACGAAGGCTGCATATAATGTTTAAAAGCATCCCTCTTCACAATAAAATTAACGTATCTTTCCGATTTTTAATATCATTTACTGGAAGAGAGATAATAATGAGGCCCTGTATTGTGGTAACAAACAACATAATATCCAACCGAACGAAATTTACATTATAGAACATATGCTCCACAATAATTCTACGACTGATCCTATGATTAAAGATATCATTAACATCCATAGTTTTTTACTTCATAAATATTAAAAAATTCTTTATTTTTTCCATTAAAAAACATTCTATGTATTATCTTAAGCATCCCAGCTGATATTAACAAAAAATCACCTTTTATCTGTGAAACGACAAAATATTTTGACCCTAACTTTACATCAAGTAATGTCATCTGGGCCTAAAAAAATCTTTACACCCTTTTAACCATATGTTGCTGATAGGTAGTTTCATAGACGTGGGGTATATAATTTATGGTATAGTTCGCTTTCTTATTATGGCTTTACATACATATAAAAATGAGACATCCATATTTTTTTGCAATAAAATGTTTTTTCTGCATTATGCTGCTAGATGATGTGATTTCAAACCCTAGTATAGACAAATCCCTTATGAACAGAGTCTCTATCCCTACGCCTCTGTCTATCACAACCAAAAGGGTGGTTCCATTAGATTATTAAAGGATATTTATAACACACAAGTCATAATGAAAACACACAAAAACGATATTTTATCAGAAATGGTGAGAAAAAGGGGCCCAGACTCATTTTTTGTGACGCCAGACGCGGCCGGCTTGTTCCTAATGAGGGAGCTACCTTAAAGAACTTTAAAATACGTTGAAAAGTACCCCAGATAAGATTTTAAGTGGGTTTAGAGTATTTTAATTTACTTGTAACAGAGATTTCGATACTTTAAAAAAAAACCTTTGGTCTCTACGGATTTTGTGTAAGATGAGTGTGATAAGTATAGTTTTTTATTATTAAGATGTTTTTAGTGAGATACAAGCGATTGGTATAATGGAAGCTGTCAATTTATATCGATCACAATACTGTTAATTTGTTCAGTTTAAAAGATGTGATATTTGATAAAACAAACGAACTGAATTTAAATTATTTTTTGTATTTTAATTATATTTTTAACTATCCACTGAGAGAATGGGACAATTGGAAAATATATTTATTAAATAAAGGAATTTTTAGATAATTTGATGAAACAAAGTTATTCAATTGCTTGACTATTTCACTTCCAAAATCCATCAACATTATCGATGCAATTTTATATACTTGCTGTCAGCGTCATACTAACTCAAACAGCGCCACAAAGGCCACAATTATTCTCTATGTCAGGTCTTTAGAGATGTTACAGACAAATAGCAATGCAGTTGAGAAAAATAATACGATATTACATACACGTGAAGCCAATGTTACAGAACTGATATTATTCAGACAACAATATTTGACAGAAATCAGATTCAGCAGTCAGTAGCATTAGGCAAAGGTTACATGTCCTTGGTATAGAATAAAATAATTTTGAAATCTTAAAAACAATTTGCTCGACAAAAATACATCAATAGTAGACAAGTGAAGTAATTTGGAATACCTAGGTAACAAAGGTAACCGTTCAATTGTCGAGTCTCGTTCTAGTTTCGAAAAGCCATTTCCATTTCTGCGAAAACGTATTCCAATAAGGTGGTACTTAAGAGATTATAGAACAGAATAACTGACAAACAATTTCATAGACGTAGATTAGTTATATTCTAAGGGGCTCGAACAGAATTAAAAGTGTTCAATATTGAAACTAATAACGTAACAAATGCTACTCTTAGATTACTTTGAGAGCACAGGCGCGACGAATGATAGACAATTAATTGGATCTATTGTTTGTGTTTCTAACACATCGACACAAAAACTTCCACCTAAGTTGCCTATAGTGGATCCATGTTTAATAGATATTACTGCTGAAGAAATCTCATAGTTATCGAAAATAATAAGAATTGAGTGTAAAAGTTTCTCTATCACACACGGTATAAAACTACCTAAAAGTTATTCCAAACCTCATTTGAATGTATTCTCATAATCCACAATAAAAAAATGTTTCTAACATATTATTTTGTACACCTTAGAGAATTGAGCAAATCTTCTTGTTTATTACTTATTATCAAATTTTTTCCTAAACTAGGTAACTAGAAAACATTCCAGATATAAAAGATTTTACGGCGCATATGTCCTATCCTGGCAGATTACAAACTAATGATATTACCCTTCGAATCTGTCAATAAGGAAGCTGATAAAAACCATTTAGTGTGACAAATTACAGTGAAAGTCGGAGCCGGAACACTCAAGATGAATTTTAACTGACAGGGCTACAAATTAGGCTGCCTTGGAACTCTTCAAAAGACATGGCATTCGGGTTTTTCTGCTCTTCCGAGATGTTTTACATCTTTTAAATCTTGTTCATGTTATTAGAGAACGTGCTGAGTGACAATAGTATTATTGGGATTTGCATAAAAAGATTGGTTGTGGGAAATTGCTCAAGTTTGTTAAAACAGAGATGTTGTTAACTTAAGGAACACTTTACTTCTCAAGTATTACCTATTGACAGATAAAGAGCTCTAACATTAACTCTGATATTTTTTGTCTGTATAACCAACAATTCTTTTAATTTTTTAATTACTACTCGTATTCGATCCGGCTAACTTTGATTCATCAATGTAAAGTCGTCATCAAAACCGACTTTTAAATGAAAATATGACACGAACAGGTACAATTTCTGATGTAGTTTATAAAGTTTTTAAAAAGACCACAAGCAAACATAGCTCAAATTTCAAGGAGAATGCTTGAAATATTTAAAAACATTCGGCGTTTAAGGCTGCAGTCGTGGGTAAGTAAAGGTGTTTAAGATTTTATAATTTAAGAATTTAGAATATTATTTTCAAAAAAAGGAAATAGGTAATTTGGCATGACACTACTAACCTTTTTCAGAGTTATTGGCTACTTACGAATAACCATGTAGTGAGCGAATATCTGGATGAAGTTGGACTTCCAAGATTGGAATGGCCCGCATATAGCCCGGATATCAACCCAATCGAACATCTTTGGGTTAACTTAAAAGAGCCGTTCGTCCTTTCCAACCATGAACCTTGATACACTTACGACTGGCGCTGACCGAAGAATATCAGGTTATCCCTCGAGAAAGGATAAGTAACCTTATTCGTTCGATATCACGAAGACTGCAAGCTGTCATTGCTGCGAGAGGAGAGGAGATACACGATGTTAAAATTGTTCCTGTTAATTAACTTTATGATATACCTAGTGTTTGTTCTTCTTAATGAAAATAGGCTTCAATTCAGCGTCCTGTTCAATGTAACGCAGTTAAAATCTATAGCTAAAGACAAAAATATGTTTAGTTATTGTTACAACTGTTGAGATTTCAGCTTGTAGATGATTAATAGTCTCCCAGGAGATTTTTACTCATTAATATAACATTCTAGCTATAACAAACACTTAATTATGTAACAAATTCCAATATATCGAAAGCAAACACAGCAGCTTTATACCACTATTCATCAGACAATCAAGACATTCAACTTTCCACAAAAGCGACCAATGTTCCTTAACAAAAAACTAATATTATTCTACACATGTCTTCTTGTTTTTCGCCCGGTCCGCTGAAAAGATGCTGCATTTTTCATCAGATGCCATCGGAACTTGTGACAAAATTGTAAAGAAAGGATGTCCTTTGATAGTTTAAAGAATGTTCTCGCATATATGACAGGATGTTTCAGACGATTTTAGCTTGTTGAAAATATCGAATATTTCCATTTTGACTTTTAGGAGTGGTAGAGATGAAAGAGTAGGAACGAGTTACGGCCTATCAAAGTTAATTTTTTAAATGTTGATTTTTGCTCGGGTTTGTTATTTGACTTATTATCTTTATTTTAACATGTGGATAATGTAGAATCACCTCTCCAAGTATACAGATGCACGTGTAAAGACCAGTTATCAGTAGCAATAACACAGCATACCCCTAAAATTTACTCCAAAATATGTTCGCTTGTACACGCTGACCTTGAAATGAAGCATGGAAATTTTCTACCTAAGGCAGACACCAAAAAACCTTAAGCTTCATGTACCTGCATACACGTTTATATTTATTAGCTAATTAAAACTTATAATATAACCAACAGATGACACTTATTGCAAACTCATCGACAGTGCATATTTTAAGTTCTTTATTTTAGTGTAACTGCGTAGAGTGAGAGAGCGAGGCACTATTAAACGGGCTTAGAAGATGCAGCAAGACGTTCGCAAAACTAATTTATGCACTTCAAGTAATCCGTTAAATAATTTCTTTATGGGATACAGTATTTGCTAATTAGATTCGCTATGGTAACTATAGGGAGAAATAAATGTGATTTCATGAGACAACAAATCCGTTTTTTTCATTTTCTTAAATGATGTCCTTTTGCTGCTTTCTTCAATTTCTACATAATATGAGGTAAGACAGGGCCAATTTGGGACTATATGGTATATTAGCCAGCTCAAGAAAGTGAAACTTGTGGAGAATGGGATTGAGCTTGCCTGTTTTAGGCATTGTTAAGAAAAAGGCCATTTTTCTACAACCGTCAAGAAATGAAAATATTTAACGTCGATGTCAAAAATAAAAATTGGCATTATTTTTTGCGTTACCATGACCCCATGCGCAAGATAGTGTGCAAAATACTTTGCACATCACACTTCCTTATATACACGTTTTCCTTCACATTAAGAGTTGACTTGAACATAGAATCTATTGACCATAACCTGGACGAAAAACTAATAGTAGATGTTTTCCATTTGAATTAATATTTTTTTTTTGGTTGGTAATACTTTTACAATTTAATAAATTGTTACAAGTGTCAAATATGCCATGATAGAAACAATTGAACACAACAAAGCTTCTTCCCATCCGTCATAATTAAAAATAAATATATTATTAAAGTTAATAAAAATGAGTCAGGAAGAAAGTTGTACTCCGTCAGAAATACGAGAAATTGCAGAAAATAATCTAGAAAAACTTTTAAAAAGAATATGCAAAACTTTCAGTTATGGCACGAGCAGAACAAAATATTGAACAAAATAATAAATAATACTATTGAACAAGATATTGTATCGACACCGAATCTGACAGGAATAACAATTAATGTCCAGAAAATGTCTACAGTAACTATAAATATGTATATATAAAGTAATATGTATAATACTACATTGAATTAAGAATAAAAATAGTACTTTATTGAATAAAACTTTAGAAACTGAGAATAAACTGGAAGATATTTCTATTATTTTTAGGTTATGTTGTTTTATAGTGGTGACTAGAAATTAGCTGACGGACGCCGTCAGCATGTTATATATTTCCGAGTATACGTATTTCAGATAAATATCTAGTAAAAATGATCTATTTGCAAGGTTAAAGGTTAGTATTTTAAAGTTTTCTATAAAAAAATTCTGTCGAATCCATAATGCCTAGAAAACTCCCGAAATCGAAATAGGCCTAAAATTCGAACCCTACTTGTTACCAACATGAAAGAAATAAAATTTCAGTTTTATAAAGTGTCAAGTTATTCAATTTTTTTGCATTTCATAATGTAGCCATTATGAAACCCAAATAGAAAAATTAAATTAGAAAATAAAATATGTAAACCAGTTTTAAATCGATTTTTTGTCCACCCTGTATACTGTTTATATCAGTCGTGTTACGTTGGCATGTCATACGTATACCAATTAGGCCGATGCTCATTTTCCTTTTACATAATTACGGAATCATGCATTCGGTCCAAATTGAAGTCTAATAGAATTCGAACGAATCACTCACCTACGGGAATGCCCTACGTCCATCGGTGATCACACGTGAACAACAGTGATTAAGTTAGTGCAATTTGGAAATGATCTGAAATTGTTTTGAATAATATTTAGATAAAAAATTACCCATGTAAGATTTATAAATTCTAATAAAAAAAACACCTAATTCTAAAAGCTTTAAAAGAAGCGACTTTAGTTTGAGCTACAGTGTATATCAAAATATTCAGTAATTATATAAATAAAATAATATTTATTTGTCGACTTCAACCTCCTGACCCATAAAAAGCTATTTTACCCCCTGGGCGGGACCTCATAGAATTCGTTAACAAATATTACCGTTAACAATCTTTAATCATTTAGCTAAAAATTCCCCCCATTAAATTTAATTTTCAATCATTACAAGCGCAACGTAAAAAAACTTTCTTCTACATTCGATCGGTCTCTTTCCTTTTATCTAATTAACAGAACCACAACAACAATAAAAATGGAATAATAATTCGAGCTACAGTAACTTTAAATTAAACTTTAATTCCCGAATTAAAGGTAACCCGGTGTTAAAGGAAATTGATATTACAAGAGCGGTATATTTTTTCGGCACCCCGCGAAGTTCAAAATTGGAATAGTGTAATTTAGTTTTGAAAGGTGATATACAGAGCAGTATTTAGATTTTATTGCTATTTCTGCAGCTCAAAACAGGTGTATTTTAGTATAAATTACTAAATTGCTCAATATATTATTCAAGTTTTGTTTTGTAATTCAGCGCTCGCCGGGGCCTATAGCCTGACGAATAGCCGATTAGCATTATTTGTTTATTCAGAGTACTTTCCAAGAAATCGCGATATAAAAATGGAAGGAACTAGAACGTTTTTTAGTCGGTGACTTTGCCTCTGGAAAATAATTGTAAAGATTAAGAAATTAAGCTACACGGAAAAAATACTGTAGTAGAATTATTTTAGTAAAGATTTTATTGTACGATTTCCTATAAAATACAGTATTAATTATAAGTATTTCTAAGAAATTTACTACATACTAAAATATATTTTAAATTTTACAGTGAGAATAATGTATTTATAACTCCAGTAGTTAAATATTAATAGATAGTGTTGAAAATAGGTGGATACCCCGGAATAACTCCGGTGCATCGCATTGCAGCGGAAAATGTCTAGGGAAAAAGTTGTTTGGTTTGGAAGGAGGAATAGTTTGCAATTTACACCACCCCCCATCCCCTCAAACCCCGGGCGCGGGTGGGGGCAAGTTAAGATTTTCAAATGGAACCCCATATTTTTTATTGGTGTATCGTGTTCTCCGACCAAAAATAAACTTCTTTTGTCCGAAAATATTTTTTATTCGGGCCCATCCTGCACCAATAATCACCATGAGAAAGATAATATCAAAACCGTGCGAAAATCAAGTTTTATCCCGGAAATACTTTTTTTCTCCGATGTTTATTTTTGGTCGGAGAACACGATACGCCCATAAAAAATATGGGGTTCCATTTGAAAATCTTAACTTACCCCCACCCGCGCCCGGAGGTTGAGGGGTTGGGGGTTGGTTTCAATTGCGAACTATTCCTCCTTCAAAACCAAACAACTTTTTTCCTAGACATTTTATATTATTTTATTCCGGGGTACCCACCTTTTTTCAACACCGTGTATAAAATATATGATACATTTTACTGACGACAATTATTGAACTTTGGGTATTTTTTTATTATAAAAATGACCTACTTTAAATGAAGTAATGTAAAAGAACAAAATACAAATCAGATGAAAGGGATCTCCGGAATTTCGATCTTCATAGCAATTAGTGGGTGGCGAACATACAGGGAATATACTATCGATCGAGGAAGTCAAGCGCGAATTTTTACAAAAGATTTTAGTAAATTTTACAAAAGATTTTAGTAAATTTTACAAAAGATTTTAGTAAATTTTACAAGAGATTTTAGTAAATTTTAGAAAAACATTCCATATACCTATGTAAATGTGTCACTAAATATTTTTGTAATTATTACTAAAAATTTAGGTTACAATTTTGCTATAATTTAATGGTTATTTCTTAATAAATGTTAGTCCAGTCACATATAGAGCCATAAATTATGGTTATCATTATTTTTATAGTAAATTTAGCTTACTTTTTCTTTCCGTGGAATAACCATAAATCTCGGTGCAGGTAAGTTCTAATTACCAATACCAAATTCCCGAACACATCGATAAAATGTTACCGACATTAATTTACCATTATTACTGACCAACTTTACCAAAATCGAACCATATTTTTCATATTATCTGCTTTGATTCTTCCTCTGGGCAATTATCTGCAGGACATGCTGAAAGTCTTCATAAAATCAATAAATATACCGTAGGGGCATTTACTATAAACCTTTAAAATCAAGGCTTACACACTGTACATCGCACAAGTTAAAATTATACCTATAGCTCCATTATTTCCTTAAAATATTTCAATATTGCTACCCAATACTTTATTTTAATTTAAGTTTTCTTCAGCTTACTTGAGCCATCTACCATCAATTATTTTCGTGAAATTGTTGGGTATTACGTTGGATCTTTTGCGGTAATTACGTGTAATGGACGTTTTCACCTGATATTTTCATATTAAATATTAATTTTCGTAAACAGTTTGCTTTCCTTTAACTTCAGTTTTTTCGGTGTAGAAGTGCCTACTTTTAAATTTAGTTCTAGGGAATATTTTGTAAATATTATGTCAATGTCAACGTCTTGTAGCAAATAATGGTTAAATATAGGCGTCCAAAGCTCCCAACTAACCAACTTTCTTTATAAGATTTGGTGTAAGATAGTGTTGTACTAAAAAAATTGGATGTGACAATATTTTTAAATTCTTATTGTCATTAAATTTGTTGCTTATGTTCGGAGTTGAAATAGTAGTAACCAGGTACTCGAATACCGTACTCGATTCTCGAAACGAGTATCCGAGTACAGCGAGTACATTAGTGAATCGAGTTCTTCGATTCTTGTACTCGAGTGCCGCATCACTAGTTTAGGAGATTTATGATTTGTAATAGTTTTATAAACGTTCCCGATTTGTAATGTTGTTGTATAAAGGTTTCCTGTATCACATTTTTGTTTTTACTGTCAATTATTACGATGTAAGAATATTCTACAACCTTCATACAGAAAAAAAATGTTGGTTACGCCTAATTCTACTAGCTGAATAAATTATAAATTCGAAATAATTGAAATGAAAAACGATTTTATTTTAAAATTTCTGTCATCATTTAATTTAAACGCCATTTACTTTCGTTTGATTTGTTTTATATTATTTGTCATTTTTGTCTCAATTCCTCAATTCGAGAAAGACGTTTCAATTAGGTTGTCAATTTCGTTACGATTTTCGCGCTACCGAATCTCGACGCAATATATCTTTGTTTGGATATTTGGCTTATAGACGTCGAATTTGTGACGAGTAGGAAAAATGACGCACAAATTCAGCGACGTACATAAATAAATATGTTTTATTTCATATATTTTCTTTGACCCACAATGACTATATTTTATTACTTAACCTTATAAATACCAACAAGCAATATTTTTACTTAGTAGTCATTGCATTGTAATAGTCTTGAAAAATGCTTAATCAGCCGAGACATTTAGAGTAGTCCTTAATAAAATAATTCAAACATTAAAAACCAATTTTTTTCACAACAAAGTTCAAAAATAAATATTTGTGGATAATTCCAAAGACCGAAGAAATCTTGAAGCACTGTGCAGTCTTGACCCCTTTTTACCCGGTTCACAAATAAAATCAAATTCCAACCTTACTTTTCGGCTACTGAATTCCATTGAAAGCAGAGATATTCGTTGGATGTCCATGGCAAATATTCGACTGATGACATTGCCAGCTTAATTCCACCTAGACGACTAATAGAAATTACACGACGAATCACTGCCCCTCATCCATGTGGATCAGTATAGTACTCCTCCATCTGGAGGACGTCATCCTTAAGGCACGACCTTCCTCAGGTCGTCCTTTCCAATGAATATAACCTCCAACGATTCAAAACCAACGTGAATCTCTCCCACTGTACCTTAAATGCATGCATCAAACTATTTCTAAGAAATTAGATTATGATAAACCGATAATTGATCCCATAGACAAAATGATGTAAGTAAATAAGTTAATTTTGGGATGAACAAATTAATAATAAATTGAATTAAAGTTAAAAAAACAGTTAATATATTTTTGAAGAAGAGAATATCTCTTACCATAGTTGTTTGTATTCGATATATTCCACGTTTATTCTACGCCAGTGGAGAAGGAAGGAACGACACAATCCGAAAGAAAAATGGGAAACGATAGGATTAATATCGATCGAACAAACACATTTGTTTCAATATGTTGGCCAAATGTGATTCAGATGCTTTTATATTGACTTCTTTATCAATATTATTGGGGCTGGTGTAAAAATTGTAATTGTAAACACGTTATTAAATTCAATTTAGCACAAATGATGAGGTAATAATCCAATAGTCAAATAACGTCTCTGCACAGTAAAAATATATGTAAATTTATTATTGTTTTATTTGTAAGATTGATATTCCTTGTAGGGCTAGCCAATCTCTAGTCAGAGGTATTCATGGATGTATTAAAAGCTAAAGGTTCTCCAGTCTCTAACAGCTTGTCTACTCAATACTCATCAAAGCAATTAATAACAAGTTATTTTTACTAGCACCGGGATGGGGATGACTTCTGGAGAAAGATCCAATCATTGTCCCCATGTGTCATTAGATGTGGGTTGCGGCATATGGTTTTTATTTCAGGATCCATAAGATCCTTTGCTTAGCCAATATTCCCTAGGTTCTTTACTGTTCCCCCTCAGGTGTAGTTCCACCAGCTGAGGCCCTTTCCCAGGACGTCCTTGAAGTAACAGTTATAATAAGAACGTCCTTTGGGTCGCTAGTCAGTGCAAGCAAGTTGTGATTTGTGCGGTTACTTAATTCACTCATAATCAATGTCATAAATAAAAGAACTCTCTAAATTGCACCCTCTTGTAGACCTTTTATTATCAAAATCATTCATAAACACATTAAAACACACAAGAAAATATCTTTTAATTTAACGGGACATTGATATGAGTTTATGAACCATGGTTAATTTGTGATGACGTAGCATCCGATACAAGCAGCCATAAACAGCTTTAGAAGACGACGTATTTATGTACACATTTCTGTTCATTTTTACAAAAGTATACAAGAATTTTATTATTAGGAATAGGGACTTTTATCTTTATATTTATTTTTATGCCCAAACATCTTTTCATATAGAAGAAACCGTATCCGATCGGTAAAAGTAAATAAAGTATAAGACGAAAAGAAGATTATTTAGTCTTTGGTAAAAGGCTTTTAGTAAACAAAACCCAAATTTTAGCCAATTTTATGTTTTCCGTTTTTTCCTTTTACGTATTAGGCTGCCGTATTTACCATATCAAAAAATATAAAAAAAATGTCTGTATTTCAAATATTCGCGAAGAAGAGTTATTTATATGATATTATTCTGGAAGCCATTGATATGAGTATATGCCATATAAATTGTGTACATTTTTATGTCTAAATTTTATATTTGTAATATACACTATTAAATTATTACTTTATTAAAATAGCATTTCTTTGATAAATTATCCGTGTCTGTCATTTTGTCGCGAAAATTGAAAACTTTCTTAAAAATTTAACGATATGAGCCAAGACTATTTTAGCTTAGCTCCTCCTGAGTTGAGGGAAATTGCAAAGCTTTAAATTTTATATGCAGTGTAACCTCTCATAACGGACGCCTCTAATAAGCGGACATATCTATTAAGCGGAAATTTTTTCATAGTCATAGTATATGAAATTCCATGAAAATCAACCTTTCTTGGGCGGACGCGGACAGGCTGTTTTCATACAAAGAGTGCGAAAACCCTCCTTTAAACGGACGAAATTTTTTTTAAGTATTTGGGAGACGAATAAGTACGGTGCAAAAACTCTCTGAAGACAGACCGGCAACCAATCGCGTATGCGTGGCAGGACGAAAGGACTTCGCCGACTAAAAGTATGTGTGATTCCCCGATAGCAGTCCGCCGTTTATCTGTGAGCGGTCAGGTTAAAATCGTAAACAATGGCACAAAAATGTCTCGTTTCGAGTCTGGAAGAGAATATTGATGTTGCAACAATTTGATAACAATGATTTGGGCGAGTTCATTAACATTGATAGCAATGTGCTATTAGAAGGTGATAGTGACCCCCTTCCTACCGATTATGTAGTTCAAACTGAAACCATGTCACTATCTGACGACCCTGATGAAGAAGTTGAATGCAGTAATCAAACAAATGTCGTCAATTATCAACAAGCCATTAGTATGGTAAAGGAATTATAAGTGTATGCAAAGAATAGAGACTCTACAGCAATGGAATTGTTATCAGACTTGGAATTACATTTTCTAGATTGCAAGTATAAAACGCAAACACGTCAAACTACTTTATTAGATTTTTTTAGTACTACATTCTAACTAACACAAGTGTATTTTTGTTATGTTATGTTGATTTGTACATGCATATACATAGTAATAATTTTGCATTTACATATTACCTACTAACAAATTTCACATGGGCGGACACCTCTATTAGGCGGGCACATTTAGACGGTCTCGTACGTGTCCGCATAAGAGAGGTTCCACTGTAATTGTTAAATATTATAGCGTTGTGTTCAGCTTTAAAAATAAAGTAAACTTGCCCGGTGCGAGGTCAGCTTAGTTAAGAAGGAAAAAAAATGTAATACTAATATTTAAATTTTTCAAATGAAACCATCAAAAATTACTTTTGGCACTTTCTTTTAACACTAAATTTTCTATTTTAACTTTAAGCATTCATTTGCGTTAAAGAAAAATACGATCGCAGGAAAAATAATTATACCATTAATTTTCTTAAAACATTGACTAAAAATCTAGCCTAAAATATGCCACGTATAGTTAACATTTTCCGTAAAACCCGATGCTATTGTGTTTCATGACTTTATTATACAACGGGCCAGGTTGGCATATTGCAAAGATTAAAAAACCATTAATTTATTTCTCATTTCACAAACACAAAAGGCGCTTGAACTTAGACAGAAGCCATTTTTAACTTAGTTACTTTATTTAGCTTTAATAGCCTTGACCTAAAAATGTTCATTCCGTAAAAGCCTCCTGGGGTTTTAGAAAATTAAACTCCATGTACTAATAAGTTTTAAGTATGTATATTAATTTGTAAGCATTTAAAAGTTCCGCTGGTAGTTTAGTTTAAAAATATTGTCAAATTTACCATTTTGACACTTTTAACTCGCAGGGGGGGAAGCAGGTAACCGGTTTTATTTTTATTTCCATTCAAGTTTTTCAGCTTTTCCGAAACACATATTATAGAATATATAAGGAAATGCTAGAAGTATACGAGTCGGTAACCTTGGCAGGGTATTTGCATATCTGTCTATGGGAGCAAGCAAGAACCACTCCATAATAGTCACCTAGAAAATCGAAAGAATAGCAACATTCTTATGTAGAACCAATTGTTCCTATCTGACTTGCCATAGAAATATAACTCACACAAGATTTTATTAAGTTGCTCCTAGAGATACTGGATTTAATAAATGAGTGTGATATATTGTCTTGATTTAATAAAATTTAAAAAATTCTCCTAATTAAACCAAAGAAATGGTTATAATCCCAATCACGTTTACGTAAAAATCACGCCGTTACCCAGGAAATAAAATCATTTCCTCCTTTTTAAATGTAAGTAAAATTTTCTGTATAAAGTTTAATTAAATGTACCATTAAAATTTGTATCCATAAAAAACAGGTCTTCAGAAGTTCCAAAACACAACGATTTATTCAAAGCTATTCCTAATTTATCGCGATTTCGTTGGTGAATATCAGCGGCGTAGGGGCAGGTTTAAATGCCATCGAATTAATTATATTAATAATAAAAATATATCCAGTGAACGTTACATGTCCAAAGACATCGAATTTAGATAACTATAATTAGAATATTCCACATTCAAAATTATATTAATTATTCGGAGTTATCTAACTAATAAAATATACGATTTGGGCGACTTTTACTATATAAATGGATCTAATAGTACGATAGCCCATTGCCAAAATGTCCTATTATCACGCCTTCATCTAGTCAATGACTAATCGCTAGATTAATAAAAACTAAGAAAGTTTTACTCGAGCGAAAAAGCTGCGCTTACCCGTCAGAGTAATTTCAGTCCTTAAGAATGCAGATCATCTTTTTGTTACTACACCTTGTCTGTTCTTGATGAAATCATATTAAAAATAGGAAAAAAAACGTGAATTTTTTTACATATCGATACATGAATCGAATAACATTGTAAGTGACAAGTCCTATTCTTAGAGGAGAAGACATAAAACGTTCGCGTATATTACTTTACCATGATAGTACAGGTAAAATACCAAAATAATCAGATACAAATGGGATAAAAGAGGCATTTAAAAAAAAATTAAGCTAAAAACCAAATTTGAAACATTGAAATTTATTTTGAACTCTGAAATTGGTGAAAATGCCACTTACAATTAGATGCATGTATCGATATGTAAAGATGATTCTCAATGATTTCACAACGTTGCCAATGTCCGTTCTTGTTAATTTCCTTCTCAAGTCCTTATTAAATCACCGAAAAAGTCAAAAAAACTTTAGATCGTGATCAGCCTGAAATCCTGGAAACGGGCTGCCGTACTTTAAAGAACGTAGGGCTTCAAAACGATGAACTACGGGTGACAATCGCGTGGCCATGCATTTATTGGCTATATATCCCGATTTAAGCAGCGCCTCTTCTGTGGAGAGTGTCTCTAATATTCCTATTTTTATAAAAATGCGTACAAGTTATATATTCAACAATTTTGCCGTTTATACATTTTCAAAAATTTTGTAAAGTTCCAGTCGACCCTTAATGCACCTCTGCATAAACATTCTGCCTTTTATAGATCACGTGATATTTTTTTTGATACCCTCAGTTTTTTAGATGGATTTCGAATACCTAGTAATAAAGATCGGGTTGGCCAATGGCATATCGGTTTGTTTAGTATCTTTCTTCACTATATTATATTCAATATATTTGTAAAATATATTTACCGCCTCCGTCGCTGCGTTTAAGCCAACGTGAATTTCCTTATTTGCAATTCAAATGTCGTCTTCTCGCGATGGATCTAAACCTGACAAGTACTAAAGACCCAAATTAATATCTCGGAAAACGTGCCACTTAGCAAACAAATGCCTTTAAATAAAAACTGCCCGAAAAGTTGCCAGATTTTTTACCATACGGGATCTTTATACAGATCTGTTATATCGACCAAAACTGATGAATACATCAGTAGAATTTTAATTAATTTATTATTCCCCATCTATATCATGTGGTTCAGCTTAGAGCTCCTCCAACTTCATTATTTAAGAAGTCTTTCATCTGGAGGACGTCGTCATTCTTATAGAACCCCTAAGAACATGCCACACAACGAATAAACACTGTATCTGTTATAGTCTGGTCTGGAAAATTCCGTATCATACTGCGACCGAAATAATGAAGTTCTTAAAGTTTAAAAGACATAAATGGACATTTGTGTATAATTTCCCTTACCCTATAATAAGTTCCAACGACCTTGTAGCCGACACGCGAAAAAGTAATTTTTTACCTAACAAGAAGCTAAGAATATTGATTACTTAATTTTTGTTGATTTAGTTTTAACGAAATGACATACATTTTTGTTAGCTTCGGCTGGGAGGAGTATATTATAATATTTTTAGAAATTTTTTATATTGGCTGAGTTATATTTAGATTACCTCGTAGATTACTAAATTGATAAGGCTAATGGCATTCCGGTCTGCTACAAGCTTTCTGGTTAATGCCTTATGTATTTTTAAATTAACAAAACTCCTCTCCATACATTGTCAAAGATTAAAAAAACGTTAAGTACTGTTTAAAATTCAAACGCCACCACCAAAACTAACTTTTGTATTATCTATCGCTTTGGTATTTCCTATTAGTTAACCAGTTCCTAATATTAAATAAAGTTCATTCTAATAAAAATGCGTTAAGATAATATTACAGACATTTTTAATCAATAGATGGTATAAGAATATTAATGTTATCTATAGTCCCGTAGCCCCATAGCTCCTAAACGTATGTTGACTAATACTATACTGTATCATGAGGTGTATTTCAGGACAATATTTTTCCATATATAGGATGACCCAAAAAAGTGTGACAAACCTTTTCAATTTACTTGTACACATATCAAAATGGAAGACATGTTGAAAATTTACTGTAGTTTACAATTATTAGTCAAGGCTATGTTATTTAAACAACATAATTTATGAAATTTGGAATTATTTCCAAAAACGGCTGAAAGTAACAAATCGTCGGTGAAGTACTTATACCTCGTAAGCCTTAAATGAAAATTGATATTGTCTTACACATAATATGGGCATTTGCAATGCAAGGCATTAGACATCTTAAATATTCAGTTAAGTGATCTTTTGTGGTTTAAAATATATTAGCGAAGTTGTAGAATTTGGCTTACACTACCCAATGTGGGAAAATTGATTTTGAAATCTGTCGTTTTTGGAACCTTGTTGCGAGCAGCTTGTAGATAAACACTATTACATTCATATTATCTCTACACCCTTTGTTATAAAGCTCACCCAATCCCGTGTTCAGAAAAATAATTTTAGAATGTTTTTTGATTTTTCTTTCCAGGACTGCAAAAGTTCTTTTTTAGTTTTTAATTTATTGCTCTTAAACTACTCAAGCAAATTAAATAAGATTTTAGGTAATTGTAGAGAACCCTAATACGAACCTAATTGCACACTATGAGATATACAGGGTGGTCTTTAATGACGTGCTAATATTTTAGAGTGTGATTATTGAATTAATTTTATGCTTAAATCTTATTTTTGAATATGTCGGGTCAACTCTACATAAAAATGGTACCCGTTCTTGATTAAAACAATTAACCTCACAATTACTTACACCAGCAACAGTAATTTTAATATTTAGTTAACCTATACAGAAAGGCATATTCCGTTGATTTATAAAAAACCGTCCTATTCCTTTAAAATAAATATGGTTTTAACATTGTATTAATCAATCCAGTTGTACTTTTGTGGTAACTAAATATCGCGTTCATTTATTAAATCAGTCAACATTGAAGACAGCTGTATCGTGTTAAGCCAGTTTTTAATTTTTTTACCACCAACGGCTCACCGGTTAAATATATCGATATCCTCGACGTGTAACCAGATATTTTTGTGACTTCAGAGCTGTCATAAAGGCCGAGACATAACACATTACATTATTCTTGTTTTCCGACCATTTATTTTTAAATTTTAATATGTTACAGAGGTACATAGGTCTTGCTACTAGCGTAACTTAAAAAATTCTGTCGACACCCATGCCGGTTAGGGGAACAATACAATAAGAATACTTACCCTATCATTTGAATTATCGCTTACTTATTGTACGACAGCCCTTTACCAGGATTTCAGACTGATCACGACTAAAACTTTTTGAGTTTTTTGGTGATTTAATAAGGACTTGAGAAGGAAATTAACAAGAACGGACATTGGCAACGTTGCGAAATCATTGAGATTCATCTTTACATATCGATACATGCATCTAATTGTAAGTGGCATTTTCACCAATTTCAGAGTTCAAAATAAATTTCAATGTTTCAAATTTGGTTTTTAGTTTAATTTTTTTTAATGTCTCTTTTATCCCACTTGTATCTGATTATTTTGGTATTTTGCCTGTACTATCATGGTAAAGTAATATACGCGAACGTTTTATGTCTTCTCCTCTAAGAATAGGAATTGTCACTTACAATGTTATTCGATTCATGTATCGATATGTAAAAAAAAAGTTGTCGTAATAGTTATCGCGCCTCGTCCGTTCTTTTTATTTTTTGACTGAGAGTGATGTTTTTGATAAGATGAAAATAGCAACTGACATTTTCCGTGCGGTGAATAGTTTTGGTTCGAGAAAAATCGAAATCTGTGTACAGCGGAGAATTCAACTTATCCCACCTCGTCCGTTTAACTTGTCGGATGTTATTTTTCGTTATTCGTGACCAGAAAAAAATTTAAACGGACATTTTCATCGACGCGCAACCGCAGTGTTGGATCTTAAGTATGTCATTTTTTTAACGCTGTTCGAGTTATCGCGCCTCGTCCGTTTTCAAGCAGAAATCGTGTATTGTGGCTCGAAAAATGGTGGAAAAATATGAACTGACATTTTTACATACGCAATTTTTAGCAAAACCGTTTTCAGTGAACACAGCACGTGTGTCAATAATAATGCAATATGGGGACATAGCTGTTGCTGAGTTGTTATAGACAACCAAGCCACACAGCAAGCCGTCCCATGCACGCACCGTTTTCCGCGAGCAAGAGTTATACAGATACCAGATCCGACTCTGCTGCCCTCCCTGTAACTGCGCAACACGGAAAATGTCCGTTCGACTCGATTTATTATTTTTTAGAGTTACAATTTTTTTAAAAATTGACCCGGGCGCTGGAACTTTTTGATGCCCCTTTTCTTTACATCTTTTATTTAAACTATGCCATTTTTGCAACACTCAAAACGTCCGTTGTCGATGAACTCAAGTTTTTTTTTATATTTTTAATATGATTTCATCAACAACGGACAAGGTGTAGTAACAACAAGACGATCTGCTTTCTTACGGACCGAAATCACTGACAAGTAAGCGCAGCGTTGCCAAACTCTTTCGCTAGAGTAAAACTTCCTTATTTTTTTATTAATCTAGCAATTAGTCATTGACTAGATGAAGATGTGATAATGGAACATTTTGATAACGGGCTGCCGTACTATTATATTACCTTATATTACCAAACGAAGTCAAATATAGGCCAAAAACTATTTCTAAGCTTCAAGCGGAACAGGATGGATTTGCATGTTGTGTGTGTGTGTTGTGCATGTTTAAGTTTTATAGGATAAAATATGGAATATAACGGTTCACAAACAGCATTTACAAACTTTACTTGCCAATCCCGGTTATTGAGTTTTCTATAACATGCCATCATTCGCATCACACGCAGCATGCACATTATAAAAGAAGTATCTTGTGCGATTTCGATGTATCGGTGCGTCATCTTCAAGGGGAAATTGTAGAACACATTACATCATAAAGAATTGTATAATAGCAAATAAAGACATTTTTGATTTGATTTGTTAAACTGTGAGTTTAGGATAGCAATTGCTTGTGTCACAAGCCGAACATACTTACTGGTCCCTTGGCTAATATCAGTTGTATCAAGGAGAGTTTCAACGTAGAAAAAAATTGCACTACATTAATTCATGTTTTTTAAACTAACAAATACATACATACAATCGCAACAATAAATTAAAAATTTACACCGCAGAAACATTATGTTTTGTAAAATTCATTTTCATTTCCAATCAAGCATCAGGCGTTGAACTTAACGCATGCATGCATGTTGTTGTGACAATACAAAAATTCATGAATAAAATAACAATTGACTAAATAACTGAATAAAAGCGTTTACTTAAAATGCAGGCAAAGCGCTGTTTGCCTAGAGAAACAATGTCGTTGAACTTAAAAAAGTGAATAAATTCAGAACCTTTATACCCCGAAAGTGAATACATACATAGCGTTAATGTAATAAGTAATGTTTTGAAAGGAATTCCCTGTCATCCATAAGTGATTACTTCTAAACGTGAAGAGAATATTACGAAAAAATTAAGTACTTATTGAAACTATGTATGTATTTTAAAATGATTTACTAACTACTGTGATGGCGCCGTGGTTAAGGCTACCGTCTCTGAGAATTCTAGGAGGAGAGTTCATAGGTTCAAGCTAATTCGTACCCGGTGGATTTTAGTGCGGTGGTATCACTCAGCTCTTGGATTTTTCTTATTAGAAATTAATCGAGTAAGCAAAATATATACAACAACGCACCGCTCATCGAATAGCCCATAGCCTGGCATTTTGCATGTAATATGTACTTCACGAAGCGAGGCTATAGGCGAAACGAGGTGCAGTGCGAAGTGAGGTTTACCGTTATGGACATATGTACACATATTTTGTGATTGTCTTGTCGAAAAATCGAAAATTGTGTCAATTTCGAAATCTCGGTATTGATATCGCTTCTCGTATATCTAGAGGTGTTTAGTATTATTTTAAGTATGTACCTTGTTTTGAATCGTCTGTATTTTCTTCAAGTCTGGTAAAATAAAAGGTTTATTCAGCCATTTACAGAAAATTTCTAATTTTATTTCGTTCAAAACTATAGATAATGGATTTACCCATTCTATTGTATTTACCGTTTAGAATAGATCGGATGAAGTGGCGCATAGGAGAAGGGTAGGAGATATAAGCAAGTCTCCTAATTTGCTCCATATAATGTCCACAACATGAGATCCACAAGATGAGAGATTATAGAATGATTTGATATATTAGTACAGTATTAATATTCCCATTGGTTTGAAGGCTTGCCAATTGTTTTACAATCCAAATCTATCGACCACAGTCCACGCCTCCATTTTGGCTGCCAAATTCACTATTAAGCCAAATTTACTGGGCCATCGAAATATGCCGACGGATTTATTATTTTGAACTCAAAATAAGAAGCAATAAATGCCATTGCTTAAGTTTTTTCGACACTTTAAAATACGATTTTTACTCGAAAATTTATTTGCTTAATTTAGCTGTCAAATATATTCAACCGCGAAACCGCAAAATATCTAAATCACGGAAAAACAAAGTCTTTTGTCAACACAGTTGTATTTCGGCAACACTACACACTTCACGTTAATTCCTTTGGCATGTGAACTATGTTTTCAAACATATGCCTGGCTTATGTGATTTTTCTACGCTATTTTTGTCTTGAAAAACTTAATTAGTAAGTGACGAATAACAGAAAATATAATTTGTAGTTTTAATTATGATGTTTTTCTTTGCTGTTAACCCAAATAATTTTTGTTGTTTTATATCATTATATTTTATCATCTTCATTTTGTAATATTATGTGGTACTTGATTCATATTTACGCAATAAAAATAAGGTAAAGGCATCCAATGATTGACAGATTTTAGGAACATTTTTTACCAAATTGATCATATTGAGAAAGTTTCTCCATTTATAAAGTATTTAACAACGTTATGCCAATCATAGAGCGTAATAAAATCGTCGAACGTTGAAAAAACATTAAATTAAAGACAATGGATTAGTTCTTTTTCTTCTAATATCCTTAAATTGATAGGCCGAAAAAAGGTTGTGCAAAAATGTGAAACAATTTATTGCTTCTTTTTACAATTATATTTTACAAAATATATAGAACTAGAATACTAAGGCTAGTAACCAAAGAAAAAGAAAAAAATCAAATTGGTAGTACTTAATGAACTAAGCTTCAAAAACAGCCTTAGGTAACTAACAGTCATTCCGCCATAATGTTAAAAAATGTGAATATGGACGAGTTTGCCGGATTGCAGTCCCAGAGGGTTGGTGCATTTAATTTTTAGGTCAGATATAAAGATTTCTTAAATTATGGCAAGTAATGAAACATGTCAATTATTGGTTGAATATCAATAATTGGGTATTTTACCTTAATATTTTCGACGAAACAACTAGCATACTTTTTTATAAAATAAATTGCATTTATGACTTATATAATATAATAGTTTTATAAAAGCTGTCGATATACAAATTTATTATATGAAGGCCTCTAATGATATATTTTTGTTCTTTGTTCTCGTCCAAGGCAATCCCACTGGCTTCATCTATTAATTTGCTGAGCGTCAATATGCGAGGAAATATATGTTGGCATAACCACGTTGTGACAATCGCCAAGATAGCATGTCAGAAACTTAGTGTACTCTTCCGGACCAGAAAGTTGTACATACCTCAACAACTTTTGACACTATAGGAAGTCCAGATTCGACCATCACTAGAGTACTGCTCTCATATCTGGAGCTCTGCATCCAAACATACTCTTCGGCTACTGGATTCCATCGAAAGGAGGGCAATTCGTCTGATTGGAGACCACGAGCTGACGAAGAACCTCGACAGCCTAGAACTACCAAAACAGGTTGGGGATTTGACTCTCTTTTACAGATATTTTCATGGAAAGTGCTCGGCTGACCTTGCCCTCTTAATTCCGCCCAGAGCTGCGAATATTAGAAATATACGACGAACCACTGCCGCCCATCTATATGTGGTTAAGCTTAGTACTCCTCGAACTTCATTATTTAAGAATTCTTTGATCTGGAGGACTTCATCCTTATGGAACGACCTTCCCGAGGTCGTTTTTCCCAACGAATATAACCTCCAACGATTCAAAACCAACGTGAATCGCTTTTTGCGCACACGCACCATTCCCAGAGTGCCCTAAAGAATTTTTCCTATAGTGCTTGTGTTTGATCATAAAAAAATATATTGTTCCTAACTCTTGCGTTTTACATGACAAATCAAGAATATTAAACAATTCATGTTGGAATTATTGCAAGGACACGCTATAACATCTGTAACTTCCGATTACTGTTTATTCGTGGGCTCGGTGGTACTAAATCTTAAAAATAGACACCAGAACAATAACACGATCATTCGGTTCGTTCGATTTCAGAAGTAGTTTTAAGCCGTTGTTTTTTAAGTGTTACCTTTCTACTTAAAAAGCCTTTTAAGTAATCTTCATCTACGCAACGTTAATAGCTTCCGCCATAGTTAAAACAAATTTCAGGTGCGTGTCACCCGGCTCTAAAATAACTTATTTTAAAGTTACCAACTTACCTCATTCTAATGGCAAAACACTATAAAATTAGGTATAGTGATAATGAAGAAGTGGTAGCCATATATTTATTAGGGATATACTGACGATTAAACTTAAAAAATATTGATAGGAAATGAACGTTTTAGACATACATATTCATTTATACGGATGTATATTGTTGTGTTAATCGCTTACAACAGTTATAATTGAATTTTAACATTAGGAGTACAGTTAATTAATAAAAAATAATGGGCAGTTAAAATGATATAACGACGATCAAAATTCTTCTGATCAACGCCACAGTTTCAACAAATATTTTACATCCTAAAGAGTGAAATTTTGGTTGGGATATTTTGAAGTACACATTATGTTGATTTTAAAAGTAAGTTACAGTAACTGTTTTACAATAGTATATTAAGATACAAGTTCAAGACATTATCTTAGAGCACGCGTTTAATTTAGAAAAGCACCCGTGAAGCGGAGAGTTTCCTAAAGTACAAGTGCTCTAATTGTCTTATGAACCGTGTATTGTATAATACTTTTTCTATTTGGATCTTTAAAGTCTGAAAAATTTTAATAATATAGTAGTAGATTTTTTTCATTTCAATTAATATTTTCTTTTTGGGTTGGCAATACTTTTACAATTTAATAAAATATTACAAGAGTTACAAGTATTCAAATATGCCATGATAGAAACAATTGAACACAACAAAGCTTCTTCCCATCCGTCATAATTATAAATAAATATATTATTAAAGTTAATAAATATGAGACAGGAAGAAAGTTGTACTCCGTTAGAAATACGAGAAATTGCAGAAAATAATCTAGAAAACTTGGTGCGAGCAGAACAAAGTTCAAAATATTGAACAAAGTAATAAATAATAATATTGAACAAAATATTGTGTCGACACAGAATCTGACAGGAATAACAATTAATGCCCAGCAAATGTTTACAGTAACTATAAATATGTATATATAAAGTAATATGTATAATACTATATTGAATTAAAAATAAAAATAGTACTTTATTGAATAAAACTTTAGAAATAGACCATAAACTGGACGATATTTCTATTATTTTTAGGTTATGTTGTTTTATAGTTATGACTATAAATTAGTTGACGGACACCGTCAGCATGTTATATATTTCCGAGTATAGGTAATTCAGATAAATATCTACTAAAAATGGTCTATTTGCAAGGTTACAGGTTAGTATTTTAAAATTTTCTATAAAAACTTTTTGTCGAATCCATAAAGCCTAGAAAACTATTTCAACGAAATCGAAGTGAGCCTAAAATTCGAACCCTACTTGCTGCCAACATAAAAAAAATTAAATTTCAGTTCCATAAAGTGGCAGGTTATTCAATTTTTTTGCATTTCATAATGTAGCCATTATGAAACTCAAATAGAAAAATACTTTTTATCCACGACACGTTGGCCAATTGCCAATACATTCTGCTTTCAGCTACAGTCTCCATCAAAAATTGTTGTTACTGAGGGGAGATTAAAGTCATTAGAGTAACCAAATCACTTATTTTCTTTAATTAGTGTTAAGTCAAGTTCTTTTGTCAACATCCCTCCCGAAATAGACAGACGCCACAAGAATTTCGGAACCCCCACAAAAAACTGAATTACATCACAACGGTGGCGACCGCGGAAATCCTACCCAATTCCGTGTTTGTTCAGAAATAAACCTGAAATTTTCAGAAATAAAACTGAAATTCTCCAATTTATCTGAAGGGACATAAATTTAAGTCTATTTATTCAAGAGACTAATGTCAATCTCTGGGCTTTCCGGAATTTTTAAAAGCAAAAACAAAAGTTATTTTTAAATGCGGTAATTTTCGTTGTTTTAAGGCGACGGACTCGCGACGTGTTTGTTCTAGAATTATTGAGAAATTAAGTTAATAAATGGCCTGTTTTGCGGGTTTTAAAGGATTTTCTTTTTAAAGTCGCGGCGTTTATTAAATGAGTTTTTCATTTCTGGCATCATTTTTCTTTATCTTATTTATATAACTTAAAATGTTTTGTCTTTTAGTTGGCTTTTATTCATTGTAGATGGATCTATTTCTTGTTATATGTTTCTGTTCTGTTTATACTGGCCTACTTTTAAAATATATCTATATTCCACGATACAGATAATACTTAAGTGGACTGCATAGACCTTTAAAACGAGATTTATTTCCACTGATGAATTAATCGATTAAAAAAAAATGTTGTATGTAAAAGGTTTTAAAAATCCATCTAAGTAATAGCATAGACTTTTTATTTCTTAAATGGATTTTAAAAATTTGATTTAATCAAATAACGTCTGTTCAGATTGCTAGACTACTAGGAGATGGCGCTGCTAGCTGTATTTTGTCGACTACCGTCGATAAGTTAAAAGTCCTCTCTGATGATGGGTATGTACACCTACCCTGTACTGGCGAGAACAAATAAGTTATAAACCGGTCTACAGGTGGTTGCATCCAATCAATAGAGAGGGCTTCATTTTCTTGGTAGTGCCATTTAATCTGAAATAGTATTTTAAAGTGCTACTGTGTAGACAAAAATACGCCCTTATTGTATAAGGATCATCGGGTGGTCTGGAAATAATAATTTTCCATTTTTTTTTTATGATCAAATACAAGCACTATAGGAAAAACCCTTCAGGGCACTCTGGGAGTGGTGCGTGTGCGCAAAAAGCGTTGGCTTTGAATCGGGAAGGTCGTTCCACAAGGATGAAGTCCTCCAGATGAAAGAATTCTTAAATTATGAAGTTCGAGGGGTACTAAGCTTAACCACATACGGGCGGAATTAAGAGGGCAAGGTCTGCCGAGCACCTTCCATGAAAATATCTGTAAAAGAGAGTCAAATCCCCTACCTGTCTTCGATGTTCTAGGCTATCGAGGTTCTTCGTCAGCTCGTGGTCTCCGATCAGACGAATAGCCCTCCTTTCGATAGAATTCAGTAGCCGAAAAGTATGTTTGGGTGCAGAGCTCCAGACATGAGAGCAGTACTCTAGTGATGGTCGAATCTGTGGTCTGTATAGTGTCAAAAGTTGTTGAGGTGTGTACAACTTTCTGGTTCGGAAGAGTTACCCCAAGCTTCTGAGAAGCTATCTTGGCGATTGCCACAACGTGGTTATGCCAAGACATATTTCCTCCCAGATTGACGCCCAGCAAATTAATAGATGAAGCCAGTGGGATTGCATATCCGGCCATGACTATATCCGGTTCTGTAATGTGTACCTTTTTAGAGAAAACTGCTGCCTGGGTTTTTTAGCGTTAAATTCGACTTGGTTACTGTCACCCCAAGCCATATTGGTATTTGATAAAAGTTTTTAGAAATCCCCCCCCCCCCCCCCCCCAAATAAGGCTGTGAAAGTGGCACACCCTTAACACTATCACACTCCCCCCCCCCCCTTAAATACCGCCCCGAAAGTGGCACACCCATCACCCTACGCTACCGTATAATCTATAATAAAATATGTAAAACTATAAAATAATCCTCTAATGTATTAAAACAATTAAAGTAATACATATTTATCATGACAGTTATTTGTTATTACAATTAACTTAAGTACTAAATAAACAATGATTACCTTCAAAGAACCAATAAATTTTACCTTATAATCAACCAGAGAATTATCACGTACCTAAAAGATTAAAATAGTTACTATGAATATGACGACGCTCAATGTTATTTGAGGATAATCGTAAAATAAAAATTAAAGAAAAATGCCCGTAAAATTTTATTATTTAAAGTTCGGAAATGTGATGTCGTCACATGTTAATCTTCTCAGTGACAGCAGTAAAAATGTCATTGACTTTGTTGCTTTATTTTTAGGTAATTTTTTAAACTGACCATTAAGGAGTAGATCAATAAATTATGTACTTTAACATCTCGGAACTATTTTGTAACTACTATTTATATTGTTTACGAGGAACCTGATTTATAGAAATTATTTGCTGTTGTAGAAGTAAACATAATTATTTCAATTGTTCTTAGTTTCAGTAACAATAGATTATATAGGGTGTCAATTTAAAGACATCCCACCCTTGATATCAAACATGAATAAAGCGAATTTTGCTACTCAAAAACTAATAAATTATGGAATACCAATGTATGAAAAAGTAAGTAGACTAAATACGCCCTTATTGTATAAGGTATCATCGGGTGGTCTGGAAAGTAATAATTTTTCCATAGATTGCTGATGCATGGCAGATTGATATTAATGCCACCTGAAAAGAATAGACTTTTTATTTTTAATAAATTATGGGTTTATTGGAAAGAACCTTTAAAATAATTCCGCCCCCCTTCCCATTTGAGATTTTAAGAGTAAGATCTACCCATCCCAAGGGGTTAACCCTCGAAGGAAGACTGCAAATATGCTTTAAAATCATCCCCCTTCGCAATAAAAATTACGTTCCCTATTTTTAGTATTATTCACTGGAAGCGTTGTTCTTGTACCATGACAATTGTTTCCATTCTTCAGCTTAAAAGATGAAGTAACTCACATAAAAGCAGTTCTGATTAAATACGAAACCTTTTAAAGTTTTTTACCTAAATTTTACAACTTAATAATACGTTTATTTTATTTAAATATTTCTGGATATATTTCAATAGTATTTCCGTGTAATTGATATCGTTTATAATGTTATCCATACCATGTATAAACTTATAGTGGTGATATATTCAATATTCCACAATCTCTTAACTAAATCAAAGTATATTTCTATTTCTTATTAAAATTACGGATCTAGGAATTTTAATAGTCATTAAAAAACGTTCTTCCTAAATATAAATATATCACTACGTGATTAAATCAGTTGGTTATAAAGTTACATCGGCCATTAATTTGATAAGTCCGGTCAGTTAAGTAATGAAGAAATTTTTATTTGCATTTTAATTAGGTAGGTATAACACAGTGGCGGGTTTGTTCAGGCTTGTTCCAACAAACCTTAGGTTTGCAGGTTTTGCTAATATAATGGAATATCCAACAAAAACAAATTGCCTTCCTAGAGGTCTACAACTTTATCTGTAGCTACAGAAGGAATGCGGGCAAGTAAATTTCTTGGGTTAACAATGTTGTCCCATATATTAAACTTTAATTTAATAACATGTTACCAAGTAAACCCTAAAATTGAATTTACCCATTTAAAGTAAATTGTCATAAGTATATAGGAAACTAATATTCTATTATAGTTTCAATGTTCTTAAAACTTTCTTTTCATACTATTTATTTTAATATTTAAATGCAAAATTAAATATTTTTTTTTTAAGTACTAAATAGGGCAACATGGTGCAATATTAACAATAACCAGGGGTAACCGGTGGCTAGAGCTAATTTGAGACAGCGGATGCGACACGCTTCTGGTAACACGCCTATTGTGCCGGCGTGGTTATTCGGCGATGTCCAATATGCTTCATCCAGTTGCGTAGTGATAGGGTTTGTTTTAAAACTGTGATAATGAATGAATATACCCTTGCAAGACCCTTCATAGTCAAACCCGTGAAGTGACTGCCAATGTGTACAGGGTGTGTGAAGAGGAATCACAAATTAATACATTTAAATTGCCACTTAAGCGAAAGCTAGAAATGGTCGCAATGTATGCGGGAGTAAGCGTGGGTGCAGTAAAAAACATTCACAAAGAAGATACTGAAAGGAAAGAAAATAACCCTGATCAATTATTGTCATCTCCTGTCAAAAAAGGGCCCGTCTCTCTGCTGGCGGAAAAATCGAAGACTTCGACTTTGGCATTGTTAGGAGAACAATATAAAAGTTTTATTTGCAACTAAAAGTGGTTCCAACCTTAAAAAGTTTCTACAAACAGCTGAGAAGTGACATAAACTCTCCGTTTTAACGTGAAACTTTGAAGTGCATGTTGAAATCAAATTGATTTTATAGGCGAAAATGCCAAAATAAGCGAAAAATATTAATGGAAAGGCCTAATATATTGCACTGGTGATACAAATATATTCATGCCATAATAAAATATATATTATTACATTATTAAGGTAATAATAGCACGTCCATGACTCGGCCATGTTTTAAAAGATATTGCTTCCCCCTTACCGATACCGCGTAGCTATAGACGATTTTTTCAAAACCTTTTATTAAAAATGTTCTCTTCTCTATACAGTTATTTCCCTATGTATATTTCCGCTGTCGAAATATGTACCGAACAATATTATAAATTACTTCAATAAACTATTGGAGCAGATCGAGGGATTCTTTACCTCTATTTCTTGAGTATTTATATATTATTATACAGGGTGCCTCCGTTTAAGTCGGCGCTATTGCTAACTCCGTTATTTTTATAGCTACGATGTTGGTTATATTAGTAAACCCATAGCTTTTTTCCGGTTGATTAAAATGGCGAAAACGGATGAACAATTAAACATTGCATTGCTGCAGTATGCAATGCAATTTTTATAACACCCTGTATACGTCTCTATATGTCGATCACAAATAAATTTCTCTAAATTTCGAGAGCAAATGGATCGAAACACCAGGAGTCAGTCAATAATCATCTAAATGCAGAGCTTATTTGGGTACATCTACCCACTACCCTATCCTACTACTTAGCTAGCTGAACGTCAGTGGCTATAGTTAAACAAATTAAAACAATTCATTTGGTATTATTTATTGTACCATTTCAAAAAAGGACATATTTTAAAATAATACGGAAACGCAATGTTTAATTGTTTTTTCCATTTTGTCATTTTAATGAGCAGAAGAAATGCTACTAGTTTACTAATTTAATCAACATCGTAGCTCTAATAATAACGAAGTTAGCAATGTTGTCGACTTCGGAATCACCTATATATCTATTAAATATTTTTAATTAAACATAATAACTTGAAGAACGGTATTTTCTAGAAATTAAGTAAAAAACAATACCGAGGTTTTACCCTCTATAGATATTTAAGAAATACAAAAAATATTAGTAAAGTTGTATGTAGTTCTTATTCTTATTCTAAATATGGTCTGTCTTATTAGTTAACTGTCCTTTTCAAATTTTCTCATTAAAAAAAATCGATTTTCCTAAATTTTGACTTCTTATTTTAGAATGAATCCATTACTGTAGAAACATAATGGAAATCTTTATTACCTTCCCTATAATTTTAAAAACCACTTATTTTTACAGCTACTAGAGCTTTTAAAATACACCTTATTTTTGAAACGGTGTTAAAAATAATAAAAAATTTATTTTTTTCTACGAAAAGAGAAAAAAGACAAATTAATACTTAAGAAAATTAGTGCCCTTACTTTATAATTTATTTACGGAAAATCTTAGCCTTCTTTTAGAAACATTTTGTAACGTATTTATTTTTACGTAAATTTATTATTGTTAACTAAATAATAAATTAGGTGAAATGTTGTTACGTCAATGTTTCAAAAAGTAGATTTATACCGAGTGTTTGTAATTTCTTAGGATCCGAGGAAATTAGTTTCTATAAACATGTATCCGTAAATGCTTATATGTAAATCCGTTGTATTGTTGTTGAAAACTTTTTACAAAATTATTATTTTTTTCAAATAAATTTTGACCACTCTTTGGTAGGTTCACATTAAAATGTTCCTTGCATTTTTTTTTGTATAAAAATAACCGATTCTTAAATAAAATAGTGATTTATGTTGATTTAGCTGTTTGTAGTATGGTAACTGGACATTTAAAAATGATATCTTGTAGTAAATTGAAGGAATATTATTGTAAAATTATTCACCATAGAACCTCTGTCAACCAAATGCCTTCAGACGTTTCTAGGGCATGTCTAATTACACTTTACCCACCGACCTGGTAATTATTCTACTAGAGTGTGACATATTTGAACCATTCATTTCAAAGCACCCCTAACAGACCATGAAGCAATAATTGGTATTATCAAAGGCGCTACCGTTTGTCACTGGGAAACTGGAAGTCATAAAGCAATTTAAAAGAAAGTTGTTATATTGGCCATAAATATTTATTTACAAAAGTCGGGCAAGTATTCAAAAATTAGGCCAGAATTCTTATAAAAGTTTGGGGGACGGTGAGAATATTTTATTTCTGATATTCATGGGTCGTTCTTGAGGATATGGAGAACTAAAAGAACGTGCATTCTCCTTCTAGCTTATTGTAATTCATCCATCTAAGAAATAAAAAGTATAAACCACCCGATGATCCTTATACAATAAGGGCGTATTTTTGTCTACACAGTAGCACTTTAAAATATTATTTCAGATTGAATGATATTACCAAGAAAAGGAAGCCCTCTCCATTGATAGGATGCATCCACCTGTAGACCGGTTCCGAACTTATTTGTTCTCGTCAGTACAGGGTGTGGGACTACTAAGAGATGGCGCTGCGCGCCGTATTTTGTCGACTACCGTCGATAGTACGGCGTTAAGTTAAAAGTCCTCTCTGATAATGGGTATGTACACCTACCCTGTACTGACGAGAACAAATAAGTTCGAAACCGGTCTACAGATGGTTGCATCCTATCAATGGAGAGGGCTTCCTTTTCTTGGTAGTACCATTCAATTTGAAATAGTATTTTAAAGTGTGTAGACAAAAATACGCCCTTATTGTATAAGGATCATCGGGTGGTCTGGAAATAATAATTTTCCATATTGGTATTTGATATTGTAATTAAAAATTCAATGAAAATGTACGTGAAAAGAGACTATTAGTTCATTATTAACTCTACACACAAGCATATTCCTCGTTTGCTGGATCCCAGCGAAATGATAGCTATTCATCGGGGACCACCACGAGTTCACCGAGAACTTCGACAAAATAGGACATCAAATACAGGTTGTTAATTTTACCCTTTTTTACAGATATTTTGCTATAGTGTTAATGTTTGATCATAACAAGCAAAATGATTCCACCGATATAAGGTAACATACTAATTGTAATTATACTTAAATATTTTTAATTGAATACATTGCATGCATCAGGTTTCAAAGTACTTATAGTCACTATAAAGTTTGATAAAACTTTCAGACCGAATGTCTGAGAGTTGTTCCAAATGATCTTCCTCTGCTAATTATTGATTATCACAAGCTGAAATTTTAAACCAAGCATTCTTGCTGAAGACATACCAAGTGGCTCTAGAAGTCTAGAATAACAATAACAACAATTATCTACGATGATACATTAGCGAAATTATCTTCACAAAGCAGCCCACCCTACTTTCTAGAATAAGATTTATAAACTGAGTTGGTTAGTTTACTTAGTTAACCTTTTTTAATTAAACCCAGATTTTAGAAAATTTAAGGAACAAAAATGTTCATACAATAATGTTATCATAAAATTTATCTATAGGCACGAAAAAGAATTGGATATATTAATATTATTTTTCCTCTCAATCAACTTTTAATCCTATTTCGAGAAATAACCCACCCTGTATGTAGGATACATATTCAGCACGGGCCCTGTCTTTATATTTGGTATTTTCATTTTAAAAGCCTTTTATAACACTGTTCCATTTTAAAAGTGTGTCGTTCGTGGGTATGAATATTAATAATAAAATTAATCTGCTTTACTATACTATGCAATTTAAAAGATGTAGATGTAGGGTCTAAGGGTATAAACTTTGCAAGTTTAAGGAATTCTGGGACACTAAACTCGGCGTGGACAGAGCTGAAACAAATAAATTCAAATAATGTTTTGCAGTAAAAAAAAACCAATAAAAATTCCGATAATAACTGAACAAACAACCAAAAATATCTCTATTATAAAGCTTAATGGTCACAAGCACGAGCCCTTCAAATAACTTTACACAAAGCACACCTTTTGTTTATTATATTATGAGTCCTTATTATTTTTATAAAGCAGTTAGCCAAAATAAACATTTAATAAATTTCTTTGTTGACAACTTGATAACTATCACACACCACAACAGTATTATATTGTCGCGTGGTTATTATACATAACGCCCACAATATACTCTGGCATGATAAAGTAGAGTGAAAAAAGTTTTATAGAGCTCTTTGTTTGGAGACTCATTTGGTTATCATATTATTTTTGTTTGGGAAAATTTATGCCAGTCCAGTAATGGGAAAAGTTATATGTTGCCGCCGTGTTTGCTTGAGCAATATGTAGTCTAAAAATTAACACAGGAGGATGATTCCTAATACGATTTGGTGTGATACCGAAAGAGATATTTAATAAGTTATTCATTTATATTTATGATATACAATTTATGTATATGAGTTTTTACAGCCACTAGCTAAAAGTAGGTAATAAATCTTCTAAATTGTTGAAATAACAAAAAGGCAATGTTCCAATAGTAAATATACAATAAACAACTAGTATAAGTTTTTACAGAATTATATCGTTGATCTTTTGACTGCAATAAACCTCATTATCCATTCGACCATAAAATAAATAAGGAAATCCCAAATTTTAAAACCTTTTCGAGCAGAGCCGGACCAGGTATACAAATTCAATTTATACCCATGCCTATATAAATACAAAGTAATTTTTAATAATTTTAATCTTTAGGGGTTTTCCGGCGAGTAATTTTTAGTTAGGCTTATTAGTGGTAGAATGTGGCGTCCTTGGAATTGTGCTGATAGGGGGGCATCTTCAAGTGTCGGGAATGGAGACTTAAATATTTAACAGCTGTTAAACAATTTAGAGAAGAAAATCGTCCAATTATTTACCTTGACGAAACATAGTTCGATACCCATGACACTCCAAGAAAAGGTTGGGATGATTCTTCCAAAAAATGTCAAACCAAGGCACCATCAAATAAAGGCAAAAGAATTACAATCATTCCCAATTCTAATAATACAAAAGTAGAAATTCAAAATGTTATGATTGAAAATGATTTATATTTTAAAGAAACTTACAAAAAACGAGAACTCTAAACTTTTATTATTTATACGACTTCTTCTTACGGCCTCTTTTATACCAAAATTCAGCTCGTTATGTCATTGTTCCGTTTTGCGAATGGAACGCAACACTAATTATAAAGATCTAAAATTGGATCTAACAAGCAAATTCTTTATTAACCATTAATTTCTTAAGAATGAACCTTTGTTGTATCCCACAGGGTCCAAAATTAAAAATACTTTATCCCCAATGCAATGTTTACGTACAACCACCCCTCATTAATAAAATCATTTTTAATCCCATCTAATTCCACCCCATCCCTAAAAAAAAATCGGTACAGATAATGAGCAACCATGTAGAAACCCCGAAAAATCTGATTATAACAATACCCCCAAAATGAAGCTATTTTGCCACAGACAATGCGGGGTGGTGTACGAAGGTACATTGATGAATCATGTTTATGTCAAATTTGAAAGGGCCCTTTACGTGGCGTGACAGTGACGTGCACGCAAAAATTTACAGCAGAATTCACCGAATAGTTTTAAATTTAAGCGAAGTAGAAGACCTTGGGGGGGGGGGGGGGGGGGGTTGGGCTTGTATTTATACATCATATATTGTTCTTTTTCATTCCACATTAATTAAGAAATTAATAAAGAAAAGTTATGCCAGGTCATGTTATTAAAGCCTTTTGTTAAAATTATTAGTGAATGCGAAAATAGAACTAGATTTTTCTCAGAACCAAGAAGAAAACCTTCAATTTATAGAAATTAGACCAATATAGTTCAACCGGGGAAAGAATAAACATGCGTCATGATCTATAACAGTATGATTCAAACACAAAAAATTCAGAAATTTCCATGGCAAATCTTCGACTGACATTGCCCCCTTAAGGCCACCGAGAGCGACGAATAGCAGAAGCTGTAATACAGGACCAACCATATGTGGTTCAACTTAGAACTCCTCACACGTCCTTATTTAGGAATTCCTTCATCTGAAGGACGCCATTCTTGTGGAATGACCATCCTGAGATCTTGTTTCCCAACAAATACAACCTCCAACGATTCAAAACCAACGTGAATCGTGATTCGCACAAGTACCGAAGACATTAAAAAATTGGTCTTATAACCCAGAAGGCATTAAAAAATGTGTCTTATAATAGTGATAGTATAAAAATAATCTTCTACCATTGTCAACAAGAAGAACAAACACTTATTATAGGTAGAGTTTGTATGACAACTTACTCATTCGCGTTACCATGCTACCGAGATTGCTACCATCGCTTTCTACTCACTTCCCATGGAATAATTACACCAACCTCCAAAGATTGAGTGCACTGGATCGTCAGTCACATGTAAAATGTTATTTTAAAAATGAACTTCTACGTCACTGACCATCTGCACGATGCACTTGGTCCTACTGAACCAGTTTTTACAGGACTATTTCATTTTACCCTAAAGCGGGGTCACACCTTCTTTTGTTCCGATATCGGTCAAGCTGATGTCCAAGTCCTTTTGTGTTACTTATCGCCGCATCCAGGAAATATGGGTTACATAATTACAGTATTGTCCATGGTTTCTTGTTTATAGTGTAAACGAGCCAAGCACAAACATAGAAATATTTCAATGCCGCGAATAATGAAGAAAATGGTATAAAGTATGAAAAATAGAAAAATGAATCAACACTTTTCCATTTGTCTACCATAGCACTCTACATTCCTTCCTCTGTTTACGCAGACACGTTGTGCAAGTAGCTTTAGAGAATATAAAGGGTTTTCTGCACACCGAGCTTCTGAAAAAATACTCGTTATTTTCTCAAGAAGCAAATTTTGTTTATGAAGAATGACCTCAGATGGTTTCTAGATACGGTGTATAATCAAACGTCCATTTTCTACGCGTTTTGTGACTGGACAACTGATATAATATCAGTAAAGTACATCATACTTAACCCCCTACCAATATATTGTCAAAAACATTAAATATATAGGGTTTTATGTTTTCCATTGTTAAAATTTACAGGAACTAAGGTTGATAATTTTGTTTGTTAGTAAATGGGGTGAAAGTAAATGAAAGAGACACGCTTTTGACAAAGAGATGGTGTTAAAGTGTTAGTTTTGTTAGTTACTATTACATTAATAGAGTCCGGTCTTTGTTAGTTGCTGGTTTAATTTGAAAGAAATGGCGCAGAACTAATGATTTTATTTGAATTTAGAATTCGATAGAAGCATGGAATGACAGTTATTTCTTACGGGTATTAACGTTTATTCAGGTTTCTTCGTTGAAGCCGAAATTATATTTGCTGTAAGAATGCTCTTACAACCTTAACAAATGAATCAATGTTGGGTTATAATTAAATATAAATAGTGTTGGGAAAGAATCGTTATTTTCAAAATCGAGTACACAAGAATCGAGAATGTTCAAGTAAGTATTAAAAATTAAACAGAAACATCATATTCCATCCCTGTTTTCAGCCAGCATCTTTTGCAGGTAAACTAGTTCCAAATCGAATAGACCGAGAGTATCCGAATGAAAAGCGGAAAGTAGTAATTTAACTCCGTACTCGAATACGGTACTCGATTCTCTAGACGAGTACATCAAAGAATCGAGTTCTTCTCCCATTCTTGTACTCGAATACCGCATCATTAGTTATAATCGACGTTTCCCGAATTACGGTACATATGTTTTTCAAATTTCCCTGGTATATTTATAGATCATTTGTTATTTTATTATAGTATTAAAATATATGACCGGTAATATACTAAGAGCAATAAATTCAGGGATTTCAACATGTATCAGGCTCTTTAACTTGTCGTAATAATTTAGAATTTTCGTGAATATATTTGACAATTGGCAGGCACTAAGTGGTTTCAAGAGCGGAATATTTTAAAATTAATCCTATTTTGGGAGATTAGATGGGATGCCGTTTTCAGAGTAATATACATGAGGATAAACATATTTGGTTTGGCACAAAATTGTTTAGCCGTAATACAAAAAAAGCCATTTGGGATTCTTGTACATCTGTCGCATATTAGTTTTAACAAATTAATGCAAACTATCTATGCAGAGACACGTCACATTATTTTGTTAATAATGACAAATAATGTCGTTCCAATATTTAAATCTAAGTCTAATACACTGGAATTAGGTTTCGTTTTTGGACCAATATCAACGTTTCTATGGCTCGGGCACAAAATCGGCTGATCCTCCTTACATCCCTTGGTACATAAATATCTATTTTAGCTACCTCTCATTTAGAGAAGAAATAAAGTGGCTTTCCTCCAGTTACGACTTTAATTACGGTTTCTATAACTTTTTCTAAAGACTAATGTACCGATGGCTTAAGCTTTGATTACTTCTGGGAAGTTCCAGTTTGGTCGGTTTTTACTAAACGCCGTAGATATAGACTACTTAGTTATCTGTAAATTAAACCATATTAAATTCAGCAAGTTTACTTAATAATTAATAGGATTTATATGTTGTCTAGTGTAAAAACTTGAAAGTGTACCATGCTGATTATAAGAAATCCAATTAAAATTATGTTTCTGCAAAATTGCCCATTAACATAATTATTTTATTATTATAATTATCAACCTACAGTAAATTAAAAATATTCCAAGGAAGTAATGGCATATAAACCATTTGATTTCCGTTGAAAATTTGTTGTTTTTTTTTTCAATAAAAACACCTTGGACAAATTATATGTTTATAATATTCAGTGATTTTTCAAAATATAATCAATCCGATCAATATGGGTACGCCGATGCATTATTTGAAAGATACAGGGTGTTCGGGCTTGTTCATACGTAATTTAACAAGATTTTATTTTATATTCATCTATTTAGATAAAAAAAAATAAGAGAAGTAATTAAATGGCTTGCCGTTATTAAAATTGGTTCGCAGCAAAAATTAGCCATTAAATCATTTGATCAGCATAAAAAGATTTTGCCTGCAATAAATAAAAATCAGGCTGCAATACTTGTTCTGCAAAAAATGATACGAACTGTCAACAAGTCGAGCTGCGAAATGATTACTTGGTCAGCAAGATTTTACAATTGGTCAGTAGAAAAAACATGTATAGAAGCAGTTTACTACGGAGGTTTGCATATTAAAGAATTCGATATAAATCATTGGATTGCGTTTGTTTTGAATAATCGGCAAAGTTCGTTATTGTGGGCGGAGCGAAAGCAGTCGCGTGATACGAGCAGCTAATTGCGTGCGTGTGTTTTCATTCATTGTAGCTGTCAAGGCCCAAAAGATGTAGCGGGGACGGGTTTTCACTTGTTTCCCAGGGCACAGTCACTATTTCATGTTTTCTTTTATTTGATGACCAAGGTTAAATATTTTGCTTACCCGCTGATTAAAAGTGGATCGCTCATAGCAGCTTATATATTTAATTTGCGTAATTATGCATAATTTAGAGCACTCTAGTATGACATTAATTACTGACCGATTCAGTAATGTTTGCTATTCATAAGTTGCTGACCAACTAGCCATTTTGGCTGACCGATTACATTTTTCTGTTCGCAAAAATAAGAATATTTTGCTAACCAGTTAAATGATACCCGCAAAATAATGGCATCTAAACTGGTTCCATCAATACCCGTGTCCGGTTACCTCAAGTCTATTAATCGCTCTTGTGCGGAGATACCTGTTTAGTTGGTTAATGTTGAATACTAGAATTATTTTTTAAAGACAATCACACCTTATGCGTTTTGTTTTTCAAATATTACGTCAAACTAAACAGTCAATTCCCATTCAAATTACATCAACAATTCTAAACATTGACACCAATAACGATAAGAAAACTAACTGAAAGTATAAACATTTTATCACGTTCACGGAAAATAAAATCTCCCTTTTTAAAGTCGGAAATATATCGTTGTGACTGTGTAAGTTAGATTTAAAAAATTCTACAAGCTATTACGCTTACTTAACATTTTATTCATGTCTCTTAGACAAGGAAAGTGTCCCCAAGCCGACTTGTGTAAGAAACAGATTTTTAAATTATGAAAGTAATCGTGGTTGTTATGCTATTAGCCAAAGCTACTGGTATTATTGTCAAAATGTTGCTTTAAGGAAACGTATTAATTCCATTTTTGTAAAAGGGTTTCTAAAGATTAGATTTCTGTGCCCACAGATGGTCCAGTTTTGTAGAGTATCTACAAAAAATTAAAATATTTAGAGAATTGTATTTAAATACTATGCCATTGGTTTTTGATGTAAATTTTAAAAATTATTTTAAGGAATAGAGTTTTTAAAAAATAATAAAGAAAAATGGGCGGTCTGTATTTTTTCTAAGTCATCATTAGTACACAATACTCCATCAAATATTAATCTAATTACCGTTTATTATGTTGCATTATTTATTTTAAGACATTACTTTCTTCCTAATTGTCTGTTATTTATCTTTAAATATCCTTTTGGTCATTACTATATAAACAACAGACAAACAAAAAAAAGACAAAAACTACCCTACAATAGCTTCCTTACTCTTTGAATGGCATTGATAAATAAATAAATACCTCCCAATAGTACAAAAAATAAACCTAATTAGTGAAATAAAGCTCGTGGATGAACTTTACTAGAAATGGACAACTTTTTTAGTTTATTATTTTTTATTTTTCAATTTTGTCACTATTCTTTCGCAGCCAGCTTAACATGGGATCGAACCTCAATTATACGATGACTAGCATAGGAAATCATAAATTTTCTTGAAACAATCAATTTAAAAAAAAAAGATTTAGATAAAATAGAATGCGATAGAACAGACATAACAATATAGTTTATATATTTTAAATGACTACTTTTACCAGAAAATAAGCATAACACTGTGAAACAAATCACATAATAATATCATGTTTCATAACTTTAGAAAAATAGGACCAAGCAAAAAGTTAACAAACAATGATGGTAGAGTTGCGTTTATTTATAAATAAATTATAAAATAAAACTAGTGCCTGTATTGTGTTTCTTAGAAAATTTGAAAAAGTTTTTTCCCACCCTAGATTCAATTCGCTCAGCTTGATTCCCTGACGCGCTGCTATCAAATTTCAGACACTTAATACGGTTTCGTAAGGAAAAAGTCATCAGGTAATATAAAACTAATGTCTGACCGAGAGTTTCTTGAACATGCGTTTTTTACTGGTTGTTCAAGTAGCTAGGCCGGTCGGCTCATCTTGAATTTTAAATCAGGAGCGGACTTAACATAGTTTTTCATTAGCAGAGATTCCGGAATTAATTAGTTCATTATCATGGTTATTCGCTGTTCCGGTAAAACAATGACACAATTGCAAAACTATTAATTGTTCTAGAGAGACGAAAAACAAATATCAATTTTTTTATTATTAGGTTTAAACAAAGATATTACAAACTACAGATGGAAAATGTACATTTCTAGCCTATGCAACGACCGCAAACAGTCTTCCCACCTCACTGACAGGTTAGTGATTTAATTCTCTTTTACATTTCCATAGCAAAAATTGGACCGACATTGCCGCTAGGGCGATGAATAGCAGAATTACACGACGAATCACTACTGTCCCTCCATATATGGTTGAACTTTGTACTTCTCGGACTTCACTGTTTAAAATACATTCATCTGGAGGATGTCTTCCTTGTGGAAGAGTATCTCAACGAATATAATCTCCAACGATTCAAAGCCAACGTGAATCGCTTTATTCGCACAGTCACCGTTCCCAGTGCCTTAAATGTTTCCTTTGATCATGAACAGCATCCACATTTAAGTTTATTTTATATACTGTACCACCGAACCTTAGGTTCGGAGGTTCAAAGAAAGTATCCAGCTCTATATTATGTTCAGTGTCCTTTTGCTCCAGTTATTATCTCTGGGCGACTCCGTCTCTGCCTGAGGTCATTTAACCGGAGCATTATTCAAGGCAAGTTACTCGCAGCTAAAGGTTTATTATTAGTAATTATTTAGAATTCATCGTCCGTAAGATCTTCTGCATTAAATTGTTTCATTAAAATCGCAATTGTATTTGCTAATTTTTTATTATTATTTTAATAACGAATACAAATTGTAGGCATATCAAAATATGGTGGTTTTATTGCCCTTGTACATCGGTTTTACTAATTATATTATCATTTCAAGCATGCAAGGTTAAACAAATTGTATTAGACCTTCCTCGTTCTGGGCTAATCAGTAAACAACAAACGGATATACCAGTAGGGGTAAAGCAACACTGTGTGGGTTATACAAGCCCTTAAAAAACCTTGTAGATATCTTGACTAATTTGACACTGAAGCTATTTTTAGTAGTGTTGTGATCGCTCGAGCGAGAAACAGCTTCAGTACTCGATTATTAAAATAACCGACATCGCTCGATTATTAAAAAAACTGCTCGAGTTATAAATTCAAGCGAAAATCGTCGCTTGTTGCTTATGGGTATCATTTAACTGGTTAGCAAAATATAATCGGTCAGCCAAATTCGCTAGTTGGTCAGCAACTTATGGACAACAAACATTTCTGAATCGTGACAGTGCCCTGGGAAAACAAGTGAAAACCCGCCCCCGCTACACCTTTTGAAAGAAGACACAAGAAAGTTACATAAATGGACAGTGCCCTGGGACCTCTGAAGTAAACTGCTTCTAGACATGTTTGTTTCTACTGACCAATTGTTCATTTCGCAGCTCGACTGTTAATAACGGCAAACCATTTAATTACTTCTCGTAACTTATTATCTTCCACTCGATACCCGAGCTTCGTTTGACGCCTACCGAAATGTGCTGCTTGGTAGTATAATCGCTCGAGGTAAAAAACTGCTCGTATATGCTTAGTCATAAGAATTTCAAGTGATTAATCGCTCGAGCGATTCACTCGTTTATTAAAATCGCTCGAGTATCAAGTATCCGATTACTAAAATCATCGGTTTTTCCCAACACTAATTTTTAGCAATAAATGACACTCGGAGACATCATTTTACGTCACTCCTCCCACAAAACTACATAAACATAAGATTTCATATTAGGTAAATGCACTTTCGTTCTGTGACTGAAACAAATCGGACTGACAGTGGTGATTTAAATCAACGTTCAGATCCGTTTGAACGGATTAAAATGAATTCAAATGAAGTTGGCTCGTAGGTGTTAGAATTATATATGAATAGAGAAGCAGGGAAAATATATTTTATAAATATTTATTTACCAGGTGACGGTAGGAATTAGTTTGGAGTATTTTAATCTGCTTATAAAGAACGACTTTATATAAGATTTAGGTATGTATAGGCTTCTTGGTAAAAAAACCTCCACACAGAAAGTTTTCAGAAGCTACTTTTAAAAAACAACTGGAGAGTTTTGTGCAACTTTTTTATGATCAATCGCTAATAAAAGCACAAAGCGATTCCCGCATTTTGAATCATTGGAGGTTATATTTGTTGGGAAACTTGACCTCAGGAAACTCGTTCCACAAGGATGATGTCCTCCAGGTTCTTGATCTCTTCTTCTTGGTCAGCTCGTGGTCTTCCTATCAGACGAATGGCTCTCCTTTCGATGGAATCCAGTAGACGAAGAGTATGCTTGTGTGCAGAGTTCCAGACATCTGACCAGTATGCTAATGATATCGAATTCTAGGCTAACCTAAGGTTTACCCTGTAAATTAATTTTGACTCTACAATATGGCTCAAAAAGGGGATAGAAAAAAATACGGTATTGTTACTATATGGCAAATTTTATGTGTCAAACCATATACAATTCTTATAATGTTTGCTATACCTTAACTCTACCGTTCACATTTCTATCTTACTTTTTTATTCTTTAGTCTGGGTCCTGAATTTCTATTTTTATAGGTTTCACAGTTAAGCGGGATGTTGACAGTTGTATAGTAAGTAGTAATATTACTGAAATTCTACTATTTTTTAAAAATCATATATTTTTTTCCGCTTGTTTGAGTTACTAGTTTGGTTTCGACATTTGCCTCGCCAAACGGCTGTTTGAAGAGAAAATGGGATATCTTTCCGTATTATTTAAATTCCAACTACATTGTTAAAATTTATAAAAGCATATTCCCATATAATTTCTTTTAAATAATAGCTTAATAAAAAATTATGAATGCCATAAATATTTTGACCCTACTGTATAATAATGTCCCACATTATATAATTTTTAATATTTAAGTGGATCGAATAACTTCTCATTCAATTCACCGCACACACGAAACAATGAAGTTAATTATGAAAACACAGCGTTATTTTGTTTTAATTAGCTTGAAAATAATACGATTCCGTTTTTAAATATTCCCACAGTGCAATGCGGTAATTTTCAATATGATTACATAGAATATTAAATATTCAAAGCATAAATACGCGCTATGGGTATGAAATTAAACTATATATTATGATAAAAGCATAATATGTCACCGTAAAATATAGTCATTTACGCTTTATCAGGCTACGCAAGTCCTTTTAATTACAATTATATCTACAACTTAACGTGGGCTCCGAACTACTATCCTCTCATACATACACATAGCCTATCGATTGGGGAGTGTGCACCGTCATTACCCTAGGGGTGGTGCGTGTGCGCAAAAAGCGATTTACGTTGGTTATGAATCGTTGGAGGTTATATTCGTTGGGAAAAACGACCTCGGGAAGATTGTTCCATAAGGATAAGTCATCCGGATGAAAGAATTCTTAAATAATGAAGTTCGAGGAGTACTAAGCTTAATCACATATGGATGGGCGGCAGTGCTTCGTCGCGTATTTCTGCTATTCGCCGCTCTGGGCGGAATTAAGAGGGCAAGGTCTGACGAGCACTTTCCATGAAAGTATCTGTAAAAGAGAGTCAAATCCCCAACCTGTCTTCGATGTTCTAGGCTGTCGAGGTTCTTCGTCAGCTCGTGGTCTCCAATCAGACGAATGGCCCTCCTTTCGATGGAATCCAGTAGCCGAAGAGTATGTATGATCGAATCTGGGCTTTGTACTTTGTTTGTGTGGCAGTAAGGGGGTTGAGGCGTGTACAACTTTTTGGTTCGGACGAGTACAATAAGTTTCTGAGAAGCTATGTTGGCGATTGCCACAACGTGGTTATGCTAAGACATATTTCCTCCCAGATTGACGCCCAGCAAATTGATAGATGAAGCGAGTGGGATTGCATGTCCGTCCATGATTATATCCAGTTCTGTAATGTTAACCTTTTTAGAGAAATATATATTGCTATACGAACACCAAATTTTTGGTCAAACTACGCATGCCTCGGGCAGTTCCTCGGGACGAACGAACCTGGTTATATAATGTCTTTAAACTTCTCAATTAAAAGCTTATACTACTGCTAACAGACCCTATTAAAAATAAACGTTATAAAATAGTAATAATAGTAACAGTTAAAATTACCTGGACACATTACTAAAAGTACCCACTCATTACCTATCAAGGTAATATTATCAATAGAAAATTTTCATAAAGTAGCTTATTGAGTATTGGACAATAGTTTTCAAAGTAAGTTATATTGAATTTAATGTATTATTTGTTACCTTATTAATTATGAAAATAAATTTTTATAAAGTAATAATAGTCTTATATCTTTCATGTACTATTACAGAAATAAATTATTACATTTGACAGCGTCCGTCTTCTTCTCACCCTAAACATCTCGCTTGCAGAAAATAATATTAAAAATCGGAAGGACACGTCACGCTTTTAAAGGATATTTCAGCTTTTGTGGTTTGATATTACCCTTAAAACCATCGATTGGAAGGTGGGCCAAGGACGTCATTTTAATATTTTAAAGTTCGTTCAAATTTCTTAATAATAATTTATCATTTTTTGGGTAGTAGTTTTCAAAAAAATCGACATCCAAGTAAATTTTTGGGCGGTGAGTTTGCACGCTGGTAAAGAATTGGAAAGTGTGTCCACCCATAGTGACTACATATCTAAGCATTCCACTAAAAGAAGAGTCAACACAATAATGACTTAAAAACTACTCAAATATAATAAATTCTTATTGTTGCAAAGGGATTTAAATAATCTTTAAAATGTGTCATTTTCCCCTTCCAATTCGGGTAGCATCTACCCCTGCAAGGGGGTTAAATCACGAAGGCTAGAAATATTCTTTAAAAATGTCTCCGTTCATAATAAAATTGACTTGTCTTTCCGATTTTTAACAGTATTTACTGATATTAAAGGCCGTATTAGACTAGGCAATTTTTTCTCTTGCGCCGGAAATTATAATGGCACGTATTCATGCGCAGTAAACCGTTTTCGATCAGCTGGAGCATTGTCAACGGTCAGAACAGCAGTGGGTACTGTCGAAATCCCTAAAATATCCCCAGAATTAGAGATGTGCAAACCTGTTCGTTTTGATTACCACTTAAAGCAGCTACTGCTATTTACAAATAGGAGGTGCAAAAAGTTGCTGAATTAGCAGTCCATAAGTTTAATAAAGAATGTAAACTGCTAATTTAAGTACCAGTGGGTTTAAATGGCCATTACCTGTTCCTACCTGGTTCGGCCAAATAATAAACAGTTAAAAATAACAGAATAATCCATGTCTACCCAATTGCGCCGGCAAGGGCAATTAAAATGGCGCCTGCCCCATTTCTGGTAATGAGAGACAGCTGATCGGGAACAGTGTACTGCGCATGAATCCGTGTCATTTTAATTGTCAGAAGAGTAGAATTTCTGACTGTAGTACGGAGAACGGTGTACTGCGCCTGAATCCTTGAATTATAATTGCCATTGCTGGCGCCATGAAAATTCCCGAGTGTAATACGGCCTTAAGGGTGGCTTAAAATAATAGAATTTTGTCACATGGGCATAAGTGCAGAAATGCATGCTAAGGGGGCTACGGTCCTTAGAATGGGGAACCCTGAAGACGTTTTTTTTTAAATGTTTCAAAACATTTCTTAAGAAAATTTTGAAATTAGGTATGGTGTATAAACTTTTTAGGCTAAATCAGTTCATGTATTCGGAATTTCAAAATTGTAATCATAGGCGTCACACACTGGGGTGGTTAATGATTAAAATAATCCCACTTTTTTAATTAGTCATTCTTTTTTAAATTTTCTTAAAAGTCATGAAATATCAAAGTATTTTACGTAAAAATGGCTCTCGTAGTTCATATTGATAGGACTTACAGTTTTTGAGTAAAATCGTGTTGAAAAAAAATTACGTTTATAAAAAATTACGTTTAAAAAATTGTAACGAAGTTACTAATTTTATTTTTATTAAATAATTCTAGTTAAGTCTCACCATACAAGAGAAATTTAAAACAAGAACTACTCATTGAGAAGGTGCTCAAATAGACCTCCATTTTCTCTGATACAGAGTCTAGCGCTATGGCAAATGTTGTGTAATTTTGGGACACCCTGTATATTATTATTATACTTTTAGATCTAACAGTCGTAAGTATTCTCTCGGTAATGTCTCCTATTAACGACATTTTTCATCCTGAATAATTACTTTCATTACCGCCACTCAATCATGTACTATTTTCTTACACCACAATTTAAAAAAAAAAACCGTACATAAATAACTAAATTTCTATTCTATCCCCATCGCCTGGGTCCATAAGTGAAACCACAACAATTAGAATATATCCGAACTAAATATACCCGTATGGTTGGTCGAAATTATCATTTCAAATGCAACTTGCTTGTCTAAATTAAAAACAATTATACCTCTCTTGATAATTTAACAATGGCGAATATAATTGAATTTAATGACACTACCCTGCACAATAAACATGCTAAGCGATAGCGTATAAATATTTTAATATTACTGGTTACAAATTTTCCTCTATAAATTATGAGGTTTCGTTTGGGATTATTACAAGGGAGAGCTGGTATTATGAAGTACAGTTCTTTTTTAAATCCATAAATGAATTTTTAATATTTTTCATCCTAATAAATAATGTACTTTTTCAACGTTTGATCTACTTGGTTACTTTAAATTTTAATACATCGGCGTTCCTGTATCTCAAAATTACGCTTTCTGTGTAAGTTTCACTGATATTGTAGTGAACTCCATATACAGTGTGTATATAAAGTAAGGAACAAATTCATTATCTAGGAATCTAAAAATATTTCGGAAAAATCCTCGGACACGTTTATAATAATTTTTAATGGCGCATTTTTTCCCATACAAACTTAATATACAAGGTGGCTCATGTAGTAGATATGACATTATCGACGATTTTTTTAAATGGGAACCCCTATATTTTAGTTCAGATCTGTAATCTCCAAGAACAGCTGATTTCAAAAACATAACACACTTAGGGCCTAAAATTCATAGTTTCGTTACTACAGGGTAAAACAAATAATTTTATTTAAGATATTTTTAATTTAAAAAAATGTAAAAAAATTAAATGAGCTATTTAATTAAGTGTTGGAATTGTCCTCCTTCTGCTGCCTGGCAGTACCCCAAGCGATCAATAAATTCTTGTTGGACCACAAATTTTCATCTAGAATTCCTGGATTATTTCTACTAGGGTATAAGTTAACTAGCGTAGGGATAAGTAAGTTCTGAAGAAAATGAAGATAATTTAGCCCGTTTACATTGTTGTCAAAAAAATATGGCCCAATAATTTTGTTTTTCACAATACCAGCCCAAACATTAATTTTTTGAGGATATTGAGTATGGTGCTCACGCATCCACCTGGGATTTTCTTTTGCCCAGTATCTACAGTTTTGCCGGTTCACTTCTCCATTTAATTTAAAGGTAGATTCATCCGAAAATAGGATATTTTCAACAAACAAAGGATCTAAGTTACATCTTTCCATTAATATTTGACAAAACTCCATCCTACGATCTGGATCATCTTCATTCAACTCATGAACCAATCGGATTTTAAACGGGTGCCATTTTTCTACCGTCAATAGGTTATGAACGGCCATAGCAGCCGCCCCATGATCAATGCTAATCTGGCGGACGCTGTTGTGGGGATCTTCTTCTTAAGTGTCACGATAAATAAAATAATGTTCAAAAATTGTTTACAAGTTTACTAATTTTAAGGGCGGATGTCTCTTAATCTTCTGTTTGATTTCAACTGTATAAACAATTTTATTTTTTAATTAATTTACATACGCACTCATGTTAAATTTATATTTTCAACAAGCCCGTCATCACAACTTCAAACCAGGTTACCCCCGGTCGGCCGATATTCTGATGATAGACAATATTTTCAATATTCTTTTGTATGGTAATGATGTTCAAACATTTATATTGCATAAGCTTCATTAACGATTTTTTATATACTGTTGCCAGTGGTTTACGTTTTTCTAGTCTTTAAATTAATGTTGCCAGGTATATTGACGAGGATGAGATGCGATGCGAACTGCAATTATTGTGTCTTACATCCCTGGACGACTGTGAAGATTGCTAAGTCGAGGCGCAGCAGGAATGTGGCTTTTCCTACGAGGTAAACATAATATTTTTCCGAAAATCGTTTAAAAATCGACAGATATTGATTAATTTTGAAAGAATCGCGAATAATTTTATTCACAAATAAATGGTGCTCTGAATTTAGTAATAAAATTGGTTGCGTTACTATGGAAACGTTTTAATGTTGAATTGTCAAACTTGACAAAATTGTTTTCAATCATTTATGTAGAATACTACTAACAACCAACGAATACTTGAATACTAAACAGGAAGAAGACAAACAGCCGTGTCAACAAATCGAAGCAAGTATGAACAAACCCGGCATCCATTACGTCTGGCATCAGCTGACAAATGAACGTGCTTTTCAAATGTCACTTTTGTCCGAATTTTTTTTTACTGTGAATATTCTAAAGTGACATTTACCAACAAAAAACATTCAAAACCCTTTTATTTGATTTACTAAGTGGTGAAAATCAATATTAGGATTCTGACATATTTTAAGCTGTAATTATCACTTTAAAATAATCCTTACAATTCGTGCTGTTCGCATTCAATGCCTATCTCTGTCTGCAGCAACCTTCCCTAATTCAGTACAGTGAGGCAAATATGAGCAGGATCAAGTCGCCTGCATAAACAATCACTTATTGGCATTTCACATTAACTCTACGTAAGTCTGATTATTGACGCTTAAATGATAGAGTGAAACAGATAGATAAAAGTAGGTTACTTGTGAGCGTATGGAGCAGAGTAGGCTTAGCATCACTTCCAAGGCCTTCTTACGTGTTTCGATCCCCTCCATAAGCTCACCGGGCTGCTAACAACTGTAAGAAAATATCACTTTCCTAACAGTTATTTTCCGTGGCCTAGCAACGACTAAGTGTAGGGAAATATTGATTTTTCTTTCAAAAAAAGTTAATATTTCCGAACGATTTTCGAAAAAAATATTTTATTTTTCTTTTTGATGGTCCGTTGTCGTTAACTCTATGCACAGAGGAATGACAGGTCGTAATTTGGAAAATTTATACTTTTTGGTGTATTAGCTATTCGAGCCGGATCTATTTCATTACTGATTGTAAATAATATACAATTAAAGTACATTACAGAGCCACCGCCCCTATGGAATGTTCCCGTAGCATGTTCTGCCAAACTACCGTGAACCGAATTTGACGATAATCTCCATCCAGCCACGACGATGCGATGTTATCTCCGTTATTGACATTTTTTATCATATTTTTATCGGCCCGCCTCGTTACTATACAAGGTGTTCTGATCATTATTGATTATTACTTTAGATAGGGCCCTGGAACTGCTCGAAAGAGTTAAAACGTATCTCTTCGGAGTGACTTCTACAGCGATGGCGGTTTATCGAAGTCATTTGTTGTCTGCGAGCGGTTTCATCTGCTAGTTTTATGTACGGGGGATATTCATTTCACTTTTTATACAAGTTTTGATTACTAAAATGTTTTTTCAATACGTAAAACATAAATTTTTCTATTCTTCATGTTATTAGCTCAAAACAAGAAACGGAGGATGGATTCTTATACTAAATTAAAAAACCACTTTGTAAAAGTTTCCTAGAATATTAACAGTATAATGCAGAAAATGGTGCTGTAAGATTTTTTGGTGTATACAGTGTTTGTTTCGTAAATAACAAATTAAGGGTTTTTACAGTTACAGGTCTCTTTTAAAGGTTGTCAGAATGTTATTAGGGAAAATTTATTCAGCTTGAAGCTCAAAATATTAGCCGTAAGATTATTCTTATAACTGTTATCAAGAAAGATATATGGGTTCGAATAATTTGTAAAACCAAAATATGAAAAAAAATCTTAGGCCTTCTGCTTCAACGTTATTTTAAAAAAATTTTAATTTCTCGAATGGAACTAAAAACAACTCCTACTTCTGCTTTACACCTCCAGTTACACAATTAAAAACTGCCCTTGCTTGTTGGTGAAGCTAACACAAAGGTCAAAGTCATTTGTTGTCTGCGAGCGGTTTCATCTGGTAGTTTTATGTACAGGGGCTATTGGTTTAAATTTTTATACAAATTTTGATTACTAAAATGTTTTTCAATACGTAAAACATAAATTTTTCTATTCTTCATGTTATTAGCTCAAAACAAGAAACGGAGGATGGATTCTTATACTAAATTAAAAAACCACTTTGTAAAAGTTTCCTAGAATATTAACAGCATAATGCAGAAAATGGTGCTGTAAGATTTTTTGGTGTATACAGTGTTTGTTTCGTAAATAACAAATTAAGGGTTTTTACAGTTACAGGTCTCTTTTAAAGGTTGTCAGAATGTTATTAGGGAAAATTTATTCAGCTTGAAGCTCAAAATATTAGCCGTAAGATTATTCTTATAACTGTTATCAAGAAAGATATATGGGTTCGAATAATTTGTAAAACCAAAATATGAAAAAAAATCTTAGGCCTTCTGCTTCAACGTTATTTTAAAAAAATTTTAATTTCTCGAATGGAACTAAAAACAACTCCTACTTCTGCTTTACACCTCCAGTTACACAATTAAAAACTGCCCTTGCTTGTTGGTGAAGCTAACACAAAGGTCAAAGTCATTTGTTGTCTGCGAGCGGTTTCATCTGGTAGTTTTATGTACAGGGGCTATTGGTTTAAATTTTTATACAAATTTTGATTACTAAAATGTTTTTCAATACGTAAAACATAAATTTTTCTATTCTTCATGTTATTAGCTCAAAACAAGAAACGGAGGATGGATTCTTATACTAAATTAAAAAACCACTTTGTAAAAGTTTCCTAGAATATTAACAGCATAATGCAGAAAATGGTGCTGTAAGATTTTTTGGTGTATGTTTCGTAAATAACAAATTAAGGGTTTTTACAGTTACAGGTCTCTTTTAAAGGTTGTCAGAATGTTATTAGGGAAAATTTATTCAGCTTGAAGCTCAAAATATTAGCCGTAAGATTATTCTTATAACTGTTATCAAGAAAGATATATGGGTTCGAATAATTTGTAAAACCAAAATATGAAAAAAAATCTTAGGCCTTCTGCTTCAACGTTATTTTAAAAAAATTTTAATTTCTCGAATGGAACTAAAAACAACTCCTACTTCTGCTTTACACCTCCAGTTACACAATTAAAAACTGCCCTTGCTTGTTGGTGAAGCTAACACAAAGGTCAAAGTCATTTGTTGTCTGCGAGCGGTTTCATCTGGTAGTTTTATGTACAGGGGCTATTGGTTTAAATTTTTATACAAATTTTGATTACTAAAATGTTTTTCAATACGTAAAACATAAATTTTTCTATTCTTCATGTTATTAGCTCAAAACAAGAAACGGAGGATGGATTCTTATACTAAATTAAAAAACCACTTTGTAAAAGTTTCCTAGAATATTAACAGCATAATGCAGAAAATGGTGCTGTAAGATTTTTTGGTGTATACAGTGTTTGTTTCGTAAATAACAAATTAAGGGTTTTTACAGTTACAGGTCTCTTTTAAAGGTTGTCAGAATGTTATTAGGGAAAATTTATTCAGCTTGAAGCTCAAAATATTAGCCGTAAGATTATTCTTATAACTGTTATCAAGAAAGATATATGGGTTCGAATAATTTGTAAAACCAAAATATGAAAAAAAATCTTAGGCCTTCTGCTTCAACGTTATTTTAAAAAAATTTTAATTTCTCGAATGGAACTAAAAACAACTCCTACTTCTGCTTTACACCTCCAGTTACACAATTAAAAACTGCCCTTGCTTGTTGGTGAAGCTAACACAAAGGTCAAAGTCATTTGTTGTCTGCGAGCGGTTTCATCTGGTAGTTTTATGTACAGGGGCTATTGGTTTAAATTTTTATACAAATTTTGATTACTAAAATGTTTTTCAATACGTAAAACATATATTTTTCAATTCTTCATGTTATTAGCTCAAAACAAGAAACGGAGGATGGGTTCTTATATCAAATTAAAAAACCACTTTATAGAAGTTTCCTAGAATATTAACAGAGCTTACATAATACAGAAAATGGTGCTGTAAGAATTTTTTGGTGTATACAGTGTTTGTTGCATAAATAGCAAATTAAGGGTTTTTACAGTTACTGGTCTCTTTTAAAGGTTGTCAGAATGTTATCAGGGAAAATTTATTCAACTTAAAGCTCAAAATATTAGCAGTAACATTATTCTTATAACTGTTATCAAGAAAGATATATGGGTTCGAATAATTTGTAAAACCAAAATATGAAAAAAAATCTTAGGCCTTCTGCTTCAACGTTATTTTAAAAAAATTTTAATTTCTCGAATGGAACTAAAAACAACTCCTACTTCTGCTTTACACCTCCAGTTACACAATTAAAAACTGCCCTTGCTTGTTGGTAAAACTACCACAAAGGTATACCTCTCCTCCTTACAACTCGTACAAGTTTTACCGGTGAAAAATGCGTTGTCCGAGAAAAGATGTTCATATATTTGGAGCAATATAGCTTCGTTCGCACAAGCAAATTGCCAATTTTTCTCCGCGTATGTGTGGTCTGTAATTGGTTGGGAACTGGTTGGAGATTTGCTGCTCTGGGAGCATATCCTCAACTGACAGATAAGTGAAACCTAGCCTCATAAAAAGATTCAATGCAAGTATCAAATTTTCATTGCACTTTTATTGGTAGTAACAAAATATGCTCAAGAAAGAACTTTCTTTCCTGAAATCTCAAGTTTTAAGGTTCATTTATCATACAACAACAAACAAGATGTCATGACAGGTTATAAAAGCTCCAACTAAAGATTCGCTTCCAGTCAGTGGATTATCTGACGGTTAGCAACCGATCCTTAACCAACAGTTTGGCCTCTGCGAATGTTGGATTTTCAATCAGCGGTTTGTGCAAATGTTTTTAAACAAATGCGCATGCGTCGTCAGTTTGCTAACGGTTTCTGACTGCTCTGCGGCCGATATTAGCTGTGTTTTGGTCCAAACTTAGAACCGTTCTAGAACAGTCCGCACATGCGCAGTGACATATTTCTGTTTTGGTTTAGTTAGAACCGATTCCGAACTTAAAATTTAAGCGTTTTGGTTATATTTCCAACCGATTCGTAACCGTTCTTGAACTGTCAATGCAGTTCGAGTTTTTTGATGAAACCGATTCGGGATTTTTAGTTGCCGCATGCGCAGTTTAATAAAAAGAAGGCATTTCCCAGCTGATCACTATTTTAAATTGTTTTTATGTGGTTTGTGTCCCATTTGTGCTCGGTCTCGTTTTGAATCTTAGTTCAGCTGTTTTTTTTGTTAAAAGTAAAATACTATGGAATGGAGGATATAATCCCATAGTTATGGTAGGTAGAAATTTCTGTAGAGAAGCAACATATAATTTAATTTTTCAAGAGTAGTGGAAAATTATTTGAGTATTTTTTGTAGGATCAGCTTTTAAATTCGAGCAGCTCCAGCTCGTCTTCGGACGGTGAGCAATTTTTTCACCGTTTGGTACCAGAAGTTTCGCAGCATTTTATTTTCTGTACATAAATAAGGAAAAATAACAACTTCGTCAATTTTTGAAATTTTGAGGTTATGGTTAATTATCCTCTTCTTCTTTTTCATTAAGCTGTTTTGGTTTCTTCTACTGCGAACCGATCCTAAAACAGTTCGAGGATTTATTTTATTGTTTAGAATTCTGCGCAATTATCGAACCTGTCTAGAGTCAATCCTTATTTTGCATCCAAAACAAAGCTATTGTTACACACACACATCAGTTCTTGCGTTCTTGCTTTATCAGGACAGTAAGCCATCAGACTATCTCATACGAAGATATGTAAAAATATATATTTCTTTAAGGTTAAGATAATATATAGGTTGCGACATTTATTATCGGTAGGTATGTACAAAGTAATAACGTAATTTATTAGTATGGTGGTATTGTGTATCGGGTACTGGGTATTTCTTAATGGGAGGTTTAACTCCAGGCCAGTTGATATACGAGGGCCGAAGTTTGTCTACATGCAACAAAGAATAAATTGTAGAGCGGTAGATGACAATGGAAATCTGAAAACTGGCCATAGTTTTGATTTGGACTTGCAATTCTGTTAAAAAAAAAAACGGCTGGATTTTATTGCGGTCAACTTCTTAAACACCGGTAAAAGTATTTAATTCGTTAACCCTGGTATCTCTACTTCCAAGCATATTTTATAATGACAATAATTAAAAAGGAACTTGAGGTAATGATATATTGTAGTAGCTTTAGATAGCCATGGGATGTTGCACAGATACAATTTAATGAAGCTTAAAAAATTGATTTTGTCGGTTGTACAGAATGTTGCCTTTGTCATATAGTAATAATTAAGACTATCCTACCGAGATAAAGTCCACTAGTTTTCAGTAGACGTCTTTTTAATCCTAACTAAACAAAAAATAGGAAAAATTCTGCGTTTTTTAACACAAACACTTGTAGGTTAGGTTAAGAAGTCAATTATCAGATTTGACAGTTGAAAATTTGACATTTGTACCCTTTCACAGAGACTAACAAAGGCAACCAGTTAAAAACTCGTCCGCAACCGAATATGCGCAGTAACCGATTGATTTGCATTGTGATTACAACCAGCGATCTAATGTTTTGGCTGAACTGGCGACGTCCGACGGCGGAATTAAGTAATTTGCTTTGAGTACCGAATAGTAGAATTACGGCAGAAAGGGATTTAAGACATATTAATTTATGATTTTTATTTATTTTTTCTTCTATGTTGTATTTTTGGGGGTGTCGTGCACACCAGCCAACTTAAGTTTAAGCCGCCACGGTTCGATCGATATTCTATCAGAAAATAGTCGTTATTTTTAAGTACCCATACAGGCCGTTTTATTAAGGCATACCAAAAATCTGAAGTACGAACTGTACAATCCCGTATGAAAATGTCCCAAAAAGCTTTGTCGAATTCAAACAGGCAGAAAGCGAGTTTACTTAAGCGAAATTCAAGTGCTGTTTGTGTAAAGTAGGTAACCCTGAATTTGTCAAGCCCCAAATAATATTTCGTCCCATTTAGCACAGAAGTGTTTACCCAGAACTCGATTTTAATTGTCGCCTCTTTCTTGCACCTTTTCTTGTTTGGCGTCTTTTACGAAGAGAATGACAAAGATCGGTAGAGAATTTAACAGGGGCGGCTTATTGCATGACTCATATAGGACAGAAGTATAAAATTTAAGAAGAAGCGTACCCAGAACCAACAAAAAATGGCAGCTGGAGTTCCACAGGGAAGTGTACTGGGTTTGTTGTATTTTAGTTAAAATGATAAAACGCTGAAATAGTGTCATGTTATAAGAGCCGATATCAATTTCATACATAAAATAATGCCAAAGCTAAAGGGTTCCTGTAGGAAGTTTTGTGGAAAAGTTATGTTCCTGTATTTAACTGAATATTTGATTTGACCCTCTCGAATGTAGTATAAGCTTCCTACATAAAAATAATATGTATATCGGTATTATCGGTCTTCTTTTTAATATCTGAACTGAATCTTAAAAAATGTGTTTTTTTATCCAACCAAACTAAGATAAAAACAGAACCAAAACTCCGGAACAAACGACATACTTAATTAATAAATAATAAGTAACAAATTATTGTTTTCCCTGTTTCTTGCAGGGAGTCTAAATACTTGTGCAGACGCACATAAGTATTTTCATGTGTTTTTGAGACAATTGGAAATTTTTTTCGTGTTTTTTTTTCACCAGTTAAATGGTTTTTGGAATATTTTTTAGAATATTTTGTTGCAAGTAAAGAATCCGGTTCCGGATCAAAATCCGCAAGCTTCACATTTAAATCCACATTACAAGTTATAGTTTTTGCAGAATTATATCGTTAATTTCTTGAATGCAAAAAAACCTCATTATCTATTCGACCATAAAATAAATAAGGAAATCCCAAATTTTAAAACCTTTTCGAGCAGAGCCGGACCAGGTATACAAATTCAATTTATACCTATGCCTGATGCATATATAAATACAAAGTGATTTTTAATAATTTTAATCTTTAGTGGTTTTCCGGCGAGTAATTTTTAGTTAGGCTTATTAGTGGTAGAATGTGGCGTCCTTGGAATTGTGCTAAAAGGGGGGCATCTTCAAGTGTCGGGAATGGAGACTTAAATATTTAACAGCTGTTAAACAATTTAGAGAAGAAAATCGTCCAATTATTTACCTTGACGAAACATGGTTTGTTCATGACACTCCAAGAAAAGGTTGGTATGATTCTTCTCAATCCTATTGAGCTAATATGGCACCAATTAAAATCCAATATTAGGAGAAATAATATTTCTCCTACATTAAATGCATCTGTAGTAGAATTAATTAAAAACGAAGTAAGAAAATTTTCTGCAGACAGCTGGAAAAACTATGTACAGCATGTACTTAAGGTGGAAAATTCTTACAATGGTATGATTACAAATGTTCAACCCTTAATTATAAGTTTAGGCTTAGATGAAGATAGTGATACAGAGTTAAATTTTGAATAAATTATCAATAGTTTCTTAGAATTTAATTAATTTTTGTTGTACTTGTTATCCTAATAGTTATACTTTTAAATTATATTATTTTCAATTATCATTAATTGTTATCATTATTTTACATTTATTATAGGTACCTAAAACTAAAAATACCTATCTATGTATTTTAAATTATAAAAATAAATCATGTGTTGTGGTATACATTTTCAAGCCGGCCCTGATCCCATTCATTGAGCTTTGAAGAGGTTCAGGCGTATACAATAGGGTTTAATCAGGTAGTTTATTTATGGCAGTAAGAATCAACGGTATAATTCTGCAACAACTATAACATGATTGATTAATTTGAAGTTCTTATTTGTTTTAAAATCGACCCAAAGACCAGAGAGCATAAATTTTAAACATAAATTCCGTACCACACTTCCGTATCTATCTTCAACAGATAAATCAATAGATAATATTCTCAAAACAAGGGCATTAAACAAAAAACAAGCAGGTATACAAGACCATCCCTAAATTGATAAATAACGGTTACTGACAACCAGATTATAGGTCATCAAGAGGTTTCCGTAGGGTGGCTTTATGTCTCAGTCTCCTGGTGCAAGCCCAAATGGAGCGGGCTACCCCAGGGGGTCTCGTTCGGTTTTGTGTTCGGACAGAGATGAGTACGTTCTAGTATATAGTTGGGAATTTATAAAATTAAAAACTAATAATAACAGCACTTTTACTTTTTACCGAGAGACTCTGTTTCCTTTAAAAATTCATAAATTACGGTACGAAAATAGGGAACACCCTGTGTATATAGTTCTACGATTCTAAGCTCACAACGTCTCTAAGCAGCGTTTTTAATTCAGTAATAACACTGAAATTACTAATTTCGTTATGTTTTTAAATGACTATTTTTTTTTAGTTTTCGTATTAAAAACTATGCACAATTTTAAAATTTTAGAACGCACTGATTCCTTTGTTTCGGCCAGCAAATCTTCAACCCGTATGAGTTATTTCGAGCTCTGTATTAAATTATTACAAAATAAATGTGTTCAATCGTATCCAGTGTTTGTTTAGTCGGTAATCGCCTACCGATCGGAAGCCAGTCATTTTTGACAGACTCGTTTGACACATGCAAAGGAGCGGATGTTGTTTCTCGTAAGATTCATGGACTTCGTAATGGTTTGTTTTCAGGTTAATAGAGTAAGATGCGGTGTGTCTGTTGTATGTAACTGTCAGCATCTAGGAATATTATAGAAAAATAGTTATTTACATTACAAGCTGCGAAAGTTTACTTTTTGGTGCGAGGTGTGTTTAAATAGGCGAGGCGAAGCGTAGCGAAGCCGAGGCTATTTAAAAAACTCCGAGCACCTGAAAGGGCTTTTGCAGCGTGTAATGTATTAAACTTTTTCTACTACTGTTCTTTGATCAATTATATTATTAAGTAATGAACTTTGATTTTATTCAAATTATAATAAAATACACCTGTAAAATAATCCATGACAACTAGCTATTTGAGTACTGTCAAAGTCTGTCAGTTCGAATTTTTTTATTTCGATTGTCGAAAATGTTGTTTCAAGACCAAAACGAAGCTATACAGAAGGCGGCCGAGTTGGCATGTGCCTCACTCTTACCCGTAAAGTCGAAAGATAGGTACCTACTGTCAAACGTACAACCTGTTTCTAGAATGGTTCGTGGAGAAAAACCTTTCACAAATTGACGAAAATGTAATGCTAGCGTACTTCCAAGAGAAATCTGAAGCCCTATCACTTCCGTCCTTATGGTCACAATATTCCATGCTTAAATTGACTATTTCTGTAAACAAAAATATAGATATTTCGCAGTTTAAGAAACTTATTGCATTTATTAAACGAAAAAATGATGGTTACGAAGCTAAAAAATCTAAAATTTTCACAAAAGAAGAAATAATAAAGTTTTTACTTGACTCCTAATCATATAAACTTTTAATTATTAAGTAAGATTTTTTTTAATTCTCTTGAATAAATACAATAAAAAATTTTATTCTTGTTTTTTTGTCCTGGCACCGAAAGTATTACTTTCGTAGCTAGCAACCTACTTTCGTAGCTAGCAACGGATAATATTCAGGTAACTGTAACATTTACTTTCGTTTTCTTTCGTGTTGCTACGGCCCGAAAGTTGATTTATTTATACAGTAGTAGAAAAAATGTATTTTGTTAAAATCTACTAAAAAAATCTTTTAACGATTAAATTTTGAAAGCAATTGCTACTAATCACTCAATCTATTTAAATTAATTTAATTACCCCCTCTATTACAGAACAAACTTTATTTAATGATCCCGATACGACGGTAAAATTACCATACATTTTATTAAGTTGCTTTTCACACTTTCGGACGTTTTCTAAATATAGCCATAAACTGATTAAAAATCCAGTTAAAAGTATAAAAGTGGTATAAAAAGAGCATTAAAACACCTTCGGCTCGACTTATAACACTTTCGGTTGGTACGGATATAAAACCAAAACACTGTGGCTACTTTTAACGGTCTGATTGGAATAGTATAGACCTAAATGAAGTTATTTCGGTTTTGTTACTTTTTTATTTCCCTTCAATTATTTTATTTAAATTTAAAAGGAGATTCCTTATCTTTATGTTTCCTTAGGCGTTTATTTTCGGCTTCTAACGACATATTAACATTGATGCTCTTTTATAGGTGGTTTTTGCTACCGATTAACACAGTAACAAACAACATTTTTCCATCTTCTTAAAGGCGAATCAGCACCAATGTGTGATCAGTGTAATGTAGCTCTGTTAGTAGTGCATATTATCAATGAATGTCCAGTGTATAATGCACAAAGACAGCAATATACCTTGAAGGAGAATACTGAACAAAATTTGCAAACCCAAAACATAAAAAATACTTTAGAGTATATGAAATGTATAGAGTTATTTGATAAAATTTAAAAATAAGTGTTCATACTTAGCCTCTGTGATACCTACCTTCTGTGATACTCACCAACTGTGGTATTTACATTATGTTATGGAAAACTCACTTAACCAAAAAGTGCCCACGACCATTTACTATGTGATATTTAATTAAGACTATACTTACCTAAAGGAGACTCTACGAGCTAATGACCTTAGTAGTCGATGCTCTTTCTGGGTGGGTTTTTAGTGAGGTAAAAATCACACACTGTTTGGCGCCTACTAACCTGCATGCCAAGCGCCTTTTGAAGGTTTTCCCATCCAGCACCCAAAAAAAAAAATATTTTTCCAATTATAGATGAAAGTTTACTTACTGTATGTCCAGCCGTCTCTGAACGTCGAAAGGAATGCGACCAAAAAATTTGGCTATGCTGCCGTTGTAAAAATCAGAAAAGAATCATTTAATTTTCAATTAGAAGAACTAAAGTTACCAGTAATATAATAAATTTAATTGTAATGTTACGCATAGTCTTATCATATCCACATAAAATAAATTTCTATTCATTGTCTTCAAATATGTGCAACGCTGTAGTCGCGGTCGGTTTTTTGCTAAGGGACGAAACCATGCAAGATTTTTCCATGGGCTTCCATTAAGCTAACATGAAATAATTAGGTCAAAATTGATTCAAATAAATTCAAGATAATTTGTTATATAGACTCATTATACATTTCATAAAATATATCATTAAATGTGTTTTATCAAATTTGATATCCTACACTAAAACAAGAACTTCATTAATATAATTTTATATCTTATGTAGTTCCGCTCTTCGTAGTGCCGTTAAAACACACAGGACTTTGTCTCTACAGTGGCGTGAAACGCGGGTTGGAAATTTTAGGTTTGTTTATAATACCAGCGTTTTGCTAATATTTCTCTTTTATCAATTACGTGATTTGACATAGACATAAACATTTGAATTGTCACGTCATGAATTTAGAACGTATGTAAAGAGGAGGGGACTAATAATAGAAGACTAATTTTTAGTCTCAGCATTTAAAGCCAAAAAGAATATAATAAACCTCAAACAGAGCAATGTAATATAGAATAAGAACCAAACAAATCTAAATGCTAACCAACTAATAATTCAGCGCCCTACGGAAACTAGCTATTTAGCATTATTTGTTTATTCATTGTTGTATAAGACATCGTCACCTGGTTATTTAATGATTTATATCATTTTAAACTGCTATAAATTATGTTAGATTGATTATTGATCAGGTTTAGTTTCTTTAAGTTTGGTGTTTAATAATCTTCCGGTTCTTCTTCTTGTTTTGGTATGTATTGAATAAAATCCTAGTATATAATTTTAATACTAAAATGGAGCTTATAACTTTCTTCAATGGAACTATTTAAGGACTGGTCTAGCTAGATATAGGAATAAAGTATGTGTGTTCATTAAGCGGGTAATTTACAGATATTTTAATAAATTCCAAGCTCGAACGTGAATATTTTGTAAAGTAAAATTAATGGTTTACTTTTTGCTTGATTCGTCCGATGGAATGCAATTTTCAAGCAAAGTTTAAAAAGGCGACATGCGTCGCCAAGTATAGTCATCATTAAAATGATATATACTGGGTGATTCACGCTCTAAGGTAGATTAGACGTACACGGAACACGAGTAATAGGATAGGTTCGGTTTTTTAGAAGTAGCGGGAACAAATATAATTTTAACGTCCCCTGTATGATATCGAATCGATTTGTCTATGGGAATTGAATACATTGGGGTTTCCTTAAACTATCACCAAAATTTCAACTTTCCTTGAATTCAGACGAACCTCACATTTTTTATTATTTAATAGTAATAAATCATTCTTTCTTCAGAAATTAACTTACTGATAATGTGCATGAAGATATAAATAAGTTTAAGTTCATGACATTTTCCTCCATTCCGATGTCTAATATCCACAAAATGATGGAAAAATCCAGAAAACACCAAGACACGCAAGAATATTAAAAAAAAAACTTTGACAAAGTAAAGGCTTGAAACGACGGTCTGTAAATCAGCTGGATCTGTGAGAAACTTACCACACTAAACATTTTTTTTTTGTATTTTGGAGCGGACCACAAAAAATAATTAGGTCTTGATTACTATTTTAGAATACATATTAATTAAATGCTTCTATTATCGCTTATTGAAAAAAAATCATTAGGATTAATCTATCAGATAAATACTTACGATTGGAGTCGGTGGGATACCATGATTTAAAATAAACATGGACCTTATCTAAATATTGTAAATTTCTATCTGTAGCGGATTGGACGGCATTACATCCTGATAAAATGCACAACAGGAACAGCTCGCATTAATCATCTTGATGAGAACATTCCATCAAAAGTCACGACTTGGGAGATTAAAACAACATTTTATTATACATACATGGCATTATTTTTGCACTAGATGGTAAATTATACAGGGTTAACATCAGGAAACGGATTATCCTTATACAGGGTTATCATCAAGAAACAGATTATCCTTATACAGGGTGTTTCCTAATGACATGCTAATATTTCATAGTGTAAATGCTCAGATTTTTAAGAAGAGAACATAAGTCCTTATATTTTTTGCTACAGGTTGTATTTTTTTTAAATTGGTATTTTTTAATATAATAAATACACCTTACAACCGTCTCAGCTCCTTTGGTGGTCATAATTTTGCTTAAACATGTGTAATCCTTCTTTTTGATAGAACAAAATACAAAAGAATTAATTATCCTTATTATCTTACTTACCGTTTATATGAATTTTCATAAAGCAATTTTTTTTCAATAAACAAAAAATATTGAGTGTAATAATTCAGCAACAGTCGCCAGGATCAATAAGATGTTTTCAATGGTAAAAAGTCCAGGCAGCAGTGGCGTTACTAAAATTTTATTTATTTTACATTTTAGATTTTCTGCAACCACTGTACTTTAGTGTCGTAAGACAACAATGCAATGCAATGCAATTAAAAAAAATACTGCAATAATTTAGAAGCCTAACCAGAAACTAAATAGGGGACCTGAAAATATATAGACTTTAAAAAATGATAGTAGATGGTTGAATAATTTGTTACATTTTTTTAAAATCAATATTTTTTTAATATTTCCAAAAATATTCCTACAAAAGTTACTTTATATATTATTTTCTATTTTGGTATGTGTTAATAGGATATAAATCCAAATAATACTTTAGCTGGAAAAATTTTTCTATCGTTCCATCAGTGGCATCCCTGCAACCTAACCTCAGATATTTTTTACGGAGAGAAGTGGTACAGTGAAACCTCTCTACGGCGGATACCTACGGGACCGTCTAAATGTGTGCGCCTAATAGAGGTGTCCGCCAATGGGAAATTTGTTATTAGGTAATATGTAGAAGTAAAATTATTACCATGTATATTTATGTACAAATAAACATAACATAACAAAAATACACTAGTTTTAGTTATTATCTAGTACCTACTAAAAAAATCTAATAGCGTAGTTTGGCGCGTTTGCGTTTTATACTTGCAATCTAGAAAATGTAATTCCTAGTCTGATAACAATTCCATTGCTGTAGAGTCACCTCTATTCTTTACATACTCTTATAATTCTTTTACCATACTAATGGCTTGTTGATAATTGGTGACATCTGTTTGATTACTGCATTCAACTTCTTCATCAAAGTCGTCAGATAGTGATGTGGTTTCAGTTTGGACGACATAATCGGTAGGAATGGGGTCAGTATCATCTTCTAATAGCACGTTGCTATCAATGTGAATGAACTCGCCCAAATCATTGTTATCAAATTGTTGCAACATCAATATTCTCTTTCAGACTCAAAACGCGACATTTTTGTCCCATTGTTTACGATTTTAACCTTACTATCAATGTTAATTAAAATCAATGAATTCGCCCAAATCATTGTTATCAAGTTACAAACTTCCACAACATAAATATCCTCTTTTAGACTCAAAACGCGACATTTTTGTGCCGTTGTTTACGATTTTAACCTTACAACTCACAAATAAACGGCGGACTTCTGTCATTCTGCGAAGACCTTTCGCGCTGCCACGCATACGCGATTGGTTGCCGGTCTATCTTCAGAGAGTTTTTGCACCGTACTTACTCGTCTCCCAAATACTTTTAAAAAAATTTTGTCCGTTAAAAGAAGGGTTTTCGCACTCTTTGTATGAGTCCGCCCAAGAGAGGTTGATTTTCATGGAATTTCATATACCTAGTCCCGAACTATGAAAAAATGTCTGCTTAATAGAGTTGTCCGCTTATTAGAGCGGTTATGAGAGGTTTCGCCTGTATATCACACATTGTCCATGTGGATTAATAATATCTAAAGTACTTTAACACCCTGTAGAAATAAAAAGAGTCGTTGCGTATATACGATCATATGCACTTTTCCTCATATTAGCAAATGAGTTTTTAAGGAACACCCTGTATAGTAAGGATAATACAAACAGATCCTTGAGGCACGCCATAGTAATTATACAATGCAATCATAATACGAGCCCGACAATATTAACTCTAAAAAATAATTAATTTTTTTAAACTTTGACATACCTATATACTTTAAAATGTTATTTAGATTACATTTTAACTTAAAAAAAATTGATTGGTCCGCCGCTGTCCCACACCGACCAAACAAAGATTTTTAATTAGTGTTCACTTTTGCTTTTATATCATTTAATATGGCCATGTCTGATAATAAACTACAAACAATAGCACATAAAATATTACGATATTGGTGACAGGTTCGGATCGAATAAGGATTGAAATAACATTCCAGTGAGTGATCGGAATATGTAATTAATATAAGGTGAAGATTAAAAATTTGAAATTCTTCCGATGGACACCCAGATGAAAGCTTCGACGACATTGCTGAAGTTCGACAACATTTTTAAATAAAATTAAGCATGCTGGACTGTATATGGAATGATTCATGTTTTTGTTAGACAGAAAGTACAGGGTGTCCAAAAAGATATGGTCAACAATGAGAAATTTTGTATATTGGACAGAAACGAGGCTAAAACTTCATATAAAATTTTGCCTTTTGTACCCTCATTATCATTAATTCCAAAATAAAAGAAATAATGAATTACTAATACAACATACGAACTAAAAACAAATAAAATATGAATTTATTCTAACGAGCTTTAAAAAAAATGCTTTAAATGATTTTAAATATAATAAATATATTTTTTTAATTATGGTTTTCTTCCCTATCCACGCGAGGTGTTTTTTAATCGATTTATCTCGAAAACGTCTCAGCGTTCAAAGTTTACCAAATTTTCCAAATGTCATATTTGATAGTTTCGAAAATATTTAGTGAGAACCATCTCCTGAGCCGCCCAATCAGGGGGAGCTCGATAACAAGGGGACAAAAGAGAAAATTTGATATGAAGTTCTAACCTTGTTTTAATACCAATATACTTACTGCCTATTTATTGAGCATACCTTTTAGGACACTCTGTATTCTCTAGGTATGTGACTTGAATGGCGTGGCCAAAAATAAGTTAAAGTTGACTCACAGGCCCAAATCATATTGAGCGGGCTCCTTCATGCTAATTAGGCTTAGACTAAGAAATAGATGTCATTCTTCATTGTATAAGCAACAGTAGCATATAGTATAGTAGTTCCATTTCCAACCCTTTATCGCTCATAATGTTTTTAGAGAAATCAATAGTTGTAAAAATGTAAAATGCCCAATTTCTATCTATCCATCATAAATATCTCAAAAAAATGTTTAAATCTCGATTATATTTTACCTCACAAAAAATCGGAACGTCCTTTATTGAGCGAAAACCAGAATTCTGAGTATCACGGCTACCGTTTGCCAAATTTATTGCCGTAAATTTGGCCCAATAAAATAATAAAAATGTGCCTGCTGTCAACGTTATTTACGACACTGTGTATAAACGGGAATTAGTTTTGGCCGAACGAGGTATGGAAATAGAACAAAAAATATATTGAAAAGGGAGTGAGGCCCAGTTATTTTAAATAGAACTTTATTGGAGCTATAAGGTATTGATTTACTACCGCAGCTCTGGGAAGTTGTAAAATTATAATGGAGCTTCGACGGACTTATTTTTGTGTGAAAATTTACAGGGTCATTGGAAATTATGGAGAAATCGATGGTATATATTTTGGCCAAAAACCCAGATATCTCTCTAACTAGTTTTATATAAAAAATTACTTAAATTCAATTTTTATCTAGATATGTTCAATTTTCCATGCATTGCAGAATTATATCGTTGATCTCTTGACTTCAATAAAAAATAATTATCTATTCAACCATAAAATAAATAAGGAAATCCCAAATTTTAAAACCTTTTCGAGCAGAGCCGGACCAGGTATACAAATTCAATTTATACCTATGCCTGATGCATATATAAATACAAAGTGATTTTTAATAATTTTAATCTTTAGTGGTTTTCCGGCGAGTAATTTTTAGTTAGGCTTATTAGTGGTAGAATGTGGCGTCCTTGGAATTGTGCTGATAGGGGGGCATCTTCAAGTGTCGGGAATGGAGACTTAAATATTTAACAGCTGTTAAACAATTTAGAGAAGAAAATCGTCCAATTATTTACCTTGACGAAACATGGTTCGATACACATGACACTCCAAGGAAAGGTTGGGATGATTATTCCAAAAAATGTCAAACCAAGGCACCATCAAATAAAGGCAAAAGAATCACAATCTTACATGCTGGTTCAGAGAACGGGTTTGTTCCAAATTTTCTGTTGCTTTTAGCTAAAAACATAGCAGATTCTTCTTTAGATTACCGTCAAGATACCGACGCACAACTTTTTGAAGATTGGTTTAAACATAAACTCCTTACAAATATACCTGAAAATAGCTTCATTGTAATGGACAATGCTAGTTATCATAGTCGGCAAGCAAAAATCATTCCCAATTCTAATAATACAAAAGCAGAAATTCAAAATTTTATGATTGAAAATGATTTATATTTTGAAGAAACTTACAAAAAACGAGAGCTGCTAGAAGTATTAAAAGCTTTTAAAATAAATAAGGAATACAAGTGTGACAAACTTGCAGCAGAAAATGGACATACAGTGTTGCGTCTTCCTCCGTACTATTGTATATTCAATCCTATTGAGGAATATTAGGAGAAATGATATTTCTCCTACATTAAATGCATCTGTAGTAGAATTAATTAAAAACGAAGTAAGAAAAATTTCTGCATATAGCTGGAAAAACTGTGTAGCGCATGTACTTAAGGTGGAACATTCTTGCAATTGTATGATTACAAATGTTCAACCCTTAATTATAAGTTTAGGCTTAGATGAAGATAGTGATAGTGATACCGAGTTACATTTTGAATAAATTATCAATAGTTTCTTAGAATTTAATTAATTTTTATTGTACTTGTTATCCTAATAGTTATACTTTTAAATTATATTATTTTCAATTATCATTAATTGTTATCATTATTTTACATTTATTAAAGGCACCTAAAATTAAAAATACCTATTTATTTATTTTAAATTATAAAAATAAATCATGTGGTGTGGTATACATTTTCAAGCCGGCCCTGATCCCATTTATTAAGCTTTGAAGAGGTTCAGGCGTATACAATAGGGTTTAATCAGGTAGTTTATTTATGGCAAAAATAACCCCTGGTGTTTTATCAACACATTCTTCTTAGTCATAAAAATGTCAAGTGATTAATCGCTCGAGCGATTCATTCGATTATTAAAATCGCTCGAGTATCAAGTACTCGATTATTAAAATCATCGGTTTTCCCAACACTACTTATTTTCAAGTTAATATTTAGTAACTTTTATTTTTGGTCGGTAATGTAAAAATTAATATGTTTTCCACCGGAGTTGCAGCAGAAACTGCAAGAAAAATCGAGTAAACCCGTTCTTGGCAAGTCTTGCAAGTTGCAAGAATATTGCATAGAGAAATCCTTAATGCGCATGCCTTTCTTCAAGTTTATTGCAACTTGCGGCCTTTATTGACATAGTTGACCTAATACACCTACGAAAGTAAAAAAAAATTCCAATCGTTCCCATTTTTCCAAATAAATGTGCTATTAATTAAGGAATCGGTATTTTCACAGGTCCGTTCTACAAGGGTTTGACATGCCTGAATTATTAATTTATAGCATTTTTTCCCTTTGTAAGCTTGTTAGGCTAACTACGGTATTTAATTATACTAAAATACATTTGAAAGGTTTAAGTATCGCCCATTTTATGTGTTTTTTTTTTTGTCTGTTATACGTATCAGGGAACTTTAATAAGTTGTTTAGAAGTAGATACATGGAAAAAAGACTGTATTATTATTGTATTATTATAGTAAAGATTTTATTGTACAATTTCTTATAAAATATTGTATTAATTACATTTTTTATTAGTAACCCAAATAGTACTAAAGTAATATTGTAAACATAATTTACAAAAAGCTATAGTTAGGATGTCTGATAAATTTAATAAAATCAAATAAAATATATTGTAAATTTTACAACGAATGTAAATGAAAATAAATTATTTATAACTCCGGTAGTTAAAATTTTTAAATGTATGGTACTGACGACTATTATCGTACGTATCGAATAATGAGCTTAAATCAGATGCAACGGACCAGTCAAAACTCGTTCTTCGTAAGGAGAACAAACAGGTGGGGTTTGTTCTTAGAATGTGAATGAACATCCTTGGAGATAATAACTATTATTATTGACTCGTTGTATAATCTATTATTATTTACATAAGAGGGGGGATCGCTTGTACGGCTGATCTTGTCATATAAATAAAACAAAACAACTAGCTGGTATTCAGCGTAATTTTTAATTCTACCAACGCCTAGCGCTTTCGGCCTCTAAAAGGCCATCATCAGGGCTAAGGCTTCGTCAGTTTCATCGGTTTTTATTTATATTTAAGAGACCACACCACAGTTGATTTGAAGGGTGTTTAATATCTTTTATGCTTTATTTTATAGTATGTTTCTTGTGTGCCTGGGTTGTGGACGAAGCCTTAGCCCTGATGATGGCCTTTTAGAGGCCGAGAGCGCTAGGCGATGATAGAATTGAAAATTACGCTGAATACAAGCTAGTTGTTTTGTTTTATTTATATTATTATTTAATCTTAATGGACGTTTAATCATCTAGTGTTTCTATATCTATTTGAACGACTCTCGTAGAAAATGTATTAATGTCGAGGCTCTATCACAACGTCCTCTTCCATTCGTGCAGAAATGCAATAAAAACGAACGGCCGCGCTGGTTCACGTCCATACTCGGCGACTACAACGACCATCCTATCTCTTTAATGGGCTCTTATTTTTTGGCTTTTCCGCGTCATTCCTAATTACTTATTTTATTTTTACGTGAAATGTTTTTGCTATTGTTTAAGCCGCGCGGCAGTTTATTAACGTATTTCCGCAGGATATTGTATCGTTTGTTCAACAACAATGTCTCCTGCTTGGCCCCAGAAGACGGTGGCCGTAAGCTGTTCAGTTGATGATATACATGAATAAATTAATTCTCACAGGAATATTCTTTCCTAAAGTCGTGTGATGAAGTTGTAGCACCAGATGTAGAACCTGAAGTTAACGGAATTAGAGGTTGCGGCAGTTCGGCGTAGTTTTCCAGGCTGGTAGTTGTTCGGTGTGTTCCCTGGAGTGTTAAGACTAGACTAAGCAGCTCTAGAAACAGATCTAGAAGTCAGGCAGTTGTTCGGTATGTTACCTGGAGTGTTGAAATAGGAAAACAATTACGAGATAAACCTCCGGCCAGTTTCTGGTTTCTCTTTGGAAAATTACTTCCAAGCAATACTTATAAGTATCGCAACCTCTACTAAGGGAGATTATGTGGAAGAATCTGTGGGATATTTAGGGGGGCGGATTGTCCAGGGGTTCTGGACCTCCCTGAAAGGCAAGAAAAAATTTTCCTCGTATCTAAGTATGAATAAGTAGTAAAACTAAAATCATCCATAAAAAACTTTTTAGATTTTTAGATTAAATAGGTTCTACTAAAATAATGCCATTATTGGCTATGCTATCTATACATCATCTTCAGATGATGAAGTAAGAAACATGAATTTGCAATTTAAATGCTGGATTCCAGATTTGTACTCTTTTAGTTTTTGTTAATGTTTTACTTTCCTATTTTAAAATTAAAGAGCCCAGCTAGGAGTATCACAAAAAAAGTGAAAAAAGAATATTTAAATAATCAAACTTATTCCAAACATGGATTAGTTACCCACCTGCATAACCGTAAACAACAAATAAAAACATTAAATTAATAATTAAATTTACGAAATTTGCCGATGGCATGGGCTTTTGCACCTTTCCACGTAGCTGATCCCCCCCCCCCCCCCCAAACGAATTAAGTACGCCACTGGGAAGAATTAAGAGACCTATCTAGTCTTATTGTACATTATAAACCGATAGAAATCATTTTACCATCCAAGTCGGTCGAAAATTGAAGTTGTAACTGAATCGAGCGAATTAATATAATACGATGAAAGAACCTAATTCATAATTCCTGGCACTTGGAAGATCAACAAACATTTCCCTGTCATAGTTTATTAAATTAACCGTCCAAGTCTTATCATAAAATAAAAAATATACGTACCTATATATATTTAGAAAATGAACGGGAAATAAATTTCTTCAACGAAAAATATATTAGTTATAGAAACATTCAGCTCGTTCTATTCGAATAAATGGTTCACTTTCTAAAGGTCAAAACCTTCTATTATACTATAAATAGCACATTAGAAATACTGTGGGATTTTGTATGTGTAAAACTGTAACTTACCAAAATTGGATATTTTCTGGATTTTTATGTTATGATCTTATTCTGTCTTTCACGTTAAATTAGCCATGTCGGGTCAGGTAGAAAACATAGTTTTATTTCCATTCATGGAAACAATAGTAATATCATAATCGTTCGTACAACCATTAAAAGAGGTCTATAAAGCCTAAAACCACATACTTGCTATATAAAACTTATGTAACAGCATTCAGGAAACATCAACAACCAAGATATAGGTACTAATATAATGCACATCCAAATTAATAAGCTATTTCGTTAATAATGATCCAATTTTAATAGTTTTTGTTTTAAGTGATAGAAAACAGCTTCTAAAGTTTAGGGTAGAATAGTTTATGTCCTGATACGTCTAATTGTACGTGGTAGAGCATTAAATCTAGATACATGACAATTTTCTAAAATTTAAATTTGACGTAATATCTTACATAAAAATTGAATTTAATTTATTTCTTAAACTAAACCAATTAGAATTACTTGTGAACCCCCTCTATCATAGATCACGAGCCGCCACTGCACTCGAGGTATCTATAAGGTACCATTTCTTCTAAATACGTAAATTTTTCCTTAAAATAAAAAAATAAAAAGTAACGAGCCAGAAAACAACTCATTATTACATTAAGTAATATACTAATAATCCCATTTTTGATTAAATATGGACAGTTATTCCAGGCAATTTTCAAATTCCTCTCGCCCTCTTTTAGAATTATGTTTGTATAGACCACGAATCGACTTTATACACAATCAGAATTAAATCAAGATTCGAAGTCACAGCGACATAGTGAATCACGTACAAGACATACACCCCAGCGGGCGCATCTCTGTTATTAGGAACCATGACTCTCACAACTCCTTTGTGTAGGTCCGTCCCGCCTTTGCTTATCTATTTCATTATTATCTAATACAGATACAGTTGCCCATGTTGAATCCGAATACACATTAAATCGAAATTATAGTAGATATTTGAGAGATTTTATAAATTATCAGATTAGTTAAAGCCACTGGAGATCAACAGATCAACCATATAAAATTACTTATTACGTTATTTTTAGAAGATTTGGGTTTGATCTCAGCGGACCTAACTTATTTAATTTTAAATAACTTTGCATTCCGCTAGAACTTGTTCAGGTATTTTTCATACCAAAAATAAAGGTTTGTAATTTGTAATTTATCATTGATATCATTGTTTAGAGTTTTTAGATGTCTTATATCGGATTCCTGTAGTGTCGCCTAATTGAGAAGAAGACACGAAGGAATTTTTTCAAGCGGAACGTACGTACATTATACCATGATATGAGTGGAGTACGTAGCCCGATACGTCCGTCCGTTTCGCCCTTAGTAAATGAGGTAACTCTAACGTTCTCCTTATCTGCGCGTTTTTACGTGGGACGTTTTTTGATAACCCCTGTATAACCAATTTCCTCCTTATAGAATTTTAGTTTTGAATCTTATTTGATTAGAATTTTGTTAGATGGCAATTTGGAAATTTTAATATTGTCCCATTATGGGCTTCCATCCGAAGGTGTATTCCCCCACCCAGGAATTGATTATTTAAAGCCTATCTAACTTCTAAGCACTTTTAATTTAAATATAGAAAATATAAGAACTGGTCGACAGTATGAGTAAAGTGGCCAGTCTTAGCAAGTAATGAAAGAACCATAGCAATATGAACCGTTCTTAATTAACTATTTTCGACCGCGATTTTTCTTTGCTTCAATGAGTTTTTTCGATTTTTCGGTGCTATGTCAGGGATGCCAGGCGTAATGCCATTGACGACTTGACACGCACGTGTCAGTCGGTCTTGAGTGGGCCCACCGTCCTTTCCCCGCTAACTGGAAGCTGTCAGCAGTCCACCAGAGCGTATGAAGAAATGAGGGCAAGAATTTTGTCATGAGAAAGAATGAATGATTTTAATTTGAAGTATAGTTGTTTGAACGTAGGGCGAGGCCTAACTTTTGTTCAAGCTATACGTATTATGGTATTAGCCCGGGCATGTCCAATGAATACAATATCAATGCAAGTTATTATATTGAACACGGAGGGCTTTTACTTATTTAATTTTATGTCCTTGTCTTTGAGGGTGAATTTAAGGAATTAAGTAGTTAGTAGCATATGTCGAGTAACGCGACCGGAAGTTCTCGTAAGCTAGTATTTACATTTTTTACAATAAGACTTAACCTATACTAACATTCCTGTTTAAACCAAACTATCATTCATCTGTCACGTACTTTGTTTTTAAATTTAGATTTGCTTTCATTATTTACAATATAAAATAAACCTAAGCTATCATTTAGTTTCCAACTAAAGGGATCTCAACTACCCTAATAATTTCCGAAAAAAAATATAACTCGCGGTAGCGTCTACTAATACTAACAAGATATTTTAACACTTACTTTTGATGTCACAATCGGGTAATAAGATATCGCGGCATTATTTATACTCGCACGGACAGGTACGAGTTTGTTCGGGTTCGTAAATCAATTTTAGTTGTTATTTAGACTCGCACTAAAATCCACGAGTGTTCGAAGATATTTCAGAGTTCTTTATACTCGCACTGAAACATACGAGTGTTTGAAAGAGATTCCAGAGTTATTTATACTCGCACCGAAACTACGAGTGTTTAATGACAGTCCAGTATTTTTTAAACTCGCCGGAAACACGAGTAGGCGAATATAAAAATTTTCTCAGTGAAAATTCGCGGTTGGCTGTTCTCGGAATTCTTGATGTAAAAACATGCTGAAACCTGTAGTCACCATTGCGGCTCCCTTTTTGAAAAAATAAAATCGCGAGTGAGCGCGGTTCTGGGGATACCAGACACCGACTGACTTCTAAAACAATTTTTTATTTCATTCTTCCCAACGCTACATTGCGTCATTCTTAAACCATCTAATCTCTTGCCGGCGACGCCGACGCCCGAAAAGCAGTTCTCATGATTTTTGCTGATGAAGCATATTGAAAGATTACGGCAACCTTCGATCCAATTTCCTTATTAAATTATTTAGAATAATTTGACGGAATAGTACATTACGTATCAAGGGCCGAAAAGAGGCTTTTACGGACGAGATGCAGAGAGACCGCATGAGTCCGGAAAAGCCTCCGACGGCCCGAGATATGTACCGAATTTTTTTTACAAGTGCTCCGAAGCTTTGATGCCAAATAAATAAAGAAATTCTTCAGACAGTTTTCCTGTCTACATGACATGAAAACACTCGCGCATGGAGAATGTAAATATCTATTTATTATTTTTGACAAATAGGCTCGGTGGCCTAGTGGTATAGCGTACGCCTTGTGATCTAAGAGTCGCGGGTTCAAATCCCGCACTCGGCATCTCTGGTTTTATTTATTTTTTTAAAAATACCCAAGTCTTTGAGGCCATATAAATAAAGAAATTCTTCAGAGATTTTTCTAAAACATCTTTGAAAAATTAACTGCCAATTTATTTATAAATAATCTGCTGTTTATTATCGCTTGTACTATGGCTCGGTGGGTAAAGTATGGCGATCTGAGGGTCGCGGGTTCAAATCCCGCACCGACAATTCTGGTTTTATTTATTTATGAGCACATGGTGACTCGAAGCGGGCAGGAAAAATCTTTCCCGCCCACTTCGATACTTTCCCGCCCGCTCTCTTGGAAAACGCCACTTTCGGTGAAGAGAACATGCATGAAAAGAGGCACTTTCGGGGCACATGTAAAAAAAATAAAATTCATTAATTTTCTGGCATTGGAAAAAGCCAGTTTTACAACAGTAGATATTATTACTCCATTCACACGTTGATATCGTATGACCGAAATCGTGGTTCGGCGCCCACGTTAAACTATATGTTCCCTCGGGAATAAACAAATTGAGAAAAAGAATATACGGTGGACGTTGGTTGACAATAATTTAATTGATCTCTAATTTATATTTCACATCCTGTCCTTTCATGGTAAAGTATTTATATTGTTTAAAGTTTATTTAATAAGTACACCCAAATACAATTGTAATTATTAATACTACTAACTTTGACGCACCATCCACTGCAACTAGATAAATTAAACCCGACTGCAACTGACTTGAAGTGACATCACAACAACTTGATAACTCCGCTCCGCATTGCAAAGATAGAGCCGGCGATCATGCTCTATTAGAGACAAGACATCCTCGTAAACCATTCCTATTGTTAAAGGGCATTAAACGTATTAGACTCTATAGTACTATAGAGCAATTTCTCTATACACTAGGTTAATCTATTGAAACTATTCGTGCATAACGCATTGATGCATTACTTCTCGGACATTTTGAATAGTTTTAGGTTGAAATTGCTTCGGATTAAGTAGGCTTTGGAATTGTAATTTTGGTAATTTGAACGCTGTCCTCTCGATAGGCATTTCCTCGAGTGCGGATTGTGATCGAATCTATGCTGGGAGAACAGTTTGCCAAAGCATGTGATTTTTTTCTAATAGGGATCGATGCAGATTGACCCAATTTTCTCTATGAAATTCGTGGTAAATAGAAATAATCTTTTTCTATTTGGGTTTCATAATGGCTACATTATGAAATGCAAATAAATTCAATAACCTGCCACTTTATGAAACTGAAATTTTATTTTTTTTATGTTGGCAGTAGGGTTCGAGTTTTAGGCTTACTTCGATTTCGATGAAATTAGTTTTCTTGACATTATGGATTCGACAAAAAAATTTATAGGAAACTTTAAAATACTAACCTTTAACCTTGCAAATCATTTCACTTCATTTTTACTAGATATTTATCTGAAATACGTGGAAATATATAACATGCTGACGGTGTCCGTCAACTAATTTCTAGTCACAACTATAAAACAACATAACCTAAAAATAATAGAAATATCTTCCAGTTTATGCTCTATTTCTATAGTGTTATTTTTAATTTTAATTCAATATAGTATTATACATATTACTTTATATACATATTCGTATTTATAGTTACTGTAGACATTTCCTGGGCATTAATTGTTATTCCTGACAGATTCTGTGTCGACACAATATTTTGTTCAATATTTTGAACTTTGTTCTGCTCGCACCATAACTCAAGTTTTGCATATTCTTCTTAAAAGTGTTTCTAGATTATTTTCCTTCATTTCTAGTATTTCTGACGGAGTACAACTTTCTTCCTCATTTTTATTAACTTTAATAATATATTTATTTTTAATTATGACGGATGGGAAGAAGCTTTGTTGTGTCCAATTGTTTCTATCATGGCATATTTGATATATGAAATTATAAAAGTATTGCCAACCCAAAGAGAAAATATTAATTCAAATGGAAAAAATCAACTATATTTTTTAAAGTTTTTCAGCCTTTAAAGGCCCAAATAGAAAAAGTATTATAAAATACACGATTCATAAGACAATTAGAGCACTTGTACTTTAGAAAACTACCCGCTTCGCAGGTCGTTTTCTAAATTAAACGCGTGCTCTAAGATAATGTCTTATGAAACTTGTATCTTAATATACTAGTATTCTATAATATTTATTACAGTAACCTTTGTTGAGAGCTAGAGTAGATAAGTGAACATTTCCTGCTATATTTTTGGCAAACCTATTATATTCCCGAAAAGTAAATATTCGGAAAACATTCTTTAAGAAGACAATATGCAATATTTATATTGATAAAAATTAAATCAATATTTGAACGATTTCCTATCAATTGGGTTGAAACTATCGCAAACCTTTTGAGCCACTTATCTATTGTTGATTCATTGCTTTATAATGAACACAAAGCGAAAATTAGTTTTCAATATTTATTATTTACTTCACAAATATTGGTTGGGAACATACAAAGGGAAAGTGTCGTACGATACTATAACAAATACGAATGTAAAGTTATTTGTAAATGTAGGAAATGGGAATTGATATAAAAAAATGTTCTCAATGGTCGTTTGGTGGTTTCCTTTTCCGTGTAATGATACGAAGTACAGTTAAAGGAAGGAAATTAGAAAAAAAAAATGATTTTCGTCCATTAAATATTCGTTTTTTTTAGGACGCGAATTTTCCAACGTAGCATTGCATCGAGGATAATATCATTTTTAGCTGTGACTTATCCAGTATAACATTAATTTAGTGTATTTTTATGCATACAACTTTTTCGCCATAATATCTATATCTTACGTATTAAGATGAGGATCCCAAACAATCCCAAATTAGCAATCAGAGCCATCTATGTTGCATCAATTTAATTTAAAAATATGCCGCTTTTTGGCAGGTTAGAAAGAGACGAGAGTCATCAGCTGATCAATATTTCGTCTCGTGAAGTTTTATCCTTTAATAATAAAGTTTTATAGTTAACTTATTGATATTTAGATTGTCTGACATGTCGATTGGGGTATCAACAAGTTTCGGGAAGATCTGTGACAAAAATTTGAAAATTGTTCATATTTGAAATTGTTATTATTATTCTTATAACATTATATTTTTTAATGCAATTTTTTCATAGCGTTTTCCAATCCTTTAACTTTATGAATCCAGTTTTAGATTAGAAAAAAACTAAGTATATTTGGCTAAACGTTCGCATAAAATAGTGCCTGCTTGGCAACCTGTGATTAGATGCAGCTCTTAATTTCTTTATATCAAATAATTTTTAATTGTTAAAATTACCTATTTTATTTTGAATAGCTGTTATACCCATTTGTTGATCTATGGTGAAAAATAAAATTTTATTAGTAAAATTTATATGCACTAATTTTGCTTCGTCATTACTATTTCCTATTGACATATTTACAATGTCATGATCAAAAGTAGCTATAATATTGTTTCCTACAAATTGGCTATTAATTAACTAATTGCAGCTTTTACTAAAATAATCTATTTGAGTTCCAGCTCAAGCTGTAACAATTACTATTTTTATTTGAACTTCTCGCGATTCTCTGACCGAATTCGAATAGAAGTAAAAATATGAATGAATTTTACAAGGCGGTGTAGCCTTCTTTATATATGATCGCAATAAATACTGTATAATATTTACGAGAGAGTTTTTATTGGTATTGGAATTCGATCAGAGAATAAAATATCATCTGTTTATATAGAGTATGCCAAAAAGTGCGTTGATATTATGTTGACAAATAAAAATTGTTTTGACCCATCGTAAATGAAAAGCATCCGATAAAATCGCATAGCGGCTGTCATCAAACAATGGCAGTAACTTTAGCACCTTAGAATACAACATTATAAAAACAAATTAAGATGATATGCAATGTTCTCATCTATAATTTTCTCACTCATTATACTCATTAAATATTTAGCAACCGAACTCATCAGCGAGCGATGTTAATATGCTTCATTTTTCAACAAACTTAATTTCTAAACTACATATTGCTAATGTAAGCTATCGCCAGTACAGTTGTGTTAATTGTACCATAAGTACAGACTGAGTTATGCCTTCAAAGATTGCTTTAACGGTTAATAATCTATTCGTGTGTTCTTTTTTCGTAGAGTCTGATCGCTAACTTGCCTGCGGTTATGATTTTCGAATAAAGTAATAAAAATAATATCAAATTTCTATAATACGATGCAGGCTAAATTGATTTGGTAATGAAAATGATATTTGTTGATATCTAGGTGTAATGTAATAAAAATGAAACGAAAATATATAAATATTATACAACGTGTCCAAGATAAGGAGGGCAGGAGGTACAGGGATCTCGGAAACCGTAAGGGATACGAAGTCGGTTAAATAGAGGTAAAGTTGCGCATTTACGTGCCTAGTAATATACCGTTTAGAAAGTTTTAAAATTCCGAGTAGTTCCGGAGATATCCGGAAAAAAACGAAATTCTGAAAAATCGTTTTATTGTTTTCCTGGGTTATTTTGAGATCGCATTCTAAAGTAAATTGCACTTTTGCATTGCCACTTTTTCCGCTCTATCTAACAGCGTTAATTGTTTTGTAATTCGACGAGTCGTCTTCGAAGGGCCATTATCAACTTTCTTTTTTTTTAATACGGTTCTGTTTTCCTGATATTGGAATTTGAGAGCTTCTTTTTCTCCCGAATGCAACGATGTATGACACATTGTGGTTTAATGACGTTTCGAGGGTTTTTTGAACAACATCGTATCTCTCGACTTCGTATCTCTTACGGTTTCCGAGATCCCTGTACTGGCCCTCCTTATCTTGGACACGTTGTATACAGTTTGGCAACAGCCGTAGCCCCTGTATCAGAGTGCTTCAAATTATAGACGTAAGAGTAAAAAATGGTTTTGTATTCGTTGGTGATACCTGCGACGTCATCAAACCTACCGCTTGTCATGTATTGGCACTATGTTTTGATTTTCTCATGTATATCAAATTTGAAAAAAGTTTAAAGTGCGATATTATAAACAACTATCACACGATCCATATGACTGCGCAGTTCCCGGTCAGTTTTCTTAAATTGTTTTCAAGAAATAACGTTCCACAATAATTCTTTCAGTGTAACTTAAAACAATTTTCATAATTTCATGATGTTGTAAAAACCTCGTAAAGGTCCATCCACTCGCGGGTACAACACACAAAGATTTCAAATTTCGACAAGCTAGAAATAATGTCCGTGACTAATTTTTTTCCCCATAAATATAAACTAATTAACTTCTAGGGAGACGCAAAAATCGTTTTCGAGATAACAACGCTTTGATTTAATGAGCGATAGATCAAAGGAGGAACGCTTGGAAACTGTACACGCGGTCCTAAAGTTTCAAAGCCATTGACAAACTGACACCTTATTAACTGGCGTGAAGAGGTGTAAGAGATTGGTTACAAAAATATAACTAATTATGCGCATAGCTGAATACTCTTTCTACTCTTTTTGGTTGTTCTAAAAAAAATCTAAAATTACTAGTGAACCTCATTAATAATATAAACGAAATTCTCAAACTTTTTTTTTTGTAAAATTAAACATTTGTTATTACATGCATGCAAAGTCATTTAATAATGTTATCTAAAATAAACAAATATGTTTATTTCAGATAATATTAATAAATATCGCAGTATCACTAATAATAAATTGTCTACTTTTTTCGTTACTATGTATAACTTTTGGGGTCAAATTTAGCTAAATAAATACTGGGTTGATAGAGCTTTTGAGTTGACCTCCTTAATAAAATATTATTAGGGTTATTATATTTATGTGTCAATTGATTTATTCACGAACATCATTAATTATGTTATTCGGAAAATTGTTTTTAAAATATTTAAGGAATATCATATATATTTTACCTTGAGCGAATTGTTTTGTTATTTAGCGATAATTTATCAATGGATCAAAATTTTCGTTTTTTAGATTGATTAGAACATATTCTGGCAAAAAATATTAGTAATTAGTTACGTCAAAAAGAAAATGGATAAAACCTTATGGTAGTTGTATGATATTTAAAATAAAAATTATGGCCGAAATGAATTTCAATGCCTACTTTTTCACGTAACCAATATTTTTGACAACCCCTTGACTATCATCGTAAAAGAAGAGAATAGATATCAATAATTTTGAAATAAATTCATAAAAATTTATTTTCTCTGTTGACCAATTAATAAAAGACTTTCTCGGAATCTTCTACATTACGACCTGTATAAAATAGAATAGGTCCGGCAACTTAACTTTTATTTAAGATAGGTCTTATTTTTAACATAAGCTTTACATAGCTTTGACATTATATATTTAACTTTCCATTTCTATCTTCTTTTTGGCATAAAGTTTATTATATTTTTTTTTCACTAGGATATAAACAATTGCAACTAGCAAGAACTGGTTTACTTTTACATAAAATACAATAAACCTAAGAGAGGAATAAAATAGTGTCATCATAAATATAACAATTTTATAATCATAATGTAAAATTAATTACGAATTTATTAAAATTTTGTTTGCCATAGATTTATTTGTACCCTTTTTGTTCAATAACTTTAAATTATATTAAATGGGTTAAAATAATAAGAATTTAATTAAAAGTGTATTTCAATTAAATGATTAAATTAATTAGATCCAAAATTTAAATTAAGAATTTTAGAACTGCAATGTGAATTTCTAAAATTAACAAATAAGGGAAATTTAAGAATTAATGAGTTCTGATTTACACCTTTATTTCTTTTTACTTTTATGGGTGATTTATTACCCACGAATAAGACAAACAGTTCCTATCAACATATTTTTGCACATGCTTTATTTAAAACATACACGCTATAAAAATTTTAAAAAATTTTCGGTGTTTTCAAGATATCTCCGAAACGGCTTGAGTAATTTTAGTAAAATTTGGGCCGTGAATAGTATCTAAAATAGCATATATTTTAGTAATATAAATGTATGATTTGATGTATATTTTTTTTATGTATATACAGGGTGTTCCTTAATGACGTGCTAATATTTCAGGGTGTGAATTCTCAGGTTATTTTATAAATAAAAGTTCATATGAACATATATCCGCAACGGCTTAAATTTTTTGCTACAGGGTGTGGGATTTTTATTTTTTAAATGGTTTTTTTTTTAATATCTCCGAAAGTACTTTAGATATTATATTCAATTTTGGTATGTGTTAATGGGATTTTGAACCACAAACTTTAGATAGAAAAGTTATTCAATTGTTCCACCAGTTGGGACCCGGCAAACATGTCCTCTGATATTTTTTACAAAAAAGATGGTACGTCACTGACATTTTTCCATGTGGATATTTTTTCTGATTAGTCTGGTCAATTCTAGATAAAAACGGTCTCTTGAGTTTTTCTCGTCAGACACCACTAAATTCATATTGAAACTCATTATTATTAATATCGATAAAATAATTAATGATAAATTTTGTTCTATAAAAATTGTTGGAAATGGCCACCTTCACTTAAAAGGCATGCTTCCGCCCGTCTTCGCATCGAATTGCCCTCTCCAATAATTTTTATAAAACAAAATTTATCAATAATTATTTTATCAATTAATAATAATGAGTTTCAATATGAATTTAGTGGTCTGACGAGAAAAACTCAATAGACCGATTTCTTGTCGAATTGACCAGGCTAATCTGAAAAATATCCACATGGAAAAATGTCAGTGGCCTGCCATCTTTTTTGTAAAAAATATCAGAGGACATGCTTGCAGGGACGCAACTGGTGGAACAATTGAATAACTTTTCTAACTAAAATTTGTGGTTCTATATCCTATTAACACATACCAAAATTGAATACAATATCTAAAGTGCTTTCGGAGATATTAAAAAATAACACACCCTGAAATATTAGCACGGCATTAAGGAACATTCTGTATATAAATAAATTCAGTGCCCTGTATTATTTCAAAGAGGAAACTGCATTGTATCTATTAAAGAGCCCCCAAGAAGTACAATAAATACTACTCCTAAAACAAAGAAAAATATTCTATCATTGTTTTTTTATAGTAATGTGAATCATATAACTAGAAATTAATCAGAATTTTAGAACCAAAAATGACATTTCCTAAAATGGCTAATGAAATAATTACGTGGCGTTAGATATGTTTTTATTTTGATAAGGCGTCAAAAATTGATAATTGTTGCCTTATAAGATACTGTTCTAATTTTTTTATCGGAAAATTTTGCTACTAATCAAAAATGTTTGCCAGAAAACTATAAACGGTAATTAAAACACATTAATTAAATTTCACATCATATTTATTATATAATTCGTTTTTGCAATTCGTAAAAAATATACACATAATACAAACTAATAGGTAGAACAAATAAATATATCTATTTACAGGACTGTACAAAAATAATACAAGAGGAAAATAATTACACATTTCCGATTTATGTATAGTAACTATAGTAATCATACAAATTTTTCGTGACATATCTAAAATTAACAATATAGTATGTGACATATACAGGGTGTCCCTAGATGAGCTCACCTGTACCACAAGTGGACCTAATTTTTTATTTCTTGACAAAGAGTTATTCTTCAGAAAAAATTTTGCTTGTAAAAAATTAAGAGTTGGCTTAATAAAATTAAGTTTTTGTATACAGGCTCAAAAATCTTTCAAAATATTGATTTTACCTAAGAGGAAGTAAAATTAATATAATTATTTAATTTTAACCTCTCTGTAAATGTTGTTCTGTTCTAATGACAAAATGCAATTTTTTACAAGCAAAATTTTTTTATAAAGAATTACTTTTTGTCTAGAAATTAAAAATTAAGTCCATTTGTGATATAGGTAACCCCCATTCACTGACACCCTGTATTTTATTACGAATAATTTATGTTACAAATCAAGCTTTATGGATGTTATGTTAAAAAAACAACAGTTGACAAAAAAGTATACAGTTATCGAAGGATTTTTTGCCAGAGTGGTTACGTTAATATAGAAAATTATTATTATAGAATAAACCAATACAAATAGCAATTGATAGAAGCATGTATTGTATAAAGGAGTTTAAGAATTAAAATTTGTATAAAATTATAAACTAATTTAATGTACTAAGAAGCAGTCAAAGCACTTTTTTATACAAAACACATTTCTTTTACTGTAAATTGGTATCTTAAAATAACTCCAAGCATAACAACATAATTATGTAGACAAACTTTTAAAATATACGAAAAGTACATTCATATAAAGTAATAGACAGACTTGACCAAAAAATAGTTTTATGTTGGCCTTTAGAGGCATTCCATTTTTTAATCAATATTTTGTTACTTTTTCGCTTTATCGAAAGCAGCCGAATAGTCCCCGTTTTTGGGTCCAATTACCTGAAGTTTAGAGTTGAACATATTTAAATTATTTATTTTTTTATCTATTATTTTTTTAATGGAAACAAGGAACGAAATTTTGTCGATTGGTGCAAATTTCGTTTCCTGGTTCCATTTATTTTTTAATCAGAATTTTTTTTAATTCTGCAACTTTAGATAATTGATCCCATAAAATCTATTTGCCCACTTTTCGCATTTGGAAAGGAAATATTGACCAAATAATTAAATGACGAAAGCGGTACTTTTGTTATTTGCGATTAATTTAAAATAAGATTACTATTTCCTTGTTTTAAGTTTAAGAATTTTTCGTACAGTCATAAATAATTTAGATGACGCATTAATTATAATTCGAAATTTAAGATATTTTACGAAGAATTCGTCAAGAAACAATAAAAATTAATGAAAACAACAAAAAATACAATTTATCTATATTAATTCTTTCGCCACATAAATAAATATTTTAGCAATATCTTCAATTTGAATAATTTATCCGATATCAAATTGCAATTAAATTTTAATATTTGGACAGTTGGTATTCTTTATTTTAATTTAATGCAAATTTTTATCGTCCAGTTTAATTTATAGCAAAAATAGTGATAGAAACATGTTTTAGAAATTATCAAAATTAGCTAAGGCGTTACTATAATAAAATAATTTAAAATATTTAAAGCAAAGCCCACCACGGTTAAATTACATTAGAAATGTTATAAATATTGTAAGGACAGAAGAACGAGCAATAATACTGTTAAAATAAAATATTTACCACATATACTTTGTTAATTTATGATATGTCACAAAAAATGCAAATTTTTTAAGTCTTTCAAAATACATATACCTAATCAGTCAGGAAAAATTATCACACAAGATAGGCCTGGCCGCCATTATGGGCGCCCGAAGACTGCATCACTACATGAGGAGGTCTCCATGGGGGACCTCTTCTGCCGGAACCTCCCCTCTCGAGGGTGCTATAATCTGAGTCTATACTAGAGTAAATGTGATCGGAAATGGGCCTGGGCTCCTGGGTCATTCGTCTAGATGGCCTGGGAGAGGGAGTGGCGGTTGTAGCAGAAGAGTAATTGGCATCCTCTGCCTCTTGGGGTATTCCAGCCGAGTATGCTGGAGGGGGAAGCATCTGCATCCCTGGAGAAGGCGGCCCTTGCGAGCGAATCTTCTCTGGAAAGTGGTGATGAGCGTGGTGGGTACCATTCGCCACCACCCTGGAATCTATAGTGTAATTATTTATATTTCGCCGATAATTGGCGTTAATCTTTCCCCTGGATTCGACCGAGGGAAGAGCGTACTTGAGTTTCTCCCAGAACCTTCGTTCACCCCATCGAACCCTTTCTGCAGTCTTGAGGTACAGCCTTAACTCAGGGTCCATTATTGCCTCATGTAGCGGCCCTTCTTCTATTATCACAAGCTTATACACTCTCCCTTTGAGTGCTTCGTGGAGCGCCTGCCTCAGCTCGAATCTCGCCCATTCTGTTTCGAGAAAATTTCTCGTCAGCACCATAATGACTCGCCTACTGGACTCTGACGCTTCCAACACAGCAGGGGCGGCATGTTGAATATACGCTGTGTGGGGCAAGTCTCTGTAATGTAAACATAACTGATACTTTGGCTCCAGTTCTGCTGCAAGGCTTTGCACAACCCATTCTTCATCTTTCGGACTATAACACACAAAGCTGTCATAGAGTTTGTCTCTGTCTTCAAACTGTTTAGCACTATTGTCTCGGAAATTGCACAATCGCACGCCGTAGCGCGAATACAGCCACACGCGTACGGGGTCTCTAAAGATGAACCACAGCACCACAGTCAATAGCAATAATATCACAACGCATAGAGTTACCACAACCATTGGCCAGTAGTCGGAAACTAGCATAGAGTCTATCACGGAACTACCTGCGTAAAAATCACTGCAGGCAGTAGAATTGAAGTCTAACTCGCGATGTTGAGGGGGTCTAGAGTCCGAATTAGAGCACATCATATTACCGCTGTCGATAACTTTTACGGCGTTTTCTGCTACCCAGGCTGTCAGACTTTGAAGGAATTTACAGCGACATGACCAGGGATTATTGGCGATCATTATTTCATTTAGACGAGTGTTTAAAGAAAATTGCCATACGGGGAAAGACACTAACTTGTTGCCATCGAGTCTGAGAATTTCCAATGAGGTCAAAGGTTCAAAAGTGCGATTTCCTACGTGAGCTATGACGTTATTTTGCAAATAGAGCTCCTTGAGATTGTCCAGGTGTTCAAATTCATAGCCCTTAAGCTCATAGATTCTATTATCTTCAAGATGTAAAATTTGCAATGCATGTAGACTATTGAACGTACTGTTTTGAATAGCCTCGACGTTGCTGTTGTTGACAAAAAGCGTTTTCATGTTCTTTCTGCCAATAAAGGCGTGATTTTGCAATTCCTTAATATCATTACCATCAAGGTAAACCTCGGTGGCATCCATTGGAATTTTTTGCGGAATTTCAGCAGCACCCTGTCCGGAACAGTCAACGACGTTCGTGTTCCAGGTCTGGTCATGATAGCAAGTGCAGTTGTTCGGACATGTCATTTCGCAATCGCATGCATCAAAATCACAACAATGACAGAGGGTGAAACAGTGGGTCTCGTACTTACACAAGAAATCGCTGGGCCTCGCCTGACTCAAAGGCATATGAGTCATCCCTCTAGAGTGTGTCATTTTACACATAACATTATTAGAATCCATGACTTTAGGGTATTGACGAGAGCCAGACATATTGTTGATGAGCTGAAGCCACTCCATGGTACAGTCACAGTGAAAAGGGTTGCCACCCAGGTACACTTCTGGTAAAGACCGGTTTGTCGGTACAGCAGCGATGCGGAGAGCGTTCAAGTCAACGTTTACAAGATCGTTGGCGTACATGTCTACTCGGGCCAAATTCGTTTTATCAAGCAACGTATTCGGATTCACTTTTTTGATGAAATTGTTATTGATGAACAAAAGTTCGACACTATTAGGGATGGACATCGATGATATCTCTGTTATTCTATTGTGACTAGCGTCCAACGTTTTAACGCCAATTTCATCTTGGATTTTATAATAGTTTCCTAAATGTTCAATAAAGTTGCCGTGAATATCCAACCACTTTAAATTGCTGGGGATAAACGCATAATCGAACCACACTAGATGGTTTTCCGATAAATTTAACCACAATAAACTCGCTAGAGTTGCGAAAACACCGTTAATGTCCGTGAGAAAATTTTCGTCCAAACGAATAGCTTCGATTTGCGTATTCCGCTCGAAACTTCCCCGCTCAATATTCTGAATTTTATTTTTCGCTAAATTTAACACTTGCAAACTCGGTAAGTCCCACAGCATGCCGCGAGTTATATTTCCGATCGTATTATCGATTAGTCTTAATCCAGTCAACTGATTTAAATTTTTAAACGACCCGTTCCGGAATTCACTTATTTGATTTTCACCTAAATCCAATGTCTTTAAAAACGACAGTTCCTGAATGGCTTCCGGCACTTCGGAGAGAGCGTTCGAACTTAAATCGAGCTCTTTCAAAGCGGAACAATTTTGAAAAGCGCGAGAGTCCACGTTCACAATAAGATTATTATTGAGTGTAAGTTTACTCAATACGAACAGTCCGTTAAACAACTGAGACCCGATCGTGTTCAATCTATTCTCTGCGAGATTTAGAGTGTGCAGATTGTATAGAGGAAGGAAAGCGTTATCTTCGATAAATCCGATTGAATTATTCCTTAAATCGAGGATCTGCAGGAAGAATAAATCCTTAAATGTCCTGCTATCGATGCGGGTTAAGGCGTTGTGGGATAAATTCAAAACAATCAAGCGAATAAGTCCGGAGAATGTGCCGTTGTCAACGTGGTTACTGGTAAGCTGATTACCACTTAAGTCCAATACCAGAAGCTGCTCCAGCCGGTGAAATAATCCCTTGGCCAAAGAATATAGGGAATTATTTTGTAAGTGAATTTCTTTCAGCTCGGGAGAGCCTGCAAAGAATCCTTGCGGGAGAGAACCGATTTTATTGTTGGACAAATCGAGGTCTTTCAGCGAAACTAATCCAGCCAGACTCTCTCCGGACACCTCGCTAATATTATTATATTGAATATTGAGGTTTTGCAATCTTCTCAACTTTGAAAATCCCGAATCTTCGCCCAGCGCGCTGATGTCGTTAAAACTCAAATCTAAGTTTTGAAGCTCGCTGGAGCTGCATTCCGGCACATGTATGCCGATTCTTTCCGAATTACGTATTCGATTACGGGTCAGATTCAAAGTTTGCAAGTTGGCCAAAGCACAAAAGGCACCCTCGGGCACCGCTCGGATGTTGCTGTCAGCTAGATCCAAAATTTGCAGTTCCTTTAACCCTTGAAAGCTGAAACTTGTCAGTTCCAGATTTTTGGTCTGGCCCCAATCCGAATTGAACGTGTTTATAAATAGCTTCTTGAGGTTGTAGAGGCCTTGGAAAGTGTCCGTCTCGATTTTGAGGATCTTGCAGTTTTTAATTCGAAAATCTTCAAGCTCGTGAAGCCGATGAAGACCATGTGATGGAAGAATGCTTTCGTAAAAAACCGCATTGGAGCAGGTTACTTTTAGTCTCGACGTCACTTCAGCAGGGACATTGGTAATATTTCCATTTTCATCTAAAAGTCGCACGTTACAAGTTACAGCCAATTTAGAGCTTCCTTCGTTATTATCAGGAAGCCAGGAGCACTGTTCCGTGCCCTCGTACCGAGACGCCATAGCGGAACTCAAAAACAAAGCACTGCAAAACAAGAACAACATTTTGAAAGTTTCCGTGCTAGTCACTTTTTAAACTTTTTTTCATAATCCTTGGGTACACGTCACTTTCAAGCACTTCTCAAAGGCATTTGGCCGAATCACAACCGAAACTAAAAAAACGACCGAACATTGTACTTAAAATGTCTGTGACTTTTACTTGTTTCGCGGCTCGATCATATCGAAGTGTCGGACTATTTTTCGAGAGGAGCGTCACAATCCGACCCCGATAACGTTAAAAACTACACTGAAAGCTCGCGGAACGATACTGCAGTATAATAACAGAGCTTGTGAATAGTTTGAGACGCAAGCGCTTTTAATAGTTCTAGCGCGCGCCGTCAGTTGATGGGGGCGCCACGTGGTGGAGACCAAAGAGGAAGCGAATTATTTGGATGTTTTGCACCGTATCTCGGTGGTATGTAATGAAGTTCCTAAAATTCGCAATAAATTGGTCAAATTTATATGCCATAACCGTAACTTTGGTATATTTAGGAGATTTTTTCAGCCAGAAACTTTTTTTTTTTTAGTACATCTGGAATGATGTCATGAAACTTGAAATAAAGCAGAATTAAACCTAGTGATGCAACGATTATTTATTTTACCAGAATATATTTTTGTACAATTTCTAATATGTTCTTCTTATGTTTTAGATCGTTTTAGAAGTCCCTAGTCATCAACAAACTAGTTCTTGCGATTTCTGATAATCTAAGTTTTCTGAGTTGTGACACTTTTGAAGCAAGCGTGTGTTATATAATATGTAAAGTACGTTTCACGAAATTCCATTGTGTCGACAAGAGCTTGGCAATAAACAAGTGAAGTATGAAGGGACGGACTAAGGAAAACAAGTAATGATATGATTATATTAATGTAATCAAATGAAATAACCTTTTTTTTAAATATTACTAGTCATATTTATTTACATTTATAATGTAATTCTATAGATAGTTCTGTTTCGCTATCGCTATCCTCATCAAAATTAATTATAATTGGATTAATTATACGATACAGACTAATATACGAATTGTCTACAGTTATTACGTGACGGACTGAATTTTTCCAACTACCTGGGGGAATATCATTAAAGCATTTTCGTATTAATTCTACAACACTAGAACTTAAAGTCGGAGAAATATTTTCAGACCTAACCAGTGATTTTAACTGGTGCCACATATGTTCTATGGGGTTAAAAATGCAATAATAGGGTGGGAGCCGTAGCACTGTATGTCCAATTTGTTCTGCCAATCTGTCACAAACATATACTCTTTTTATACAAAATGTCTTTAAAACTTCTAAAAGATCACTTTTTTATAACTTTCTTCAAAATATATATCACTCGCCACCATGTATTTCTGAATCTCCAATTTTATATTATTTGAGCTTGGAGCTTTATGTAATTGGCGACTGTGATAGCTCGCATTGTCCATTACTATCACGCTATTCTGAGGAATGTTTGGTAAAAGACAATTTGAGGATAGGGTTTAATAAAAATCCAACGAACGTACTATGTTCGTTGGAAACTACAGATGCAAATAAATTTTACGTATGTTTTTTAAATTCTGCATTTAATTTGATAATCGTAATCGTACGATTATTTAGGTTAATAATTGTAATCGTATATGTAATAACAATCGTTGTATCTATAGCTGAAACCAATTATTGTGGAAACTAATACAATGAAGAAAATAGATAAAATATTAAATTTTAGAATTCTATACATCAATACATAATAATTAAGCCATGTATTTCAATAGTATTCGAAAAGGATTCTATAAAATCGCAACTAATCTTTGAACTAGTAGCTAAGCTCTTTTTATAAAATGTTGTACAATATTACCGATATTTCTTGCATTATTTAAGAATTCTTTCATCTGAAGGACTTCATCCTTGTGGAACGACCTTCCCGAGGTCGTTTTCCCAACGAAGATAACCTCCAACGATTCAAAGCCAATGGGAATCGCTTTTTGCGCACACGCACCACTCCCAGAGTGCCCTAAAGGATTTTTCCTATAGTGCTTGTGTTTGATCATAAAAAAAACATTCATTTTCATATTATTTATTATGTGCCAATTCTTGGTAAATTATTACATAATTAATATCAAAGGTTATGCATTATAATCTATTTTTTATAAGGAATAATTATTTACTTAGGTCCTAACTCCGTATTTTCGCAATGTAATAGTAACCCTCTGTTATCATTTTAGCCAAATAGATTATTTTTCATTTAAGGTAGGTACATAATTTAAATAAAATTAAACTAATTCAAAAACAAACATCTGCATATCTATTTTTATTCCAAATTTATCTTAAACAGTTAGGTCTGAAGACAACAAGAATTTAATTAAAAATTCCCATTTAAAATTAATTAATCGAGGATAATTGACCTCTTAATTATTGTTGTAAAATTGATTAGCAATAGATTAATCATGAACAACAACATCAAAGCGTCATCATTAGCGAAATTAACATAAACAAATCTATGTTATTGATACGTTTTTCTAATTGTGAGTAATTCGTATTTACTGGAATTAGCGATATGAACAGATAATGAAAGAAAAATTATTGTTTATGATCATTTCTAAAAGCAGAGAAAATGATGGTCGGGTTATCAATTTCCTTATGCAAACAATCAAGTAATATACATACATTTATATATACGAAAGAATAATCTATAAACATGTTTAAGACCGAATTTTTAATTAGCCGCTAAAATGATACTATTTTCTTTAGACCACCCATGTTCACTAAAAATAAGTTCCCATATAGAGATACTTTGTAGTTACATGTATACTAATTCTGTTATTCAATTTACTCCTTTTATCAGCAAATAAACAAACTGTGAATTTCATAGCAACTACATAAAAATGTTTATACTTTTATAATGTTATATGCGACTCTAGACAAACAAACAAATCGAACTATCATTGATGATATCTAAAGGATCCGAATTTATTAGTTAAATATTTCCCCAGTAGTTTTATTAATTAAAATATAAAACTAAATTTAGTTAAATTTGATTTTTGACAAGATATGTCTGAAACAGAATCCGTTGCTGCAGGAATTTTATTATTTGAAGCAAGGTGCTAAGGCAATTCTTAAATGACAGATTCAAAAATATCTGGTATTGGTTTTGGCAAGTACACTCCTCTGCCTTAAACTTTAGAATCTATATCTATAAATTTTAAAAAGATTGGTTCATTATTAACGAAATAACAACTTATTAATTAGGACGTAAATTTTTGAATATTCGATAATTATTTGGCGTAGTGTATCCAGTGGCGTTCACAAGTATGGTGAAATTTTTCTAGGCGTTTTAAATGTAGGAAGAAAAAAGTAATAATTTTGATTTTATTTTTATTTAATAAGAAAATGCGTTAGGTTAAACATATTTTTATTTATTTTTTAATTTTACACAAGGAAATACAACTTTTGGAAAATAAGAAAGGTTTTCTTAGTGTGTATAGCTGTCGGATGCAACCCTCGTAACAATATTTATACAGTCAACTACTAATACGACTAAAGCCATCTACGAGCTATCAAGGAAACTGAATGATGTCCAATACTACTACCGCCATCTACGAGTTATCAAGAAAACCGAATGATGTCTAATACCACTACGCCATCTATGGGCTACGTCATTAGGCGCAACCAAGACGAGAACAATAGTTAACAGTTTTATCACGAGAACGAATCGAGCCACGAGACTGACAAGTTGGCATTCTTCATATTTTCAGTGTATTTTAGTTTAAGTCCTTAAATAAAATGGTTGAAAATCATATCGAGTATCATTTATCAAAATACATTTATCAACATTTATCGACCCTACACAATAGTGCTTAAACGTAAAGTCCATTCTTCGGTTCTTAATTGTAGAAAATTGATCAATATTGATCAATTCATATATTTCATTTTTAAACTTTCTAATAAAGTCCCTAGATTTACCCTTTGTGGTCTGCGTTAAATTAATTTCGGGTTTAGGTGTTCCCACATTCTACACTTCAATTTTTTGGTCCAAACTCAAAGAGCTAAAGTTATTTCTTAAATAGTCCACCGTCAACTATTCATTTTAACTTAATAAATATATAATATTAAAATATTAAAACATGCACGCTTGAATTTCGAACTAGATGCACGAACAGACAAAAACTGTGCGCCTTTTCCATGTTAAATCGCCATAGTCCCGCTATCCCCCGCTGCCACCCGCCACCTGTTACTACAGAGAAACTGCACTACTTAATCGCACGTGCGAACAAGTCTCGTCATAATCGTCATTTACCTCGACCGAGGCACGGTTGCTGGATCTATACAGTGTGGTTTGACGGGATGATAAAATATTAGGGAGGGTCGGACTTTTTTAGTTTGACGGTACGATAAAATATTAGGTAGGGTCGGACTTTATACGATAAATAATATTCAATGAATATAAATTAATATTTTTTATTCGTTGTGTTTTGTTTTGGGGGTGCACGTGCGCATGTGCTCCTGTGAACCGCCACTGAGTGTATCTCTTAAATAACATTACTAAACGATTAAAAAAATTATTAAATATTAATTGGATGAAAATATTTGGAAGGTAACTCGCTCAAAACAAACCTTATCATTAAAAATTTAGACATTAGACGCTCTATGTTTGAAACGACACCACCATATTATAACAATCCTAATAAACCCATAGAACTTTTCAGCTTTTCATGGTTTTTTAATAGCAAAATAATGTTATATGGCTTATATACCAAATTATACTCTTAGAGCTATTATTTAGCGTTTTGGACATTCGCCCTGTAATTTAACCGAGAGGCGAGAGGGCACGAAAATCGTTTAATCAACTCTAATTCTTAAATATACGGTGTGTTAAGGTTAATGCCTCGATTTCAAAACATTTTTAAAAATTTATGGGCCTGGCGATAGGCTTTAAATATTTAACTAAATTCAGCCGTCTCTGAACGGTTGAATTATGACTTTAATGGGTGCCTATTGCTGTCCCACCTATTTTTAGGACGTCTGGAAGCCCAACTTTACAAAAGTAACGAATTTGTTCTATACTTTTTCATTACCTTTTTACTAAACGTGATTATTTTAGTTGTAGTCATTCCGCTGGATCTATTTTTTGAAAATCCTGAATACCGAAACCTACGCCACCAACAGTTTTTGTCGAATCCCGGACCGGAACCGGATCATGAGCTTAACATAAGAAAGTTATTGTATTTTAATCCGTTCTTGTTTGGACATATATGGTTTTTAAAATGCTGGTTTATTGATTATTACAACAACAAAACGTCCTTTGACTGGTAGAAAAACACCAAGAAAATTTTCAATTTAAAAAAAATACTTATCTGCGCCTGCCCGCATCAAGTGTTTATCGCGAAAGACGTTTTTGAGAGGCCTGTGAGGTCTACGACAAAAAAAGAACACTCTAAAAAATGCATTGGTATCTAAGACTAATTTTATCTTGCTGTTAAAGTTTTAGCTTATGCAAAAGTCATTTCTATTAAGCAAAACACCTTTTCGTTTTAACTGAATTACGATGAATAAGATGATCTAGTTAACAGAACTAACTCTTAAATTTAACAGTTAACAGAACTATATACATTATCATGTTGAAACCAACACGTTTTTATTACCGCCATTTGTATAAGGTATCATCGGGTGTTCTGGAAAAATAATAATTTTTATTTTTCCATACATTGGTATTTAATATTTCTTTGCTCTTTTAACAATAAAATAGGTAATAATTAACAAAAACAATTATTGACACAACAATATGATGTTGCTCCTAACAACTAACTATATTGGTTACAGTAAGAATATTTATTCTTTCGGGTACTAGAAGTACTTGGTTGACTTAAAAAGAGTTATTAGTGACTCCAACTAGAATAATCGTAGCAATAAAATTTGGCTTTCGATACTAAATTTCCTCTTATCGCCATTTTCACTAAAATTATTTGCTATTGAGACTAAAATCTTGGTATCCTAAACTAGACCATTTTTTAGAGCAAAATACACCATAATCTGCTCATTATTAACTACAAATATTAAGGTATTACATATTATTTATTCCAGAGTTTGTGTTTTGTTTTATCTTAGTTTCGTTAAATAAATCAGCTGTTCATAATTTCTGCAACCCATTTAATCTGAGTTCCGGTCGGATCCAATACAAAATCCGGCCAGAACCGGATATTACAAAAGAAGACCAGATGTATTATTATTAGTTATTAACTTAGACGTTTTTTCAACGATTAGGAGACGTATAAGTGTCAGAACCTCAGATTTGCTACATAATAGTTGTTTAACAGCATTTAGAAACACCAACAACTAAGTACAGGAAAAAGCTTACAGAATCATGTAGCTGTGTAACGGAAGCTTCATTGATGAGCTTAGTATTATAGTTATTCAACCCTAAATAAAAAGGGTATCACGGGAAAGCTTTATGCAACAAATTTACAAATGGAAACTCTATAAAACTGCTATAAATCATTGCCGAAAGTACATAGATGTGTCTTCATCCGCTTGTTCGTCGCCAACAAATTCCAACATCAAACAGATCAGTCTAGTAAATTTTAATAATAAATTCGGTCGATTTTCATTCTCAATATTATATCGACTTCTTTCACGGAAAGCAGCGATCAGTCTGAAATGAGTAGCGTCATTAAATATACAATTTTATTCCGTTAGTAAATCAGTTTAAGGAAAACAGTTTTAAAAGTCGTGATACTTGAAATAAGTGAATAAACTTTGTCTATTTTAAAACCACGTATAAATTGCAGAACTTGTTTGCTACGAAAATTTTAATTTCAAATATGGGATGCGATTAAATCAATAAACTTTTTTCAGTGCACGTCGCGTAATTTTGTCACTCAACTATCATAAAATGAATATACCGGCATCGTCCATATTTATAGTATTTACAGAATTATACCGTTGATCTTTTGACTGCAATAAGTCCTCATTATCCCTTGGACTATAAAATAAATAAGGAAATCCCAAATTTTAAAACCTTTTCGAGCAGATCCGGACCAGGTATACAAATTCAATTTATACCTATGCCTGATGAATATATAAATACAAAGTGATTTTTAATAATTTTAATCTTTAGTGGTTTTTCGGCGAGTAATTTTTAGTTAGGCTTATTAGTGGTAGAATGTGGCGTCCTTGGAATTGTGCTGATAGGGGGGCATCTTCAAGTGTCATTTTTAAAAGAAAGCATAACCATAAATATATATATATAACCATAATATATATAGTATATACCGATGCCAAACTAATAATTAAAAATGTGTATCAATCGTTGTTGAGTAAAAATTTTAATTCGATGGATGCTTTAGCAGAGACGTCTACTTTGACAAAAACTCCTTTATCTTCGGTAAGAGACATAGTACTTAAACCTGTTAATCCTAGAAAAAATCGGAGTGATTCTGGCACATTTAGAAGCATTGACGAAAATGACATGGATTTATTAAGAAGAAAGATTTACCAAATGTATGAGGCACAAACTGTCTGTTGCTTTCAGCTAAAAACATAGCAGATTCTTCTTTAGATTACCATGAAGATACCGACGCACAACTTTTTGAAGATTGGTTTAACCATAAACTCCTTAAAAATATACCTGAAAATAGCGTCATTGTAATGGACAATGCTAGTTATCATAGTCGGCAAGCAAAAATCATTCCCAAATCTAATAATACAAAAGCAGAAATTCAAAATTTTATGATTGAAAATGATTTATATATTGAAGAAACTTACAAAAAACGAGAACTGCTAGAAGTATTAAAAGCTTTTAAAATAAATAAGGAATACGAGTGTGACAAACTTGCAGCAGAAAATGGACATACAGTGTTGCGTCTTCCTCCGTACTATTGTATATTCAATCCTATTGAGCTAATATGGGACCAATTAAAATCCAATATTAGGAGAAATAATATTTCTCCTACATTAAATGCATCTGTAGTAGAATTAATTAAAAACAAAGTAAGAAAAATTTCTGCAGACAGCTGAAAAACTGTGTACAGCATGTACTTAAGGTGGAAAATTCTTACAATTGTATGTTCAACCCTTAATTACAAGTTTAGGCTTAGATGAAGATAGTGATACAGAGTTAAAATTTGAATAAATTATCAATAGTTTCTTAGAATTTAATTAATTTTTATTGTACTTGTTATCCTAATAGCTATACTTTTAAATTATATTATTTTCAATTATCATTAATTGTTATCATTATTTTACATTTATTATAGGTACATAAAACTAAAAATACCTATCTATTTATTTTAGATTATACAAATAAATCATGTGGTGTGGTATATATTTTCAAGCCGGCCGTGATTCCATTTATTGAGCTTTGAAGAGGTTGAGGCGTATACAATAGGGTTTAATCAGGTAGTTTATTTATGGCAGTAAGAGTCAACGGTATAATTCTGCAACCACTATACCAGCATAGTTTAAAATATATTCTATAATTATTTGAATCATAACCCTAACCTATCGCACACTTTATTACCCTAACCCCCCTAAGTCACTTTTAAAAACCCATGGGCAGACGTTTTTACCTGCGATAATGCACTTGGGACATGGTATTATGCAGTAACTCATGTGAACCTTTTACTTTTGCCTGGGCTACGGTTTAATAACTGAAAATTGCACTTGATAATAATAGTGTGTACTCTGGTTATTATAAACTAACTTATGGGCTATTTTTTATGGTGTGGTGTCAAGCATTTCGTAGGTGGTTGTTTCAGTATTAAAAAATGTATTAAGAAAGCACGAATACTTGTAGCATATAGAGAATTGGTGGCTGAATAGAGGAACGAAACTTGGGTTGTCATTTAACATATGACTTACATTGATATGACCTGACATACTATCTATATTCATAGGTCAAACATATCAAATATAATATAAAGTTTATGCAAAGCACTATACTGTTAAATAAGACTATGTATATCAAAATAACTATATATCCTCTAATATCGTCCCAAATCTCACGTAGTGACGTAACTTACAAACTTCGAAAAAGTGAGATACGCCACTAGACATTTTCTCTTAGGTGTAACTTGTTTCTCAGGAAGTAACGTAAACGTATCTATCATGGTTTCACTGCGATCGATAAATTTAGAAGCGGCGTATGTATCAATCAGTGCAAAAAATATCTCACGTACCGACTTAACTGCGGTTATGTGCATTTAAATTTTTCATCCCACTTAAACACGCATGACGTATCTACATTCCGTAACCTCAAAATGTTATTGTAGACGTTTCGTGTTCTCGGTAATCATTTTCGATTTTTAAATAATGGATGTGCTTGTATTTTTGGGAAGATGGGTCACAAAATGCTGTATCTTCCACTGAACTTAAAACTGATAGGTGTAAACGTTTTAGTGAAGGAAATAAAGTGAAAATTTATATTCTGGAAAGTGGTACAAGGAAACCATTTTAGCCTTATAACTGAGCAGCATATCAACAGGTTTCCGAAAGTTAAGTCACATTTCTGTAGAGCAAAAACATCCAAGATGTGCCTTCATCCAGATCGTTCGCAAAAAAAAATGTTTTGTATGTTCCTTGAAACACGCAGGGGAGTAAGGAAAAATGTAGAAGGGTTTTTAAAGAAAAAAAAGTTATCGTTTTCAACACCTAAAAAATACCAGTGTTCCCTTTGCCTCAGTTACTTACTGACTAAAGATAAATTGAAAAGTCTCTATGATGTGCACATCGCAAAGAAAACTATCGTTCCACAAAAGAAAACAGATTGCAAGAAAGAAGCTATAGAAGATTAGAAAGTAATTTTTGGTGTTTTGACTTATAGTACATCAACGTTCATCATCTACGTTCCAATTTCCCAAGAAAGTGCCACATTTTAGATTTAGTAGCTCCATGCTCAGGAAATACTCCTGTCAACCTGAATTTCAGCAGTTTTTCTTAATGTTACCTCATGAAACTGACATAGAACATACCTAATACTATAATCCAACATTATTAATATTATTGTCAATTTCAGTAAGTATATCGGGTATCATTACTTTGAAACCATGTTAATAAAATATTTCATTAAATGTCTTATAACACTAATGAGGTAAATATAATTTTTAATTCTATAAGTATAGTTTCAACTGCAGAACCAGAACAACTGCAATAAAAAAAGAATCTCACGAAGTGACTACATATTTTTCTCAAATTACAAAAAAATAAAACAAAAATTATATCCAATCCACCAAAAAAAATGAGTATACATAAGCAATACACGATAAAAATGTCGCATCTGATTAGCCATAGTTTATAAATGTACGGTAAGTATAGTACAATACATTTTTTCATTTCTTCTCTCCTGAAATATTTATAAAATGTCAGTTACGTCAATACGTGAGATAGGGGACGAAATCTGATTTTATTTAAATAAGCTCTTAATTAACCCCCACCACCCTTCGTTTAATTAGCATTTCAATACCTTGAAAATATTTCCATTGAGCTTACCTACTCTAAAATTGGGTTAAAACCGAGGATTTCATCGTTGTAGATTTAATATCGAATAGAAATAATATTCACAAGGAGGTAGGTCAGGACTGTAGGGTGAATAATATCTTCAACACCCCATTTGATGAAATAGCGCATTGGGGAACGATAATTATTACAGTGCCAGTGGTGCTATAGTATGACAATAGCTCGGATTAAGTGTTTTCAAATGAGGTTTTCATTTATTGTTTAGAAAATCTACGACTTTATACAATATAAGTTTCCTGAGACGTTTGCCAGATATGGTTTTAAGTGGCTACTTTGAACAAGAATAGAATAGAATTACTTTTCTAAATATAAGATAAGGTATAACATCATATTAACACACAGGCACCAAAATTTAACATAATATTTAAAGTATTTTCGGAAATATTGAAAAATAATAATTTTAAAAAATATATATATACACCCTGTATAATTCAAGCTTCAATCATATAAGACACATATCACTGAGAAATACATTTATTTATTTATCCCTATATACACCTGGTTAATCTATAAACAATAAAATTGTCATTATTTTAAAGTGCAAGTCGGCATATTTGAACTTGGTCTAAACCATTATTTTATTGTTACATTAGCATGGGTGGTCGTCAAGACATTTGAAAATAATACAAACAAGAACCTTGATTTTTATATCCCATACAATGTTTTCAGACAAATCTAATACGGTTCCTATTAGTGCTCGACATTTGTACAAATTAGGCGTTTGTCCTTGCCCTTGGATTACAAATCCTATTGTACAAGCGTGTTCCTTATAATTTTTTAACTCACTTTAAGGTTGCTTCTTGTGGAATTCGGACTATCAATGTTTAGGCAATAGAACCTGTAGGGGGTTCTGCAGGGGTAAAATTCATCGATTGATGCGTATGATTTATTAGAGAATCCTAAGGTTCTGCTTAATCAATGGCGGCATTTCCTTAAGTTTGCAGGTGTTTTCAACCCCAAAAAAATATAAGCAAGAAGAGAACATAAAAACAGATTATCATTTCTTAAAGTACCTACTTCCTACCGCAAATATGCTTTCCCTCAATTTTCACCTTATCATTTGCCTGATGTCTGAGTGGGTGGTTAACGTGGGCTCCGAACCCCCGAATGATATAAACCCTTGGTTAATCGCATTGCGATACATTACCTATCAATTTTTCACTTCTCCCTATTTTTGAGTGGCGACAGACAGTAAGGCCATGACTTATGCCAATAAAATCCACTCGCCCTGTAGTTCCCAGTAATTGCCGCTTTTGCCACGAAGCCACCAAATCCGTTACAATATAGTACTCAAGGCAAATAATGCCTACTAATTACAAGAAGAGATGATTATTTCACAGTGTCTTTAGTTTTAATGTTAAGTGAAAAGTTTTGCAAAACTGCTCTTATTTACATACAGAAATAATATACCGCCATTCTAATTGTAAAATATACCCCATCCTCATGTTTATGTCCATTATATTAATTCAATATAATATTTTCCTTAAAATATAAAGCATTTATTTCGCTGTGGTTCTAGTTACAGGGCAGAAAGTTTGTGACGCCTCAAGGGATGTAAACGATACATTTTGGGTCAAAAAGGAGGTCAACCTTCGCCGAAACGAAAAGTGATATAATACCTTTGAGGGGCAGTAATTTATTAATACCCAAACATATCTTGTATAATATTTAAGTTATGTAAACATTCGGTTTAATATGGAAAGGTTTCGTTCATTTAATAAAAAATACATTTCTATAATTATTATTATATTATGCGATTAAAGCAGCAGTCACTGGAAACTCCAAGACGAGAGGTCGTAGGTTCAATGATTCACACTCGTTGGATTTTAGAGATATAAGACCCCATTTACAGCGGTAACCAAGCCAGATGAGATCGGATATCTCGTGGGGTACGGGGAAACCACTCCCCAATGGGCAGGTCATACCGAGCAAACCCCCCGGCATAACCCTGGCAACTATTGAAGAGGAAAAAATGAAGTGAAAAAAATCCACTGAGACAGTGACTTTAACAGGAATTAGGTAACTATATCGGCTTCTATGTTCAACGCTTACATTTTAAATATTCGATAACGTTTGTATTATATTTAAATCAAAATTACCTGTTAACCTTGCAACAGGTAGAAACAACAGATTGGTAACGCATTCGCCAACGTAAATTGAAAATTTTAAAAGAACTAATTTTACTTAATTACCTTGACTTTAGAGCGTTGTATAACAATTCCTTTTTAACTGCCATTTCATTGGTTATGTTTTCAGGAAATTTCAAGCCTGTAAAAATAATAAGTGGATAATTTTCTGTGTCTAAAATAGTATATTAAGATACAAGTTACATAAGACATTATCTTAGAGCAGCGTTTCTCAAACTATTTTGACCGCGGACCCCTTTTGATACTAGAATGTTGTTGTGGACCCCTAGCCGCTCGCTACATTAGTACAGAATTAATTCTGGGATAGGAAGTCATGCCTAACTAATTACCTCCAGTTAAGAATAATTTTTATTCGAATCTTACTATTTTTCATAAATCAACAAGAATTAATAAGCAATAATCTGAATAATATATCACTGGCTGCAGCAAATATACTTAGTTCTGCTTTCTTCTTCCACGCAGCTATGTTATGTTGGGCTTAATTTGAAGAAAGCTGCAGCCTCATATATCTGGTTCGGCATTAAGTCGATTACGATATTTTGTTTTTGTGACATTTTATTCTCACTTAGCTGTTCGCGGAGCCCTAAGTAACTGCTCGCGGACCCCCAAGGGGTCCGTGGACCCCAGTTTGGGAAACGCTGTCTTAGAGCAAGTGTATAACTTAGAAAACGACCCGCGAAGCGGGGAGTTTTCTAAAGCACAAGTGCTCTAATTGTCTTATGAACTGTGTATTTTATAATAGTTTTTCAATTTGGGTCTTTAAAGTCTGAGAACCTTTAAAAAATATAGTAGATTTTTCCCATTTGAATTAACATGTTCTTATTGGGTTGGCAATACTTTTACAATTTAATAAAATGTTACAGTACGTTTCACGAAAATTGGCTACGACTTAATGATTTCCTGGGTCGGTCCCATTGTATCGACAAGAGCTTGGCAACAAACAAGTGAAGTATGAAGGGACGGACTAAGGAAAACAAGTAATGATATGATTATATTAATGTAATCAAATGAAATAACATTTTTTTAAATATTACTAGTCATATTTATTTACATTTATAATGTCATTCTATAGATAGTTCTGTTTCGCTATCGCTATCCTCATCAAAATTAATTATAATTGGATTAATTATACGATCCAGACTAATATACGAATTTCCTACAGTTATTACGTGACGGACTGAATTTTTCCAACTACCTGGGGGAATATCATTAAAGCATTTTCGTATTAATTCTACAACACTAGAACTTAAAGTAGGAGAAATATTTTCAGACCAACCAGTGATTTTAACTGGTGCCACATATGCTCTATGGGGTTAAAAATGCAATAATAGGGTGGGAGCCGTAGCACTGTATGTCCAATTTCTTCTGCCAATGTGTCACAAACATATACTTTTTTATACAAAATGTCTTTAAAACTTCTAAAAGATCACTTTTTTTATAACTTTCTTCAAAATATATATCATTCGCCGCCATGTAGTTCTGAATCTCCAATTTTGTATTATTTGAGCTTGGAGCTTTATGTAATTGACGACTGTGATAGCTCGCATTGTCCATTACTATCACGCTATTCTGAGGAATGTTTGGTAAAAGACAATTCTTGAACCATTCCTCAAAAACTAACAAATTTTACCACAAAAAGATATTTAAATATAAATTAAGCAACCTAACCTACCTGATGTGCCCATATTTAATTATAATTATTACAATCCGGTCCTTTTCACATAATAATAACAAACGGTCATAAATAATGGGATCGCCCAGGTACTTTTACGTCAATCATTAAGTTATATCCATTTTTCTTGAAACAATCTTTACAAGTATCAAATATGCCATGATAGAAGCAATTGAACACAACAAAGCTTCTTCCCATCCGTCATAATTAAAAATAAATATATTATTAAAGTTCATAAAAATGAGTCAGGAAGAACGTTGTACTCCGTCAGAAATACGAGAAATTGCAGAAAATAATCTAGAAAAACTTTTAAAAAGAATATGCAAAACTTTGAGTTATGGTGCGAGCAGCAGAAATATTGAACAAAATAATAAATAATACTATTGAACAAGATATTGTATCGACACCGAATCTGACAGGAATAAAAATTAATGCCCAGGAAATGTCTACATTAACTATAAATATGTATATATAAAGTAATATGTATAATACTATATTGAATTAAAAATAAAAATAGTACTTTGTTGAATAAAACTTTAGAAATAGAGAAAAAACTGGAAGATATTTCTATGATTTTTATGTTGTAAGCCTAAAATTCGAACCCTGCTTGCTGCCAACATAAAAAAAATGTCTCATGTCATAAAGTGACAGGTTATTAAATTTTTTTGCATTTCATATTATAGTCATTATGCAACCCAAATAGAAAAATTATATATAGAATATCTTACCACATTTCAATTGTGAGGGTTAACAACAATATCAATTTTTCAATAAATAAAATTCTGTGAATATAATTTTTATTTTTTAGGATTTACACAATACAATGCACTGACAATAATAAATAGTTAGCTCATACCATACCATAAAACATCATTGTATAGTGCAGTAAACGAAAACCGTTGCAGGTATTTTTCAGGACAATCTGTATTTAATTTGACTCTTGCCGCTTTTTACCTCGATTACTCAATATTACCCGATTTACCATAATGTTGCCATCTCGACCTTTTTACGACACTCGGTACTATGAAATGCACCCCTCAGGTACCGATAGAACAAATCTTCAAATATCTTTTAAAATAGCCGAAAACTAACAAAAATGCTCGACCAAGAAGGTAGTTTTTTAAATGTTATATAACTCCGTATTTTTAGGTCATAAAATAGAAATATTTTTAGGGTACCATAACTTTTATTTTATCTCGAATTGCAGTTAGTGTTACAACATTTATTATTCTTGGAATATATTTCTAAAAAAAAGACTTCAATTATTTCAGGCTAGACTTTTAAACATAATATATTTTTCTACTTGCCAAATTATTTCCCTGCGAGCAATAAAAAATGTTTAAATCATAAACTGCTTCCATGCTCACCCTTTAAAGCAACGCGAAGGACTGGAAAATTTTATTATTAAAAATGTTCAGGGTTTCATGGCAATTACAGAAAACAATAAAACTGTTTGTTATTGTTTGGCGGGCTGTAAAAAATTTTGAAAAGTAATATTTTTCATCACCCCTCGGGTCGTAAAAAAATTATCGTAATTTTTATGACGGTTAGGATGGTAACATCTTGGAAGATGTGAAAAATATTTTTAACAGTATTTTTCTTATTTGAAGCATTATTTTACTGAAATAGAGAACAAAAATATGATTAAATTATTGTGAGAACTTCGATGGTCTACCTACAGCTTCGTGTGGTTTAACCCTCTAGGAGAGGTAAATGTTCATCTTAAAATCTTATATTGGGCGGGTAAAATAATGCTTACCTTGTAGGCCAGCTGATCGCATTCTTTTTCTAACGAAATAAGATCATTGCAATACAGGTTTGGTTAAATTTTTAGTTTTATTAAATACTGTTCCTTTGATGTCAATTATTTTAAATTTCGTTATAAAATCATTTTATCTTTAGTGGCTATACCTAAATATTTCGAAGTGACCTAAAATTTTATTATTTTTTTTTTAGGATTCTTCCAATTATAGGAAGCAATAAAATTGTAACCATTTGGCAAACCATAAACTAAATTTTGTGGCATAAAATTTTTATCGCCCCCTTAACCAATCAGAAATTTATGATAATTTATTTATGACTGGAACGATTGATTGGAAAATTAAAATGATAAGGACCTAAGACATGAAATTTTAAACGCTTTTCGGTGATAGCATCACCGCCACATTAAAATTAACTTTTTTAAAGAATTTTTTTAATATAAGACCCTTATTTTCAGAGTTCCATACTAAAATTGGCAGAAGGGAATATTTATGGCCTCAATAATTGTCTGTCGTGATTTTTTTTATCAGAAAGGACTTACTTGAAGACCCGAAATTTGGCATGGTGATTTCTTATTTTATGAAGATAAGTTCATATGAACATATTACGTCCTGGTTTGTTCGGGGTGTGTTTCTGCATGTGTTAATGGAAATATAATACCATATAGTTATAGAAGTTATTCTGTAAATCTATCAGTGACTTCCCCGCACACATGCCCTCTGATATTTTTTACAAAATAAATGGTACGTCCCTGACATGTGGATAGCTTGGCCAATTCTACATGAAAACGGTATCTTGATTAATAATAATCTTTGTTGAATCAGAACTATTTTAAAATTGACTTCTAGCACTTTACATGAATATCTCAAATAATGCATATAAAAAATGCAGTTGCAAGACAAACATCAAACGTAAATATCTATTTTTAAGGAGGTCTCCTGCAAAATTGACAAGTTTTGTATGCAGAGGAGAGCACGCACCCAACCAGCCATCCTGGTAGCGAAATAGTTGTATTATATAGACCTACTATTTAGATAATGAAACGTTTCACCAGCGATTTTTTTGGTCTTATAGAGACAGAAATCATGATACATAAGGCTATTCTTGTATTACTATTCGGTCTCAGGTGATGAATGAAGCTTAAGTCAATACATCGTGCACTCATCAAAGTTATGGCCTAACATGCTCACCATTTGTTGATCTGCTATCTTATGTTGAGCGATATTGAAGCAAAGAACATTTTTTTATTGCAATCGAATCAATTTTTGGTGACATCGAGTGCAATTATACAAGTTCAGGTTGAATGAATCAAGGTCATGCTTATTTGCACGCATATACTCAATAATCAATCAATGAATAAATCAATAATTAATTAAAACAACTGCAAGTAAAACAAACCTGCTACTAAGAATATTAAAATAACACAGTTTTGTGTTCTTGACCGTTTTTTCTATAGGTAGTTTGTTTTTGGGTTTCGGTAACTTCGAAATGAAATTCCAGTATTTGGTTAGCGTTTCGGTTTATTATACTAAACCATCGTCAGAACTATTTGTTATAAAGGAAAAAAAAGCATATAAATAAAATAGGAAGAAGCAATATTTTTGACGGTGTTAGTCATAAAATAAGAAATTTATGACTATGTTAATATTAGTTATACAACGTGTCCAAGATAAGGAGGGTCAGTACAGGGATCTCGGAAACCGTAAGAGATACAAAGTCGGTTAAATGGAGGTAAAGTTGCGCATTTACGTGCCTAATAATGCCGTTTAGAAAGTTTTAAAAGTCCGAGTAGTTCCGGAGATATCCGGAAAAAATCGAAATTCTGAAAAATCGTTTTATTGGGGTTTTTTGAGATCGAATTCTAAAGTAAATTGCACCTTTGCATTGCCACTTTTTCCGCTCTATCTAACAGCGTTAATTGTTTTGTAATCCGACGAGTCTTCGAAGGGCCAAATTGAATTGGAAGACATTAGACATTTCTTAAAGTTGGCCGACTTCCGTTATATCTTGAACCAGTGGTGTAAACTATGTTTTCCGCACGCCAACGTTGGCTTGATTAACCAATAAACAATTCATGATATTTGCCGGCCGGCAGCTCAGAGGGCGCTGTTTGTGTTGCGACGTGCCTATTGCTCTCGGCCCGACCGGATCATTTATTCATGACCGAATTGTGCTTTTAAAAAATCGACGTTTACTGCAATTTGGGAATTCCCAGCCGCTCTACCCATTTCAATACACATTCCCGAATTGAATCCCTTTCCCTTTGCATTTCGCGAACTGAATTGTCTGTCTCGGGACGGCGTATTGTTTTAGGTCCGATTAAAATGCACAGGGAGAACCTCTCAGTTCCTCTTACCCCTTTCCCCTCTTTTTTTGTGACATACATTGATCAGAATTTGCTTCTCGTACGACAATAATCCTAAAAAGCGATATATTGAAAGAATATTAATTATACTGCAGCTTAATAACCTAACAATTTATTGGCAGATTTACGCACCGAACGACAATATTGGCGTCGTAGCCAGCTGGTTACATTGTCTGGAAATCAAACGAATTTTAAGTTCTTATATGTAACATCCTGTATATTTTGTATTTATAGTTTCTATGTTATATTTTTAACACTTTTGATATAACATACTTTCTTCCTAATATCAGTAGTTTTCGAAATCTACAATTGCCAGTTTCTTCGAACGGTCGCGGACAGTTTTTAGAACAATATCGCCATATCCACTCATCAAAAGAATGTCACTGTCAGTTAAACACATTTTTTCATGTAAAAATGACAGTTTTTGTGACTTTACATCTAAAGTGAACTAGTGTTTTATTTAACAATAAGTTAAACACAATTTCAAGTTAAAATAACAGCTTTCGTTATTTCGAGAACTAGTGATATTAGGAACAAAGTAAATTATCTCAAAAGTATAACAAATGCAACGCAGAACCTATAATTAAAAAAAATAAATACGATGTTACATATAAGAACTTAAAATTCGTTTGATTTCCAGATAAACTAAGCAGCTGGCAACAACGCCAATATCGTCATTTGGTGCGTAAGATCCTCTTAGACTAATGTACCAAATTTAATTTAAACCGGTCAATAATACACATACTATATTTGAGCCCCTCTCAGCCCCACCCCGTTTTTAAATCGTGAATTTTTAATATCTCCGAAACTACTTCAGTTATTATTTTCAATTTTGGTGCTTGTTAATAGGATATACCAGCGTTGTTCAAACCCCCGGAGGGATCGCGAGAAATTTGTGGGGGTCGCCAAATTCAAACGAAAGTTTTTGGGGGTCGCCAAATTCAAAGAAATTCACGCCTACTGTCTATCCAGGGGTCGTGACAAAATATCATACAAAATAAGGGGTCGCAAATGAAAATAGTTTGCGCAGCACTGGGATATACAACCACATATTATAATTACAAAAGTTATTTATGTTATACAAAGTCTGGATATTTTTCTGAATAGCCTGATCAATTCTACATGGAAACGATCTCTTGCTCTTTCCTCGTCAGACCCATCGTTTTCGATTAAAACAATTGAATCAACATTGTAACTCATCATTATTAACACTAATTATAATAAATTTTGTTTCATAAAAATTGTTGGAAATGAGTATTTTCACTTAACAGATATAGGCATAGTCCTAAAACACACCCGAACGGTAAAAGCCGTATTAGAGTCGGCAATTTTTGTTGCGCCAGCAATGGCAATCATAATTGCAAGGATTCATGCGCAGTACACCGTCCTCAATCAGCTGGTCCAAAACTGCTCGTATTGCGGGCGCAATGCGAGAATAGAAACCGTATTACAGTCGGAAATTCTACTCTTCTGACAATTAAAATTGAACGGATTCATGCACTGTACAGTGTACACCGTTCCCGATCAGCTGTCGATCATTGCCAGAAATGTGGCACGCGCCATTTTTATTGCCATTGCCGGTGCAATTGGGTAGAGATGGATTATTCTGTTATTTTTAACTGTTTATTATTTGGTCGAAGCAGGTATGAAAATGGTCATTTAAACCCACTGGTACTTAAATTAGCAGTTTACATTCCTTATTAAACTTATGGACTGCTAATTCGTATCTTTTTGCACGTCCTATTTGTAAATAGCAGTAGCTGCTTTAACTGGTAATCAAAACGAACAGGTTAGCCCATCTCTAATTCTGGGGGTATTTTAGGGATTTCAACATAGGCGTAACTAGAGGGGGGGCCAGGTGGGCCGTGCCCACCCCAGATTGGTGTGGTGTCCACCCCAGTGTTTCCGAAGCTCAAAGCCATACATACGTCATAGTGACACTTGCCATTAAAATTCTACTAGACTAGGGGCCAGGCCCCCCCTACAAAATCATTCTAGTTACGCCAATGGATTTCAACAGTACCAACTGCTGTTCTGACTGTTGACAATGCTCCAGCTGATCGAGAACGGTTTACTGCGTATGAATACGTGCAATTATAATTGCCATTGCACTCTAAAACGGCTTTAAAGATTTACTGGTGAAAAATAAACTATAATTTACCTACTTTTAGAAGTTCTATATGTCTACTATTTCTTTTTTATTACCTGTTTTGGTAAAAACCCATAATTTCTCCAAGAAACACATATTTTTATCTTTTGCGGATATACCAAATTAAAAGTCTCTAAGCCCCGAGAACCTAATTAACACACTGGGTCCGGTCCTAAAGCCGACAAATCCCCTAAGCATTTGACAAGTGGGCGGACCAGCTCTAAAAATGTTTAAGGGAAACAAAAAGTCCAAGAGTCGTGTCAACATCTACTTGGACTGTAATGGCGACACCTTAATGGGCTTTACGGGCAATTCTTATTTCGCCAGGTAGTTTTAGTAGTTTAGTTTAAAATAATAACTAGGAATCTGTATTATAGAATTAAAAGTTCATAAAGAATAGCGTCAAAGATTAGAATCCTATAAATCCTTGAATTAGGCATTTTCTGATCATTCTCTTCTTATATTAAGACAACAGTGTGGCCAGGTCTGGTGAAATTTCACCATATCTGGTGATTTTAAGAGTAATCTGGTGATTGGTGAAAAACTATTTTAAAAAGTCCGATTTCTGGTGATATGTCATATTTTGTGTTAACGGGTGACTAAAATATACATTTTAGGCATCATTTCCCCTTTTTTTGCTCCTCCAACTACTTTTGGGTAGAAGATGTTAAATTTTAGATACTTGATAGGAACTATTTTTCTTATTGTTTGGTAAGGAATCACCACAAGAGCGAAGGCACATATTTTTTGAGACACCCTGTTTAGGGATGGGTATAGTAATTTCGAGACTTTCCCGGGGAAACCTTTACTCGTTTAATTTTTTTTGTGCAAATCTTATGAAAAATCACCCAATCTAAATTCAAATTTGTTTTTCCAAATTTGAGCAGGGTCAAGGGGCTGATAACATCCCACCCTAAAGATAAGGCAAATAGACTTTTCGTCCTTTTGATATCCCTTTTTAAATTGAAGATTTGCATGGAAAAATCTTGCTTGATTGTCTAATTTATCAACGATTTTTCCTTTTTTTAATGTAATAGGTTCTCGCCATTTGAAACTACATTCCTCTTGTGTTATTTCTGGCGTTTCTGTCGACTTTTTGTAATAACTGGAGTCAAGAACATTGTTACAAATGTTTGTTATTAACAAGTATGATTATCTGTGCCCTTTGAACCAATCAGCTTGAATTGTAAATTTAATTTTGGCAACATTATATGCTTCAACTATATCCATACTATATGTAGTATGGTTTTAAGGATCGTTATCGCCGTTATCCCAATTTTTTAACGTTCGATTTAAAGAAATTAATACATTAGTGTTCCTCTAGGACTCCCAAAGAGTGGCAAAAATGGAGAATACCAAGTGGGGGATAGATATTCGTACAGCAAATATTTTGGGCTTTAAACCGTAAACGAACGCCTGTTGTTTAATGATTTTCTGCAAAAAAATTAAATGATATAGGCCAAATTTGTTGCAGTGTAAAATCGGCCCATAGATTTACCAATTATGTGGATTTTTCTTCATTTGTTTTTTTGTGTCATCCATCATCCAACATAAAATGACCCGACACATATTAATGTGTGTAATTTTCTTTCATGTTTTTGTTGTTAATTCTCTAAAATTATTGCATCAACTATCCCGTTTCAGTCCAAACTTTATCCGAAATCTGCTGCCAGATAAGAATGATGTATCCCTTTTAATGCAAACAGCATCATTTATTGTGTCACTTCTCCCTGCGATATGTCAACACACTCTCGATACCCTGGTTCATAGGCGAAAGTGTAAAGGAAAAAATTGATGCAGTTTTCCATTTCTCCTCCCATCAATCTTTTCCACGAGGAAATCTGATGTTTTTACGACGTAAAGTGCATAATGGAGTTTTTCGTCGTTGCAACATATTTATAATATACTATTTGCGACAAGAATGCAGATTTCTTGAGCATTGAAAGCACAAAATTGCAATGACTTAATAAAACGGCAAGAAAAATGCGTTAGTCAGCTTACGAAAACTTTCTATTTAGTTCTCGGACGAATTTTATTATCTTCTTGACCATTACAATTATTGTAATTACGGTCTCAAACTATTTCGAAGATTATCAACAACACTATGCATATTATCTGATCTGTCCATCACTGGTGCGGTCGTATTCGTCATCCGCATTTAAAAAGTATTTTCCTTTCATAAAGGTTAATGTTCCTCAAAGTTAATCCACTGACAATGGGCTCACAAATCCGAAAGGGGTCTCTGAAAGAATTTAACATCCAAAAGCCGGTATTTATAAAAAAAAACTATAATGACAGGACATTAGGTATTAACACCCCAAGTTTAATCTGTATTTCGGTGGTCCCATCACAGTATTTTCGTCTTAAAGACGTTAAAGGGTTATTAAAAGTCTTAAAAATATCTTAAAATATACTGATAGGATGGGGTGTAAAGGAGATTTTCGTCTAACGACTAATCTTTAAGCTGTATGCATAGTAAAATTGATTTTAAGTATTTTTCTTCCATTATTTTCCTAAAAATAGATGGTTTATGTATACCAACATTTAATATATCGGGTGGTGCATCTTTAAGTTGAACATAGGAAATCTCATGTAATTTTTGAGGTAGCTGAATATTGGCTCCTCTATTCATTTTTTTTTATGATCAAACACAAGCACTATAGGAAAAATCCTTTAGGGCACTCTGGGAGTGGTGCGTGTGCGCAAAAAGCGATTCACGTTGGTTTTGAATCGTTCGGAGGTTATATTCGTTGGGAAAAACGACCTCGGGAAGGTCGTTTCACAAGGATGAGTCCTCCAGATGAAAGAATTCTTAGATAATGAAGTTCGAGGAGTACTAAGCTTAACCACATATGGATGGGCGGCAGTGGTTCGTCGTGTATTTCTGCTATTCGTCGCTCTGGGCGGAATTAAGAGGGCAAGGTCAGCCCAGCACCTTCCATGAAAATATCTGTAAAAGAGAGTCAATCCCCAACCTGTCTTCGATGTTCTAGGCTGTCGAGGTTCTTCGTCAGCTCGTGGTCTCTGATCAGACGAATAGCCCTCCTTTCGATGGAATCCAGTAGCCGAAGAGTATGTTTGGGTGCAGACCTCCAGACATGAGAGCAGTACTCTAGTGATGGTCGAATCTTGGCTTTGTATAGTGTCAAAAGTTTTTGAGGTGTGTACAACTTTCTGGTTCGGAAGAGTACCCCAAGCTTCTGAGAAGCTATCCTGGCAGTTGCCACAACGTGGTTATGCCAAGACATATTTCCTCCCAGATTGACGCCCAGCAAATTAATAGATGAAGCTAGTGGGGTGGCGTGCCCGTCCATGACTATATCCGGTTCTGTAATGTTAACCTTTTTAGAGAAAACTGCTGCCGTATAAGATAAGGTATATAAAATATTGTTCTCAACATTTGACAGGGTGTTACGACGAACAGAAAAACTAATTGAGAAAACATTTATTTCAGTGGCGATTGTACATGCCCCAAAATACACATCTTCACATAGCCCTTTTTTTAATCCACTTAAACTTTGGGACATATGTTCTCTATACAAAGCACCGTCTTTGATCCCGGGTTATTTTTTCCCGGTTTCTCTTTTAGGGAAGGATCGGGGTGATTGTCCTGATGGTCAAACGTTGTATTTTAATTATCCTGGAGGACAGGGACTAAAAGAGACAACAAAAATAAAGAAGAGAGTTTGCCTTTGGGATTTAGTGGTTTTCCGAACAAGTGATGTGTAAGATCGTTCGGAACATATTGTCGAAAAATGGATTTAGTATATTTATAGTATTTTTGGAAATAAAATTTGTAAAATTGATAAAATCCTTGTAATTTTACAGAATTAGTTCACAGTAAAAAGGCGGTAAGTAAGATAAAGCAATGATAAGATGTCAGTAATTGACGGAATTTGAAAGTAGAGATTTTTTTTAACGAGCGCTATCTTGTTTCATTGTTTAATTTAATTAAATTTCTTTGAATTTATAAATAATTTCAGGTTTTTCGAATTTGTTCTGCTTTTCGACAAAATACAAAAATAAATCGAAACTGGATTTACAAGTTTAAATTGCGATTAGCAGACGTTTCGAATTTTAGTAATTATATTTAGAAAATCGAAAATTTTGCGTTTCGGTTCTTATTTTTTCCCGATTGTGTTCGAGGAGATGTTCAATAACATTCTCTATACAGCTTTTTATTCTCCACAAGATGACATCATCAGATCTTTAATGCGACGTTTCGTCTTTGGGGTGACCATCATCAACTTAATTTTTTTAAATGCGGGCCTGGATCTTTTATATATTATTGGGCCAATAATTAAACTTTGCCCCAATTTCGTATCTCTTACCGTTCCCGAGATCCCAATCGTGAAAGACAAATTTGTTACACCCTGTATTTGTATAATCAATAGCTGCAACTGTACCAAATTGCGGCGATCTACTTCCAGCGGCTCCTCGAACTCGCACCGTATCGCAATTTATTTTATATATTTCGATAACATACCACGATACTGGATTCTCCTGCTATCCCTGCTCTTCCCCAAAAACCTTTCTGCTAATTAATGTCTTTCAGGAGGAGCAACGTACCCGATTAGGGAATCCTTTGCTGTTTAAAGGCGGACCTGCAGGATAATAGCAGGTCGACAGTTTACCGCTGCTCTTTAAGACCTGTTATATCGTTTTTATCCTTTACGTGGGGGTTGTATGCCTAAATTGGTTTTATAATGAGGGAATGAAGGAATTTCTACAAAAGGAATATGAAATAACATTTTATTTTACTATAATTTTTATTTCTTCAAAATTTTCAAATTGTTAACTGTCAAACATGAACTCCAAATCATGCTCATTTGACTTCCCCTCTAAGGAGTGGAAACTAAAAATAAATATAATAATTTCCTTAGTGTTGGGAAAGAATCGTTATTATCAGATTCGAGTACTTATCCGAGTACCGAGTACGTGAATGTAACTTTTACGATTTTAATTTTATTGTTTCTGTTCGGTATGAAGTTGGGAAAAATCGTTATTTTCAGAATGGAGTACAAAAGAATTGAGAACTTTTAAGAATCGAGTACTTATACGAGTACCAAGTACAAGTAATTTAACTCCGATAACTCGAATATCGTACTCGATTCTCGAGACGAGTACTTTAAAGAATCAATGTTCGTGTTTCCTTCTTGTAATTGAGTACCGCATCACTCCTAAAATATATTTTGTGTCTATTCAGACTATCCATGGGTCAAAGTTCCAAACTTATCGGTACAGTACGTTTCACAAAAATTGGATACGACTTAATGATTTCCTGGGTCGGTCCCATTGTGTCGACAAGAGCTTGGTAATAAATAAGTGAAGTATGAAGGGACGGACTAAGGAAAACAAGTAATGATATGATTATATTAATGTAATCAAATGAAATAACATTTTTTTTAAATATTACTAGTCGTATTTATTTACATTTATAATGTCATTCTATCGCTATCCTCATCAAAATTAATTATAATTGGATTAATTATACGATCCAGACTAATATACGAATTTTCTACAGTTATTACGTGACGGACTGAATTTTTCCAACTACCTGGGGGAATATCATTAAAGCATTTTCGTATTAATTCTACAACACTAGAACTTAAAGTCGGAGAAATATTTTTAGACCTAACCAGTGATTTTAACTGGTGCCACATATGCTCTATGGGGTTAAAAATGCAATAATAGGGTGGGAGCAGTAGCACTGTATGTCCAATTTATTCTGCCAATGTGTCACAAACATATACTTTTTTCATACAAAATGACTTTAAACTTCTAAAAGATCACTTTTTTTATAACTTTCTTCAAAATATATATCATTCGCCGCCATGTAGTTCTGAATCTCCAATTTTGTATTATTTGAGCTTGGAGCGTTATGTAATTGGCGACTGTGATAGCTCGCATTGTCCATTACTATCACGCTATTTTGAGGAATGGTAAAATACAATTCTTGAACCATTCCTCAAAAATTAACAAATTCTACCACAAAAAATATTTAAATATAAATTAAGCAACCTAACCTACCTGATGTGCCTATATTTAATTATAATTATTACAATCCGGTCCTTTCCACATAATAATAACAAACGGTCATAAATAATGGGATGGCCCAGGTACTTTTACTGCAGTCATTAAGTTATATCCATTTTTCGTGAAACAATCTTTACGTAACATTTATTATTAAATTTTTATCATCGATTAGGTTCTTTTGGAGGGTGATGTTCCTTCTTTGTGGGTTCGGAAAAGTTCCAAATAAAATGTGTTTTATATTTATGGTATTTTATGACAACAGAATAAAAAATCATAAAACAAGCCAATTTTACACCACAAAGTTCGGAGAAAAATATTTGAGCACAACCATTAGAAAAGAAATCCGCCGATAAAAATAAACCCCGTAATTTCATTTTAGTGTCCCCAATATAAAAAAGGTTTCGCAATATTACATTTTAAAACTTTCTTGCCGCGCTCAACTTTGTATAATTATTATAAAATTTTATTTTATTTTTTATTGTCGGTGCAATAAAGCCTGGCGACCAACCGGGCCGTACACTAAAAAGACTTTTTCCATAAACCAGGTAATTTTCTGTTTCCTTTTGGGTTTTAAAAGTCAATAAAAAGTTATGTAGGTCTTAACAGATTGAAATCTTAAGAGGTTTGTGCTGTTGTGTAGACTTTATATAACTGCATATTTAATAATATGACCTAGCTTAAAATTATTTAGGTCATAAAATGTAAATTTGTACAAATAGTAAATATTTAACTATCATGGTAATGAAAATACGTTTTCTCCAATTTTGGACTTGTTTCAGATTATCGTTCGAATGTGAACATCACTTGAGGGGGGGGGGGGGGGTAGGTTGGGGTTGGTTCATTAACTTACATTTCTTCCAGACACCATAAAAATGTATTTATGTTTTCACACACCCCACCTAGAGCGACGAATGCTTAAATACACGACGAACCACTGCCTCTCATCCAGGTGTGGTTCAGCTTAATAATCCTCGAACTTCATTGTTTACGAATTATTTTATCTACAGCACCTCATCCTTGTGGCACGACCTTCCTGACGCTGTGTTTCCCAATGAATATAAGCTCCATCGATTCGAAATCAACTTGAATCGCTTCATTCGCACACCCAGGTGCCTAAAAGGATGTTTCCTATAGCGCTAGGGTTTGATGAAAAAAGCAGATGAGGGGCCTGAGCTCTTTAACAAAAAGTAAGAATTTCTAGGATATGTGCTTCCAATCCAACAGAATAATATCTGTCACGAAACTTATCTTAAGTATGTACATACGTAGGCCTCGAAAAGAAATTTTGTTACCGAAAAAAATCAAGCACTGCTAACAACATATGCGATTACCCCATGAAAAACCGAGAAAGCACTCAACAGATATATTATCAGGATATTGGATTTCAACTAATAGAATCCAGACCCTTTTGTGTGAGTTTCAAATGTATAGAAGAGGAAACTCAAGAAAAATTTACGGGAAAAACCTTCATTTTAGTTTCATTTTCCGATTCGCTGTTGCAGTCTTCCGCTTATCTTACCCCGTAAGAACTTGTAATGCCTTTTTGGGCAAAGGTGGAGCACTTGGTGAAGGGTTAAAACCAGAACAATTACATTTTTTGCAAAGGAATCCAGTTTTATTGGTGAAAATGCAAGAAATTTAACGATTTAACGACTTTTAACATTAATTACTTTAATTAACCAATATACTGGGTGGCGTTGTGGGTAGAAATGGCTTATTATATTTAAATGAGTATCCTAGAGATCTGCTTTCAGTTAACAACTGGATGTAGGTCAATAGGCGAGCAGTGAACTCGGCAGTTGGAAAATGTTTCGCGTTTGACTTAAGATGGCTTATCTCGCTTATTAATTCAAAGCATCATTTATGGTTATTTTTCTTCCACTTCTTATCATCTCAGGATTTGCAGGTTTAAACATAATATGGTAAGTTACTTCCATTTCCAACATCCTATATATAAACAACAATCAATTTCTATACTCGAGTACAGCACATACCTTATTAATCCGGTAGATGCAAGGTTATTGTGAGAAACTAACATGAAAAAGAAGCATTACATGAAGAAAAATGTATACTTTGTCCTTGCATAAGAGATAGGGATGTGTAATCTAACAAATAATTTAAATAATATTAAATTTAATACAAAAAATAAACAATACTGACACCTAGATGTGCTCTTGGTTCGATTTGAGGAGCATCGGGTCCAATCATCCGTAGCCGGATCAGTTCCATTCTATAATAATAGATTTATTGTGACGTTATTGTACAGACCAGGTCTGTTCTAAGATTTAATCGGGCTGTATCAAACAAAGCAATGCCAACATAACCCAAAAATATGCTACTTGGTATATTAGAATAGGGACATTGAACACATTATTTTTCTGGCGGTGAAATACCTAAATAATTTTGAATAAAAAATAGCAGAAGGTTAACAATGAACTTAAGTTAATGCATATTTATACCCTAGATTTTTACATATTTTCCAAGCTATTTTTGCATTAAGAAGCTTATTTCTGGTTGCAAATGTCGTGCAAATATTTTTATGATTTAATTCAGTTCAAGGTAAAGGAAAAGAAAGGATTTATTTTAACATCGCATAACATAATAAGTATTATATATGATATACTGTATTTCTTTGTTATATTGATTGTTTTATAAATTATTATAGTTCGAGCGTCATTGCGTCACAAGAGGCATTCATCAAGTTGGACAAGTGTAACAGGTACAGTCTCAACGTAGGAAGTCCCCCAACTCGGAAGACATCGACTATTTGACACATTTTTGACATTTACCTACTCTGGAATTTTAAATAGGATGATATACTTTTGTTAATAAATATGAAATCTATGTAAAAAGTACGTATGTGAACCAAATTTTACCATTTTATTTGATTTTGGCTCTGGAATGCGGCAGGCACTAATTTTTTTGTGTTTATTCATAATTTAACGAAATTACGGATATGTTTAACCGCTTGTCGCATCTATAACGCAATTAAATTATGATAGCAGCACCTCCTGGGTGTGCTTAGGAAGGGGGGCGGCGGGGGTACTGCAATCATACTTTTATTTAATTTCTTTCATTTATAAAAAATTTTAAAAACTTCTACTTGTCTCTTGCCACAATTCATTCGCAAATTCAAATTGAAAACTGCATTTTCCAACCCCACAAGTTTAAAGTCGACTGTCACATTGTTCTTTTATAAAAAGAATCTGAAAAATTTAATAAAAGAAAAGGATATTTATATTTAACTTTTGGCAATTCCAATATAAGGTGCGCCCCCATCATTTGTGTTTGTTCGGGATGTCTTTGCCCTCGGGAGAAACTGTATAATTTTGTTTCTGGTTTTGAAAACCGGCTTTATGCAATTTCGGAACGAGGGGAACACGAATTTAAACCTTATTTACGTTTAGCGTTAGAATGTCAATTAAACGCATTGGACAATAATACAATAATTATCACGAATAGGAAATATTCATGGAATTTTCTCCTGCAAAAGAAAGTAGACTTCTTGCTATAGATCCCCCAAAAATAAAATATAAACCATCAAGTTGACATTAACTTGTCAATAAAACCTAACAACTATTGTTTGCCTGTTACGGGGTTTGTTCATGGGAAATTGAAATGCAAGAAAATATACCGAGTGAAGCATCGGAAACCCCATGTAATTCTCGAGGTGGTACAAGGATAGTCCTAGTTATAGTACCAGTACTACTAGATAAGACTATACTACCGAAAAATAAATCAAATAATAGATAGATAGTATCAAGAAATATTTACTCACATAAAAAAAACCAATACTTGAGATCCATTCCACCTAAGCCAAGTACTTTCAAATTTTGTCTTGCGCTTCTCACTTTACAGTAAAATTGAGATGGCATCTCTTACTATAAAATGAAATGAAAACTAAAATATAAAAAGTTAGTTAGGTTGCCCATCCTGTTTAAAATTGTGATACTACTGGTACTAATCAGAATTCTTGACCAAATGGTGCAGACTGTATGGGAATGGAACTATTTAATAAAATAATACTGATTATATTTAAACTCGCAAATCCTGATACGAAAACGAGTTGAAAGAAAAATATACATAAATTGCTCTTAGAATTAGCGACTTTATGTCAAAACCGAAAAATCACGTGGAAGTCGCTGGCAGAGACGTACACAATTGTCGTAGGTAAAGTCTCAAAAGACACGTGAGTAAATGTCGGCCGGTGTTGTCATATTTACATGTCAAACACCTTAGAAAAAAATACTATAATTTTAACAAATCTTCAAACATTCAATCCGGGGAAATAACGAAATAAGAATAATTCATAAAATCTAATAAAGGTAAAAATTACCTCCACCATCGTTAAATAAAGATAGATTTTATAAAAATTAAACATAACAAATTAAATTTTACATTTCCTTCCGTGTCATCGTATTTTATGCCAGCGCACAGTCGCAAACAGACAGTTACATTTATTTGGACGTCATTTTTAAATACAACACGGCATTTTTTTAGTTTTCACAATGAAAAATTTATATTCAGGAATAACTGTAATTGAACAATGTGTTCTTTTCAAATTCCGACAGAAACAAATTACTCTGTGCTAATGGGCCCTCGCGCTCTCTCTTCCTGATCGAGGAATTTTCGAGAGAGATTTTTCTAAAAAATATATATTTATTTCGACTGTGCTTTAAAAATAGGTAGATATTAATTTGTTTTAATTCAAAGAGGCAAATAAAGAGCATTCGAACCCTGGCCGCAATTATTAATCGATTAACTGATTTTATTTGGCTCTATAAAAAATAAGGAATAGTTATTTTTATTTTTAAAAATATATTTTTGAATACATTTACTCAGATAATGAAGTTAACAAATCATTTTTAGGTGTTTTATTCGTTCCCATATTTTTTTTTTTGGGATTTCCAATAGGTTTTCATACGGAGATAAAAAGAAGATATCTATTAAGCTGTATTTTTCAAACTTTATATTTTAGGATAATGCGGAAAGATGGAAACATAATTCAAACAACACTTAACAATAACCTCTTTTTTTTTAAAGAAAAAGCAGCGGTATTTCTATCAACTTCCAGACAATAAAAGGCTTCTTCTACATTTTCTGCTGAAAAATAAACCAAAATGAAATTTTAATAAAAAGAGAATTTAATTAACGACTCCCGATAGACACAAAAAAGAGGAAAAGGCCTGTAATATTCCCTGTAGGAAACAAAAATAAACTTTTGTTTCAGAGAGCGTGGAGGCTGTAACGGCTTCTCCTTCGCGTTGCTTCTATCGGATAAAATCAATCGCTGCTGGCCGGAAGTTTACAATGCGTAAATGCAATCTTTATAATGATTAAAAAATATTCTTTAAGAAAAATTCGACCTAAATTTATTCTGGCATCGGTACTCTCTTGCCAGATTTTAGGCTTTTTCTTGACTCAAACACAAAAAAAAATTTGTCTACTCCCATATTAGTAAGATCACATTACCCGTAATATGTCAAGCCGTCGATATTTCCAATAGATTTTACGCAAAGCCGGCTGTGAATTACATCGAGTCGCCTTGACAACGTCAATGTCAAGAAATTTTAAACGTCAACATTTTTAACAGCCCGGTGAGACTCCTTATGGGGGGATCGAAACACGTAAGAAGGCCTTGGAGGTAATGCTAAGCCTACTCTGCTCCATGCGCTCACAAGCAACCTACTTTTATCTATCTGTTTCACTCTATCATTTAAGCGTCCATATCAGACGTACGTAGAGTTAATATGAAATGCCAAAAAGTGAGTGTTTATGCAGGCGACTTCATCCTGGTCATATTTGTCTCACTTTACTGAATTAGGGAAGGTTGCTACAGACAGAGACAGGCATAAAATGTGAACAGCACGAATTGTTAAATAATTTTACAAGTCGATTTTCTTCTTCTGGCATGGAATATATTCAAGCAACATATGAATGCTATGTAAAGTGAATGAAAATGGCGAATTCTAAAATAATTTTTAAATTTCTAATCTTTCAATGCAAGTGAGTAATTTTTAATTGAAATATTCATTTAGTCATCTTTACTGAGAGTAAGCATCGATAATAATTTATTTTCATAAATCATGTGGGGCCCAAAAATATGCTCGGACTACAAGCTTATTTCTGAAGTTTAATTTTTCGTTTGTAGTTACGTTACTAGTTCAATAAATGATATAAGAGTGTGTAAGGATTATTTTGAAGTAATAGTTACAGCTTAAAACATGTCATAATCCTAATATTTGATTTTCGCTACTTAGTAAATCAAATAAAAGGTTTTGAATGTTTTTTGTTGGTTAAATGTCACTTTAAAATATTGACAGTAATAAAAATTTGGACAAAAGTGACATTTAAAAAGCACGTGCGTTTGTCAGCTGATGCCAGACGTAATGGATGCCGTTTGTTCGTTTGTTCATACCTGCTTCGATTTGTTAACATGGCTCTTTGTCTTCTTCCTGTTTATAAGTATTCTTTGATTTTTAATTTGTATATTTTTGCTGCTACCGCAGCAAATAATTTATTACTAGAAAAATCCAGGAGGTGGCATGAAAAGGAGTATCAAAAATGTATTGACTGGTGTACTGATAACCATGTGAGTACCGACTTAAAATATTTTATTATCATATTTCGATAATTTAACATAAAAGTAAATATGACGTCGTAGAAAAAGTATAGTACACAGTTTGAGTAGTAACCCTATTACATTTTTGTGGCTCAAAGGCGAGTAGTGAGAACTTTGAGAAATATGGAATATAGGGAAAGCTGTAGAGGTGTGTTTAAAAATTTGGGCATAATGACTGTATACGCAATCTATATATATGAATGTATAATGTTCTTCGTAAAGCATAAAGGAATGTTTAAGCTAACAGTGCCCCATGAGTATAAGACCAGAACAATGGATGTTCCTTATCCGATACACCGACTAACTTTAACAGAAAAATGTCCACACTACATGTGCTTAAAGTTCTTCAATGCTTTACCAAATAAAATCAAACAGTTAGATTCCCAAAATAAATTTAAGCTAGAAATTAAGAGACTGTTAATCGAGTTAGAACCATATAACATAGCTGATTTTTGCGCATAGCTTAAGTGTTTGTTTTGACGCCATTTCCTTTATGTACATTGTGCATGATTTGAAATAAAACTATTTATTATTATTATTATTATTATTATTATTATTATTATTGTTCCCATTTAAGAATATCCCATTTTAACTGAAGTACACGAGAAATGCTTCGTATGTAAATTTTTCCGAAAACATCAGACACTTCATTTCCCAAGAACATCTATTTTCACTTTAAAAAATTACAAAAGAATTCTGCAACAAATTGACAAGCTCTGTCCGAACACCCGAGGGCTATTTATCAGAAAATCCAATTTCCATGTAGAATTTTTTAACCGGACTAAAGCGACGGCCCTTTTCCAGTTATCGGAGAAAGTAAGGAAATAACGAAAGGACTGAAAAAATGAAAAGTGGAACTGATTGATTGAGCCGAGGTCGGGAGTCAACCCTTGATGGATGAAGCCGATGCCGGCCGATGTTTCGTAGAAAGGGATTGGTCAAGGGGGTGACAATAGGTATGAAGTTTTTGTTGTTAAGCCTGGCAACTTTGGGGCTAATTATGAAGGCGCTCTTATCTCCAAGGGAAAATTAACTATTTATTAAAAAATTTACGTCACATCTTATACAGGGTACTGCATCTCACACCCCGTCTTCTAATTAAGTTAGTTTTGATATTTTACAGACCCCAAGGCGCGTTTTAGGAAAATATTTTTTGAGTATACAGGGACTATCAGAAAATAAATATAGTAGGTACCTCGTTAATAAAACTTAATAATGTTAACCAAGTTTGACTGATGCGAATTGTACATGGTGTCAAAAATTTAATGTCAAACTTGAATTTTAAAGCACCATATTTTTCTTATTTTCAATTGAAGCCCCTGTATATTTTTATGTCAGTCCATGCGGAATTAAAAATTAAACATTTTCCTAATTAGAACTCTATCGCAATTCTTAACCCAAGAGTTACTCTCGAGACACCCTGTATATTTAAGTGTACTTGCACTAAAAGTAGTTTGTAAACCAAGAGCTATTTGCTTTAACACTTTTTTTATATTAACTATAGGGTAGAAGATATTACTTAAATAAATAGAGTTGGGACACCCACTTGTACAAGTTAAAAAAAATTCTATTTGGGTTTCATAATGGTTCCATTATGAAATGCAAAAAATTTAATAACCTGCCACTTTATGAAACTGAAATTTTATTTTTTTTATGTTGGCAGCAAGTAGGGTTAGGCTTACTTCGATTTCGTTAAAATTAGTTTTCTAGGCATTATGGATTCGACAAAAATTATTTATAGAAAACTTTAAAATACTAACCTTTAACCTTGCAAATAGATCATTTTTACTAGATATTTATCCGAAATACCTATACTCGAAAATACGTAACATGCTGACGGTATCCGTGAACTATAAAACAACATAACCTAAAAATAATAGAAATATCTTCCAGTTTTTGCTATATTTCTAAAGTTTTATTCAATAAAGTACTATTCAGTATTCATTATAGTATTATACATATTACTTTATATGTATACATATTTATAGTTACTGTATACATTTCCTGAGCATTAATTGTTATTCCTGTCAGATTCTTTGTCGACACAATGTTTTGTTCAATAGTATTATTTATTATTTTGTCCAATAGTTTGAACTTTGTTCTGCTCGCAACATAAATCAAAGTTTTGCATATTCTTCTTAAAAGTTTTTCTAGATTATTTTCTGCAATTTCTCGTATTTCTGACGGAGTACAACTTTCTTCCTGACTCAATTTTATTAACTTTAATAATATATTTATTTTTAATTATAACGGATGGGAAGAAGCTATGCTGTGTTCAATTGTTTCTATCATGGCATGTTTGATACTTGTAACATTTTATTAAATGATAAAAGCATTGCCAACCCAAAAAGAAAATATTAATAATTCAAATGGAAAAAATCTACTATATTTTTAAAAGTTTTGTAGACTTTAAGACCCAAATAGAAAAAGTCTTATAAAATACACGGTTTATAAGACAATTAGAGCACTTGTACTTTAGAAAACTCCCAGCTTCGCGGGCCATTTCCTAAATTAAACGCGTGCTCTAAGATGATGTCTTATGAAACTTGTATCTTAATGTACTATATTACAAGACCACCTGATTGACTTCAGAGAATCGAATCATAAGTAATAAATGCGTTGATATTGTGGGTCGCAGCCTAAACCACCACCACAAGCTAAACCATTACTTACAGGCACTAATAAGTCAATAACGATTATTTTAATTACTTAATAGTGGCATTGTAATGATTATCGTCGTAAAAATATTACCTGTTTCAATTTAATAGCAAATAGTGTATCATTTTTAATATAAATTATACAATGGAGGAATATAATTACTGATATAAATACGTTTAAGATCTGACATGACATCACAGTTCCACACTCAGACGCTTTAAAAAAAGAAAAATGTATCCATTTACAAGCTCATCTGAAATTTTCACGTTTGACAGTGACAAGTGGCCAGGATCAAACTCGGCTTCGTTTTTCGAAGGGAAAAAATGGCCGCACCATTTAGATTTATCCGTTATTTCGTTCGTTGTGTAACAAAACAATTTAACAATTTAGCTATCATTTGTTTCGGGGGAAATAGGGGGATGTCGCGAAATACAAAGGGATTATAAAAAAACAAGATATTAGCGAGATATAATGGAATTTTCATATTACATAACGGATGTTGAAAGTGGTGGATATCAAACGAGAAGCTACGATGCACAATTATTTCAACATTTTAACTTACTTATCGGTTAAAATAATAGCTTTTCCTTTATTTGCTTACCTAATTATTATCTACTGTGTATAAAGCTTTATAACTTCTGATTTTTTAATTAGATTAACACCTAAAAAAATTAAACTAACCTTGAATAAATACATCGTTCCAATAAAGTAATAAAACCCGAACAAATCTAACCTCAATATTTATAGAGATGGAGTTAGATATCGTTAATGTTTTAATTATGAACAAACATAATTACATAAATGACGATTACTTACCCTGTCTGCATATTCTATTCTTGATAATTGTAAAAATGGAAAATAAATCGGTAGGTATTGATCTCATTTACCCAAGTAGTTATTATGATTAGCGGGTTGCCTAATAATTATATGTTAAATAATCAGCACAATTAAAAAAAGAATTTTTATTGCTCTAGTTCTCTTTACCCCAACCAGCACCCCAATTGACTCTACGTGTCCCGATGGTCCGTTTTTTAAACAAATAGTTTTACTATCAAATTGACACGAAATACAGTTGTTGGAAATAGTATATTAAAGTACAATTTTATAAAGCATGATATTCTAGCACGCGTCCATGTTAGGAAACGAGTTTTCTAAGTGGGCAAGTGCTATAATAGCTTTACAAAATATGTACTTTATACTACTTTTTCTATTTTGTGTATTTTTTAATAAAAAAATCACATAATTAAAACTAATAAATGCCATAAAAATTTTGTAAATTTGTATGTTTAAATTTTATGTTGGCAATAGTCAAATTATTTATCAAGTAGGCGTTGATAAATTATACGTGCCCGCCATTTTGTCGCGAATATTGAAAGCTTTCTTAAAATTAATCAATAATGGATCAACAAGATATTATTAATTTAACTCCTCCTGAGTTAAGGGAAATTGCAAATAATACATTGGATCAACTTTTACCAAAAAAGTCCAAGAAAGTATGCGAAAAAGACACCTTCACAACCTAGTGTACTGCGAAGGGTGTTACTAGAAGTAGTGAAAATGTTCTAATCGCTTATATTGAGAAGGAAAGTAAAACTAAGAAGTCGTCGACTCTGTGGTCCTTATACTCAAAATTAAGAGCTTGTATTAACATTTATGAAAACACAGATATAAGAAATTATGAAAGAATTCAAGCCTTTATAAAAAGCTACAAGCCCAAAAAATCTTCCATTTTAGATTTAGAGGATATCAGTAAGTTTATAAGTGAGGTTGAAAATAGCATTTACTTAGGTTTAAAGATTAAAAAATTGTACAGTACCTACCTATACATTAATTTTTTACAACCAGTTCTTAATTAAAGTGGATTATTGGATCCGCAAATAAGGATTAATCCTGAACAAAACGTTTCAAACACAAACTATGCCCGATTTTAAAATTAACGCTGCAGACACAAGTACGGTCATAATAACTGCACTTTTAATAATAAATAAGTATAATTAGTGTACAGTGTATTTATTAGCTTTAAATTGATATCTTTGTAACAGAATATATTACGCGTTGATCTAAACTTGTGATTGTGAGGTTAGTTTAGGAATTGTTTATTATGCAACCAAACATACACAGCAGTACCACCAACCGTTTAATATGAAAAAAACGGTATCGAAGAAAGTTTATTACGATACTGAAAACTGTATTGAAAAAGCTTTCATATGAAACCAAAATAGAAAAAGTATATTTGAACGCACGTCTGATATAAGACACTTTCTACCCAAGCTAACCATGCTGTTCTACTCAATTTGCACGGTTGCACATTTCGATCTATCAATTTTGGCCATTAGTTATGCGATTTTGATATCTTTTTCATTAAAACATGCAGAGAAAAAGACAGTATAACCACACTAGTCTCTTAGCACCTTTCCTTTTTTATAATTTATGATTAAAGAGGTAACATTTAATCAAAAATCGTGTTTTATTCTATTAAAAAAATTATTTTATTTAATAGTATGTCGTCATAATATATTAACCTCCCCTTTAAAGCTTTTTAAATGAACCAAGTACTTATATAAATACTCGTGCTCTAAATTAAACAGATAACCCCCATATAGCAATTCCAGCTTCCATTATGGGCGATAACTCCCTAATCCAACAATTTAGACCATTTGTTTTCGCTAATACCGCTTAAGCAAAAGTTTGACAAATAAAATCGGACGGGCCCTATATGTTGCCCCGTTCTGCCCCTTGTTGCCCCAGTTAGGTGGCTAGTGGACCGTTGGAAATGGGTTGACAGCAGATTTAGTTCGGTTAAATTAGAGGTCAGATAGAGCTAGAAAAGGTTGTTTATTTTTTCGGAAAAAGTTCGTTCCGTAATCTGAATGAAATCTTCTTTATGAAAAAAGTTTTAAAAAATAAATTTAAAAAAGTTTATAATATCGGTAAAATGTCGTTATGAAATTTAATAATAATTCAAAAATAAAAAGTCTATACTTTTCCGGTGGTATTAATATCAAATATGAATGTAAGGAAAAATTATTATTTCCCAGACCACCCGATGATACCTTATACAATAAGGGCGTATTTTTTTATATACAGTAGCACTTTAAAATACTATTTCAGATTGAATGGTACTACCAAGAAAAGGAAGCCCTTTCTATTAATAGGATGTCACCACCTGCAGACCGGTTTCGAACTCTTGTGCAACGCGTAGTGCCATCTCTTAGCAGTCCCACAAAATCTGAACAGACGTAAATAATAATTTTTCCATGCATTGGTATTTAATAATAATTATTGTCATCGACATAATAAAATTAAGACATTTCTAAAAAATTTCCCTGTTAATTTTCTTTGCTGTATAAAATATACATTTTCTTTAATTTCCCCGAAAATATTCCATTTCTTGTCTGGCAACAATTAAATTTAAAAGCAAAGGCAAACGCCCAAGCGACGGGCATCAGACGCTTGTAATTTTCGGCTACATTTAACTTTTAGGCAATATCGCCTTCTGTTTTGCATAAATCGAAAATCTAGCGTACCGCTATAAAGTTTAAAACGTCTTTTCAACCCTCCAAAGAAGGGGAGAAAAATACCTGTGGATTTAATATAATAATAGAATATTATTCACGAGCAGTAAATAATGTTATTACTTTTTTGTTTGTAAAATAATTCGAACTGCAACTATAATGACAATCTGGCCAGTTTAATATTTATCGACATTAGAATTTCGATATTTTTGAATATATTTTCCATCGAAATGCTGAAATAACGGGTCTGAATTATTTGCTTACCAAGGATGTGTAAATTATCATTTCGGGTTTGTTATGGTTTGTTCCCTGGTCAAATTTTATTATTACAAATGTTAAATCTTTTTCTCATCATTACCTGACTATTTTTTTTATGATTCCACGACAAATTTTATTATTAAATTTAAATCCAAGTATAAACAGTATCACACAAAAAGAAAAAATATATTGTTACAAGAAATTTTCATTATACTTCTCAAATATTCCAACCGCGAAACGAAAAGTACGTGTCCGGGCATTAGCTTAGTGAAGGGAAATTCTTTTAATGAAGTGTCGAAGAAAAATTCCCTTTTTGTTCCAAGATTATTGGAAGACTGTAGTTTAATATTAGACACAGAGCAGGACAGGCCGCGTAATCTTAAATTTTGTTCTCAAAAATTGTTTTTTAATTAGTATTATAATTATACCGTTGATCTTTTGACTGCAATAAAACCTCATTATCCCTTCGAACATAAAATAAATAAGGAAATCCCAAATTTTAAAACCTTTTCGAGCAGAGCCGGACCAGGTATACAAATTCAATTTATACCTATGCCTGATGCATATATAGAATGTGGCGTCCTGGGAACTGTGCTGATAGGGGGGCATCTTCAAGTGTCATTTTTACAAGAAAGCATTTATCTACCGATACCAAACTAATAATTAAAAATGTGTATCAATCGTTGTTGAGTAGAAATTTTAATTCGATGGATGCTTTAGCAGAGACGTCTACTTTGACAAAAACTCCTTTATCTTCGTACTTAGTACTTAAACCTGTTAATCCTAGAAAAAATCGGAGTGATTCTGGCACACTTAAAAGCATTGACGAAAATGACATGGATTTATTAAGAAGAAAGATTTACCAAATGTATGAGGCACAAACTGTACCCACTTTGATTTCCCTGAAAGAGCGGCTGATAAAAGATGACACAAATATCTCTTTAAGGCTTTCAAGCCTTAGGAAAATATTGCGTAAAATGGGTTTTAAATACCGAAGTAAGAAGACAGCTGGAAAAACTGTGTACATCATGTAGTTAAGGTGGAAAATTCTTACAACACGATATACAATAAACTTACAAATTGGAAGGTTTTATAAAAGCATTATAAATTATAAATCTTTATAGGATATCTTATAAGGAAAGTCATCAGAAGTCATCGTCGCACATTCCAACAGAAATCGTATTTTCCTAAAGGAATATAGATAGTGAAAAAGATTCTTAATCAATAAAATATAATTAATATCCGCAGCGAATGTAAATAATAGAAAATTTCCATCTGTAAGCTTAAGAATGCTTAGTATTTATTTTTAGTATATTATTTTATTCATATCGAAATACCTCCGTCAATTCCCTTTCAGCGAAAATTGCCAAAAGGCGTAAAACCTGAAACTTTAATTCCCGCAAAAGGGCGCCTAATTTCTTTGTCCTATTAAACAAAGTTACCATTTTTGGCAAGCATCGGATTCACGTGTTTTTGCTTTTAGGAAGGAGACAGGTGTCATTTACCTTTCCTGAAAGTAAAAAGCCAAAAAGAATTATCAGTCTCTTAAAAGGAGTCGATCTTAAATGCCATGAGCCGTTTTCTTCACCTAAATTACAATAGAAAACTAAACAACATCTTACGTTTTTTTATAAAGATAGTATTTAGAAGGGTAAAACTCAGAATCCCTGTGGTGCAATTAATATGCGCATCAACCAGGCAAGCTAGAAGATCTGGGTTCAATTCCTTGCCTTAAGCCGGGTCCAAAGCAAATAAGCGAGTAAGAGCAAGCGATAGCAAGATCATGTATATGAACGCTCACGTGATGTCGAATGCTTTATAATCCTTTCACCGGCATGCGAAAATATGTTTTCTTAACGTGCCCATACAAAATATAAATACACTGATGAACATAGGAAACGACAAAATTGTATAACGGTCCGTCGAAATAAAAGGTTGGAGACCACTGGTCTACACCACGTAAGGATTCATATAAATATGGTCTTGCTCTCGGGCACTCAATTGGTCTGGACCCGGCTTGGAACGGTACTAAACTTTCTCCAACAATAAGTAGAATTTATACAATGATATGATCGAGGACAAACCACTCAATAGTAAACTTACAAAATAAATTACTTACTTTCCTATTCAATAAATATTTATTTTTCGAAGTTACATCTCTGGTAAAAACTTCTTTCTCACCAAATTTGCGACCCAAATTTTATTACTTTTGAAATCAGAGCTGTCCGTTGTACGATTTGGGAATATTAAAATGTCATCGAACGGGGAAACTTGGAGGGATTCCTTGAAATATTATTCAAATTACGGAGAAATAAAAAATACGGCAACCAAACCGTTTTTCAGTTTTTCATTTAGTTTTAAACTGAAAACAGTGTTTTATAATAGATTATTTAAAAGAAAATGAATTAAAATTTCCTTTTATTCATGCCCCGGTTGATGTCTTTGCATCGAAAATTACCGTAAGGCATGACAACATAAAACTTTGATGCTTTTAACAAAAGGGTACCCCAGTTTCCTTTTATTTTCAGACAAAAGTTGAAATTTTCGACGAATTTTAGACTTTACGAGATTTGCGTGTTTTTGCCCTTCGAGAGGAAACCGATAATATTTAGGCTTGGAGAGAAAAGATACCTAGAGAACAAAGGACAATTAATTTTTTAAAAGAAAAATTCTCAAATAATTGCTTTATTTAGTTGTCTGTAATTAAAAACACAAATTAATGCAAATTTTGTAGTTGATTAATGACACCAATGCCATTATCAATCTCAATTATCATTACACAAAAAAGAAATACTTAGTTTAAAAATATTATACTCAAATGGAATAAATCTTACGTAGAAAAATATATTTTCAAAATAAATATTTAAATACATAAATAGATATCATAATTATTATTTTGAAAAATGAATTTCTTGCTACGAGATTCAGTGCTCAATTCATACTTGTTTTGAAAATATATTTATTTGCTCTTAAGATTTATTCCATTTGAGTATTATATTTCTAAACTCAGTGTTTATTTTTTCTGTGTAATAGTGATTAGTTTCATTTGGAATTGAATTATTTAGTCAATGGGTCAATGTAAAAAAAATATCAGACGACATATTTGCAGGGACGTCACTGGTGGAACGAAATGTAACTGAAATATGTGTTCTTATATCCTGCTAATACATACCAAAATTGAAAATAATATCTAAAATACATTCGGATATATTAAAAAATTAACAATTTTTAAAAAAGGTCAGGACCATGTATAAAGAAATTCCGTTACGGACATATAATATATATATTAACTTTTAGTCATAAAGACCTATAGAATCATGCTCTAGAATATTAGCACCGCAAAAACACCCTGTATACATTTTCTCATGGTACCTAACGAGGTCAAAAAAAGTTTACCCTAATACGCCATCATACTCACATTTATCTCGCAAAAAATGTAGGCAGACAGACAAATGTACGGCGTTTATGTTCTGACGGAACATGGATGCATCACACTCCAAAAACGGGGAGAACTAAGTAAAACACTGACGCCAAAACACATTCTCCCAAATTGCTTCAAATTTGTGTGCGTATTTTTCCTTTTCGGTTATAACGTAAACACATTTCAGGAAGATTGATATTTTGTCGTTTTCCGAAATGAAACGCATCATTAAAATGGCTAAAAATATAGACGATAATGTACTTAATGAATGCTATTTACACAATTTTTTTAGATTTTTAAGGGATTATTTAGCAGGAAGAATAATGTTTGTGTTTGTTTGTGCAGTTTGAAAAAGCGTTACTATAAAAAAGTTGTAAAGACAATATTGTTACGGAATTGGGAACTAAAATTTGACATTTTATAATGGACCAATCACACTCATAATAGTATATTAAAATACAAATTTTATAAAGCACGCGCCCATGTTAGGAAACAAGCCACTTGGAAAACTCGCCCCAAGCGGCTTGGGACAAGTGCTATAACAGCTTTATAAAACATGTATTTTATACTATTTTACGTCTTTTTTAAGAAATACATATTTAAAAAAATATATAAATTTCGTAAATATTTATGTAAAGATTGTTTCACGAAAAATGGATATAACTTAATGACTGCAATAAAAGTACCTGTGGCCATCCCATTATTTATGATCGTTGGTTATTATTATGTGGAAAGGACCGGATTGTAATAATTATAATTAAATATATGCACATCAGGTAGGTTAGGTTGCTTAATTTATATTTAAATATCTTTTTGTGGTAAAATTTGTTAGTTCTTGAGGAATGGTTCAAGAATTGTCTTTTAACAAACATTCCTCAGAATAGCGTGATAGTAATGGACAATGCGAGCTATCACAGTCGTCAATTGCATAAAGCTCCAAGCTCAAATAATACAAAATTGGAGATTCAGAACTACATGGCAGCGAATGATATATATTTTGAAGAAAGTTATAAAAAAAATTATACAAAGGGATAATATACTATAAAGCCTACCCTTGCGTTCAAAGTTCAAAAACTCTAATATAAAAATTTTAGGTTTGTTCTATTTTAGGGAGTTGTTACAACTAAAAGCAGAAATGTAAAATCAATCAAATTATAATAAACTTTTAAGCTTCTCGAGGAAAATTATTCTAGTTGGATTTTTCTGGGTTTCCATCGTTCGAACATCAAAGATTTCTTTGTAATTCACTACGAAACTTCTCTGGACTTTCTTGAGTAAAAGAACAAATAGAAAATCAATATTGTTACTTAAAACCAACGGCTACAGCATGTCTTTTATATTAAAACCGACAGAATCTCTGAGGGAACATTTTTTTGGTAATTTAATTTTGAGAAGGGTTCTGCAAAGAGTCTGAACTTACTGCTGCGTATTGTCAGAATTTAGATAATGTAACTATTCTTTTTTTTTATTATCAAACACAAGCACTATAGGAAAAATCCTTTAGGGCACTCTGGGAGTGGTGCGTGAGCGCAAAAAGCGATTCACCTTGGTTTTGAATCGTTGGAGGTTATATTCGTTGGGAAAAACGGCCTCGGGAAGGTCGTTCTTTAAGGATGAAGTCCTCCAGAAGAAAGAATTCTTAAATAATGAAGTTCGAGGAGTACTAAGCTTAACCACATATGGATGGGTTTGTTCGGGTTTGCAGTGGTTCATCGTGTATTTCTGTTCTTCTTAAGAGGGCAAGGTCAGCCGAGCACTTTCCATGAAAATATTTGTAAAAGAGAGTCAAATCCCCAACCTGTCTTCGATGTTCTAGGTTCTCGAGGTTCTTCGTCAGCTCGTGGTCTCCAATCAGACGAATGGCCCTCCTTTCGATGGAGTCCAGTAGCCGAAGAGTATGTTTGGGTGCAGAGCTCCAGACATGAGAGCAGTACTCTAGTGATGGTCGAATCTGGGCTTTGTATAGTGTCAAAAGTGGTTGAGGTGTGTACAACTTTCTGGTTCGGAAGAGTACACCAAGTATCTGAGAAGCTATCTTGACGATTGCCACGACGTGGTTATGCCAAGACATATTTCCTCCCAGATTGACGCCCAGCAAATTAATAGACGAAGCCAGTGGGATTGCGTGTCCGTCCATGACTATATTCGGTTCTGTAATGTTAACCTTTTTAGAGAAAACTGCTGCCTGGGCTTTTTTAACGTTAAATTCGACTTGGTTAGTGTCACCCCAAGCCAAAATTTCTTCCAGGTCTTTGCTGAGGCGTACTTCATGCTGTCTGCGAAGATGTGCGTTGGCAGCCGATGTTTGTGCATTCAAAGAGAAAGTTGAGATAAGTGTGTATCAATATTCAATATTAACTAATATTTTATTTTATTTGCACTCATTATATTTGCTGTAGTAGGAGTTCTTTTAAAATATACAAATATTATCAGTTTAGTTTATAGTTGTCCTAACTTTAGATGCAAAAATTAAATATAGTAATACCACACGGAAAAAAATAGTATAGTAAAATTATCATTGTAAAGATTTTATAGTATGATTTTCTATAAAGTATAGCATTAATTACATTTTTTATTAGTAATCAGTATCAAAATAATATTGTAAGCATAAAAACAATACTACAATCAAATAAACCCTAACATATATTTTAAATTTTATAAAGTTTTCTGTTAATAGAACCATCGGTTTCGGACTTGGTGAATATCCAAGTTAAACGTTTTATGTAGAAAATATATTTTCCCTAAATAGGAACAGTAACATGTTGCCTCGTTCCTAATTTATACCACACAGAATAGCGGTAACGACAATAAAAACCCAACAAAAAATACATTCGCAGTCTAAAAACGCAATAAAACGTTTTATTTCAGACGTAATTTCTTAATAATTAATTTTGATAAGGATCCTTCTTTCCACCATCATAAATAGGGAATGAAGAGTGGCCTTATTTACAGGTGGTCGTAAAACAGTTCGTCATTTGAAAGAGGGTTTCTTTATGGTCCCCAGAGGAACACGTTCTAGGAGGGTGTAAAACTTTTCTAAAGAACGTGAACTATATCTTAAAAACGTCTATAAAGCGTATTTATTTAGGATGTTTTGGTTCCCGACACAGTGGTGGCGTATTATAGGAAGTGAACCGATACACCAGCGGCCTTTCGTCTGGAATAAAATAACCAGCCCGTACTTTTGGCAGGAATAAGGTAATACCAGGAATTTGCCAGTATTGGATTCTCCAATGGGGACAATTTAATTGGCATGTTTACAGATATTATTACTTTAACAACATATTTATACATATCTGTATATGTATGGTATGGTTATAATGAAAATAAGCTTACATATTCGGTTATTTTTATTTATTTTTAAAATTCGCGCGATAAGGAACAACTAGAAATGTTGACTGCTTAACTGCTTGATCTAAAAAAAAATACTGTCTGTCCCATTTTCGACACTTTTATAGGGTATCTCCGTTATTGTTAATGCTATCAGAAAAGTAATGTAGGTGTCATGTGCTCTTTTTGGGTCAAACTTAAAATGGTAAAATCAAAATTCGAAAATTTTCGCTCGCTTAAGAGATACGGGGGAAAATCAAAAAATTGACAATTTCAAAATTACCCTATATTTTCTTAGTTAAAAGAGATACAGAAATATGTTTCATACAGAAGTTTATTTGTAATGATTGTTGAATAATCTGCCGTTTTCAGAATAAGTATACGGGGTCAGGTGAGAAAGTTATCAGACCTAACCTCACTTTTTTAAATGGAACACCCTATATATTTTAATCTAAAAAGGTAGCATTTTAAACTATCTTTTCAAATTTATATCACATTATGGATGATATATATCATATAAAATTTTTCAAAATGTTGATAAGTCGGGTAAGTCGCAAATGAATACGTAGAAATTAAATTGACGTTAAATGTTGATCACAACTAGAATGTAAACATAGTTGTCTCTAGGATATTAGCTTTTGTTTCATGGCCTAATGTCGTGTTCCATTTAAAAAAATGAGGTTATGTCCGATAACTTTCTTACCTGACCCCGTATACTTACTCTGAAAACGGCAGATTATTCATTATAAAGAAACTTCGGTATAAAACATTTTTCTCTATCTCTTTTTCTGTATAAAACATTTTTCTCTATCTCTTTTAACTAAGAAAATATAGGGTAATTTAGAAATTGTCAATTTTTGGATTTTTCCCCGTATCTCTTAAGCGAGCGAAAATTTTCAAATTTTGATTTTATCATTTTGATCCAACAAGAGTACATGACACCTAAATTACTTTTTTGATAGCACAGTTATGGAGATACCATATAAAAGTGTCGCAAATTGGACAATCTTTACGATAAATGAAGTGGCCTACTGTATTTCCTGCTATAAAATCAAATTTTGTACATAGCACTCATCAATATAATTTTAAACAATAGAAAAGTGCGTATACGTAACCACACCAAAATTCAAATGAATTAATTCAGAAATACCGAAAATATAAGCTTGTTTCCATTATAAGTGTGAGACCCTGTATATATTTTATCTTTGCCTGAGGCTATACACAATAAAATCACCCTCAATAAGTTAGTATTTCTTGTTGCTACAAAACTATATAATAATCCTGTTGAGGTCAAGCCGGGGATGTTGCGTGTGTACAATTAAATAAATTCAACCACCCAAAGAAATATTTATTTGAACCAGATAACCTTTAGAAAACAACTTATACTGTTTTATGAGCTGAATTTAACACAACTATAAGCCGCAAAAGGGTTTTGTTTTTGCTCAAACGCCTTTATCAGCCCTATTTTCCATTTAATTAAATAACAACGAATGAATACGGAAACGGGCATTATTTCGGGCAATTTACGCATAGATTAAATTTAGTATCCGCATTGATATATATATATATACAAACTAGGGAATATTGGGTTTTGCAACAAATGAACAAACCGTAACAAAACCAATATATTTCCCAGTTTGTTACTTAACTAGTCGGTAACGATTACCTTTTATACAGTGTGTACATAAAGTAAGGAACAAATTCATTATCTAGGAATCTAAATATATTTCGGAAAAATCCTCGGACACGTGTATAATAATTTTTAATGGCGCATTTTTTCCCATACAAACTTAATATACAAGGTTTATCAAACATTATCGACGATTTTTTTAAATGGGAACCCCTATATTTTAGTTCAGATCTGTAATCTCCAAGAACAGCTGATTTCAAAAACATAACACACATAGGGCCTAAAATTCATAGTTTCGTTACTACAGGGTAAAACAAATAATTTTATTTAAGATATTTTTAATTTTTATAAGAAGAAACTATTCTCGATGCATACTCTCAGTAAAGATGCCTAAATGAATATTTCAATTACAAATTACTCACTTGCGCCAAAAAGGAAACGACGTTTCTCGTGAAAAGATTTGAAAATTAAAAATTATTTTAGAATTTAAGGACGCTTCGCTTTCGCCATTTGCATTCACTTTACATATCATTCATATGTTGCTTGATTATATTCCATGCCAGACAAAGAAAATTGACTTGTAAAATTATTTAACAATTCGTGCTGTTCGCATTTTATACCTGTCTCTGTCTGCAGCAACCTTCCTGATTGCTGTAGGATTAATAGGCGACAAGATCTATCATCTGAAACTTACACTAATAATTACTTTAAAAATAAACCATTTTTCAGCTTACTGTATATCCTGTTTCTTATAACCATCATCTTTAATATCTATAAAATTTTATCAAGCATATTTTTATAACGTTATTAGATAATTTTGTATTCTCTCTCTTTTGCCATTCCTTTTCAAACAAACAACTTTTAGCGTTTTGTCTGAATTCGGAGTCAGATTACGAAGTAGATAACTCTCATATTAGAGAATAAATATGACGACATTTCTGTGCAAATAAAAATAAGGGCGAGAACAAAAAGTCTGTAAGTGTCACAAAGGCGTTTGAGTTATTTATTTTTTTGCGGAACATCAACAGTTTATGTTCCAGTTTCCCATTTTTAATTCACAAGAATTAAATGAAAATACAATTTACAATTGAGGATCTTTGATTTAACAAAAATAGAGTCTATGTCAATTGATCGACAGTTAGTTGATCGAATTTATAAATTTATAGTTCTATTCTATTCAGGCTGACACCTTGACGTCACGCCAAGCCTCCTTGCGCAATACTTTACCTTGTGTTTAGTGGCGTCTGTGAGTCTGCCAAAAACCACCCCCCAGAAAGGTTAAAGGCGCTTCAAGAGGTTTCCCTACTGAGAAATACACTTTCCCCCCCATTTTCGAGGATGCTGAGCATGGTGGTCGTGTTGGATATCGCGTCCGACCCCTTCCAACCCCTCCACCGGCCAATACTCGCTCCCGAAAGGGGTGAATTTTTATTTTTCAAGTATCAGCGGCAAATATGTATATTCTCCCCCGTTTTCGAGGATGCTGAACACGATGGCGCCATCAGAATTTCTCTTTGGGGTTGCGCAACCTCTCAAACCGGCTGAAGACCATCCCTCATAGGGGTTAAACGCGCTTCAAGAGGTTTCCCTGCAGAGAAACACACTTTCCCCCCGTTCTCGAGGATACTGAGCACGGTGGTGGTATTGGATATCGCGTCCGACCCCTTCCAACTCCTCCACCGGCCAATACTCGCCCCCGAAAGGGGTGAATTTGTGTATTCTTCAAGTATCAGCAACAAATATATATTCCCCCCCGTTTTAGAGGATGCTGAACACGATGGAGGCGTCAAAATTTCTCTTTGGCGTTGCGAAACCCCTCAAAACGGCTAAAAACCACTCCCCAGAGGGGTTAAACGCGCTTCATCGTGTTCAGCATCTTCGAAAACGGGGCGGAATATATATTTGCCGCTGATACTTGAAAAATAAAAATTCACCACTTCTGGGGGCGAGTATTGGTCGGTGGAGGGGTTTGAAGGGGTTGGACGCGATATCCAACATCACCACCATGCTCAGCATCCTCGAAAACGGGGGGGAAAGTGTGTTTCTCTGCATTGAAACCTCTTGAAGCGCGTTTATCCCCTCTGGGCGGTGGTTTTTCGCCATATTGAGGGGTTTCGAAACCCCAAAGAGAAATTCTGACGCCACCATTGTGTTCAGCATCCTCGAAAACGGTGGGGGGGGGGGGAGCCGCTGACACTTGAAAAATAAAAATTCACCCCTTTCGGGAGCGAGTATAAGCCGGTGGAGGGGTTGGAAGGGGTCGGAGGCGATATCCAACACCACCACCATGCTCAGCATCCTCAAAAACGGGGGGAAGGTGTGTTTCACTGCAGGGATACTTCTTGAAGCACGTTTAACCCCTTTGGGGTTTGTTCGCATGCTTTCTAACGAGCTATTATCATGACGACGAATGCTGAAACGCGACTATTCAGATGTTGACATACAAAAAAGATATACTTTGGTCATAAAATTTCATTATGTTACGTTATAACTGGTACTAGCCATGCATGTTTCCACGGGTGGACGAATGTGACTATTTTTATTAAAAGACTTCAGCAATTGCCTTCCACCATTCAGTCAGGAACTTTCCTTCATAGTGTTAAATTTCCTCCGAAGGCACAAGAGCGTGGAATAGTTGCATCTTGGGCGCGTGATAGGGATCTTTATGTCCCTTTTATCCCGAGGGAAGACACCAGATAATGTAAAGATAAGCCCTAATAGTTGGCTTTTGAATGGTTATTTAGTGATCGTACTATAGGACTGTGTCTTGGCTCTATTATATATGTCGGATTCATGTACGTGATTGGAAAAGAAATGCTCATAATCGGATTTTCTCATAGAAAAAAGTACGTCTATTAAGAGTTCCCTTTTAGGCTTCTAAAAGTTTTACTATAATTGATATTACATTTTTTCGAAAGAAAGTAGGTATTGTTAAAACAGGAAATTTCAAAAAATGTGCGAAATTTTTTAATAAATTATGGTCAGTTCGTAATATACAGGGAGTTATGGAAATGACGTATTATATTTAAACCTGCAATTCCTGAGATAAAGACAAATTGAATAAAAATAGCCATAAATGGCGCTTTCAATTCATTCAACGGTAAAAATGACCTGACGTCAAACCAGAAAAACACCCATGTGGCACTGCGATACATGTAAGCAATAAGAAATTCTGGCCGGTATTGTCATATGTAGACCATAAACTCTTTAGACAAAATAAAATAATTTAAACACTTTTCCATTCTGTAATACCTTTTTGTGCAATTAATTGAAGAACATTTACGACGGACTATGTTTTAAACAACCCGAAAAAACATATAGCATAGTAATAGCCACGTACGTCACTAGGTCAAATGCCAATGACCTCTTGAGTTTCATATAGCGCCGAACGCGTGCGTCTGTTAGTTCAAGACCAAACAGCGGCCGGATACGTTGTGTCTAGTCGATCACCAACACACTCTCAGCGATCCGCTCTGTTTTTTCGGTTTACGCCTGTATCTTGCCCGTACATAAAAAATCTTTCAATATTGTTTTTATTGACGCGTTTCTTCTGGACGTAAAATTTCGTCGCGTGTAATAAAATCTAATAATCTGTAGTATAATCTGTATTATTGTATTTTCAAAAGCTAACTATCGGTTCTGTTTCACTATTACTGTGTATACATAAAGTGTTTCCAGGAGTGTTCCCATGAAAATTAAAAAAAAACTGATTGTGTTTGTGCCTGGATTTCCTCGCTCTTTAGGTATAAGGATAAATAAAAGTAGGTAGAAAATGATTTAATTTTATATGGAATTTCAGTTTTACATTAAGTTTGGCAACATTGCCATTGGCTCTGGGTGAAATGTTGTACAGTAGCGTAGACTGACCTGTGAGTAAGAGTCTTTATTACCCCACTTTTAAAACGGTCGATTTAAAAAAAATAAAATATGTAGCGCTTCTCTAGGACACCCAAGGAGTCACCCATTTAAATATAATACGTCATTTCCATAACACCCTGTATTTTTATAGAAAGTAATCAAAATGATAAAATATAATCTGAAGAAATAGCGATGTGTGATTTGTCCATTTCCCGTATTTTTTGGTGATTCTGACCCCAACTTTTTAGGTTCATTCGCAGAGCAGCCAGAAACTGCCCGGGGCATACGCAGTTGGTTTAAGGTGTTCACAGAAGCAAAATGTATGTAATGTAAAAAATGTATCGATTACCAGCTGATTTGCAACAATCAGAATAATCCGTGTACTGGTACACAAATGTGGGTTTAGATTCTGCGCATTTGTTCTATCGCCTGTTTGTTTACTTTTGATTTGTTGTTTTTACCAATTCGTATAATTTTATTTAGTTTTGACATTGACAGGGTTAAACTTAATATCGATTATTCTTCAAAAGTATATTCCAAATCGAAAGACTAGCTCCAACTGAAGAAGAGATGAGCAAGAATAATAATATTTATCGGTTAATTGAAGAAGTCATTTTTCAGATTTGTTCAGTTGAAGTTTTGGCATTTTTATCCGTTCACGGAGACAAAAAGCAGCAACCAGTTAGAAACCCGTTCACAACCGAACATGTGCAGAACAAAATTCGCAACTCGTTGAAAAGTTCGCTGTGCGTACAAACCTATTACCTACAGACAACATTTTTTCTAAAACTGTTTTTATCGAAAGAAATGTTCAATTTTTAAGCAACTCTAATGCTTTCAAAAATCGCCCTTATTTTGCAACTAAACCGCTGAAATTAATTTATGTTTATTGCAAACAAAAAACAGGGCTATATTCCCTCTAAGCTTAGTTTCAAAGAGGCCGTTAAACGTCGGGAATTATTATCCCCAGACGCGGCGCTTGATATACGACCTCTCAGATAAGACGGTAACTTCGCAGCATCTTGGTTTCCTGTGGTTAGTTTTAGTTTTTGTAGAAGAAGAAAATCTTCCGGGACGGAGTATGAGTTATTTGACTTACACAATTAGGATAATTTATACTTGCTCTAATATTTTAACAGGTTTTCGTTACAAAACGGGTTTTCTGTAACTATATGTGTCAGGGAATCGGATTGTGTCCTTGACTTGTACCTAGGTTTGATCTTAGACTTTATTACCTATCTAAATCGTAATTTCTATTCGTTTAATTCCCAGTTCAACAGAGTAAAAACCGGTATTATTTCTTTTACTAAAAGTTCAAAACGTCAAACATTTAGGAAGGTACACTGAAAAACTCCTAAATCAAGAGAAAAGTTGACTTAATAATGGAAGGAAGCACCTTATATCAAACAAGTTCAGTACACATGACAGAATTTCATTTATAGTCTCTAAGGTTTCTTGAAATCATCGTCGAGAAAAATAAACACAATCCCTTTCTTACCTCGTATATTTTGATTATTATTTTCTTACCGCACATCTCACATTTTCGACCAATACAGCGTCACAAAAATATCTATATAACGAAGCTTCAAAGCTTAAGGTCTGAAATAGAAAATCATTGAATTACTACTACTGATTTTAAATGGTAATATTTCTTCTTGGATTCACCTGAATACCATATTTCCATCAGTCATCTATTTGTAAGGGCCAAAAATGCTGGATTTTAACGCGTCTTCATCTTCTGAAGTTTTAGTTTATCATAGGATATTTGATACAGTACTTTAATTAACGATTAAGAGCTTTATCGGTGCATGTGACCCATATCGATATAATCTATTTTAAAAGGAAAATAAGTAATCTCTTAAGCGAGCAATTTTCCTGGATTATTAACCAAGTTCGTCCCGCTTCTCTAAAAATAGTCTCTATATACTTTCATAAAGAACTAACGGCGTTTGTGCAGTGGCCTGTGAAAAATCTGGCGTAGCATCGACTCGTGAAACAAGATGACCAACTACGACGTTGAATTATATACGAACTGTTTCAAGTTGATGTTTTTTTTTATGCATTTCAAACGCTTCCAATAAAAGTTTATTCAATTTTAACTTTTTGGATGGTACATATTAACAGACGTCGAGGAGATAATAGTATATTAAGATACAAGTTTCATAAGATATTATCTTAGAGCACGCGTTCAATTTAGAAAACGATCCGCGAAGCGGGAAGTCCTCTAATTGTCTTGTTAACCGTGTATTTTATAATACTTTTCTATTTGGGTATTTAAAGTCTGAAAAACTTAAAAAAATATAGTAGATTTTTTTCCATTTGAATTAATATTTTCCTTGTGGGTTGACAATACTTTTACAATTTAATAAAATGTTACAAGTATCAAATATGCAAATGATAGAAACAATTGAACACAACAAAGCTTCTTCCCATCCGTCATAATTAAAAATAAATATATTATTAAAGTTGATAAAAATAAGTCAGGAAGAAAGTTGTACTCCACCAGAAATACGAGAAATTGCAGAAAATAATCTAGAAAAACTTTTAAAAAGAATATGCAAAACTTTGAGTATGGTGCGAACAGAACAAAGTTCAAAATATTGAACCAAATACTAAATAATACTATTGAACAAAATATCATGTCGACACAGAATCTGACAGGAATAACAATTAATGTCCAGGAAATGTCTACAGTAACTATAAATATGTATATATAAAGTAATATGTATACTACTATATTGAATTAAAAATAAAAATAGTACTTTATTGAATAAAACTTTAGAAATAGAGCATAAACTGGAAGATATCTTTATTATTTTTAGGTTAATGTTGTTTTATAGTTGTGACTAGAAATTAGTTGACGGACACCATCAGTATGTTATATATTTCCGAGTATAGGTATTTCAAATAAATATCTAGTAAAAATGATTTATTTGCAAGGTTAAAGGTTAGTATTTTAAAGTTTCCTATAAAAAATTTCTGTCGAATCCATAATGCCTAGAAAATTAATTTCAACGAAATCGAAGTAGGGATAAAATTCGAACACAACATGTTGCCAACATGAAAAAAATAAAATTTCAGTTTCATAAAGTGGCAAGTTATTAAATTTCTTTGCATTTCATAATGTCCATTATGAAACCCAAATAGAAAAAGTAGATTTTAGCTCAAGAATAATAGGTTAAACACGGAGGAAGTAAGTATTTTAATAGAAATAAAGGGCTACTTGGTAAGGTTATCGTTATACGTTTTTTTCACTACTAATCAGGTATTATTAACCGATTTTCAGCTGGAGAAATCATTTTTCTGAACCTCCTGCCAGAAATCAGTATGATTTACATTGATTTGAAAGATACTTATTTTTAATCTTGGTATGTGTTAATGGGATATGAAAAAAAAACATTTTTTTTTTCAAAAAAGTGGTACACCACTGACATTTTTTCCATATGGATATTTTTCTAATTAGCCTGTTCAATTCTACATGAAACGGCCTCTTGCATTATTCTCGTAAGGCCGCATACTGAAACTCAGTATTATTACCGTTAAAAATGATAAATTTTATTTAATAAATATTGTTGAAAATAAAAGTGGTGTATCCATTATTCTTCGGCGTCTCTAAGCCCGGTCGGAAAAATAATTTCACTCGATTCAGTGATTTCTTAGCTTCGCTTCTTCGCAAAATTATTTAATTTCTTTCTTCTTGCCATTAAAAATTCGAAACCAGAGAACTTTTATTTATTAAACGAGCACAACATGAACTTCTATAATAAAATTTAGTTTCCAGCAAAAAGCTTAACTTTTGGTTCAAAACACGGATCAGCGTGGGTCTGTCAGTGGTCAGCCAGCATGAAATTGAGTTGAGAGGACATTTCTCAACTGTATTTCGCAAAGCAGGGCCTTCGGACATGCCACTGAATTCGTCAAAAAGTTTAAATTGTTTATACATTATTCAATGCCCGAATCCGTTTGGGTAATCCTTTTCATGGTTGAGGGAAACTTTGAATTCCTTATGTGGGTCAGAGAGCGCGGTACAAAGTTTATTTTATAATAAAATTTTGAAAATTCCAGAGAAAAGAGAAACAGTGTTTGTTTCGTCTATATAACACTCCAAAGATATAAATGTGTCTATTATTATTAGTTAATATATAATATGTATATGTATATGTACATGTATATGGCGCAGCAACACTTGGGCTATAGGCGTATTTAGACATTCGATTTAAAACAAGTATGTAGGTATGCTTCCTCTAGGATCAAACCCAAAAAGTTACCCATTTAAATATAATAGACCAACAACCCTGTATAAATTATCTTATAAAATTTGTATTCTGATATTTGTGAATGAATAGATGAAATTATCCCAGTCCATTTCTATTTTTCTCTATTTTCATTTAATTTCATTTAAACTCTTGCTCGTTTTTTAAAAAAAAAAACTTGACGAGCTTCTAAAAATGTTTTTCCTAATTGACAATATTTTTCTTCCCTCCGTGTCGCCGGAAGCCGGGGTTGTTTAAAATTACTTTTAATAAAATAGAAAAAAGTTTAATTAAGGAAAGAGCAAGTTGCTGTATCCTGGAGAAGTATGAATTTTCAAACAAGAAGAGGTTGTTCGTTTCATTAACCATAATTTTACGTCACTTAAAACGGACTATTAATTTTTAAATTAAATAATTTTCTCCGTAATTTTCCATGCGTTAATTTTCTTTATATTTGCATTTCCCTATATTAATTGTGCTGTAAAGTTAAGCATCTCCATTCATAGAGGAACATAAAAGGTTTGATTAAACGTTAGAGCAGTTGTATTCGCTCATATGTAGCTATAAAAGAGATTGAGTATAGAGCAGTGGCGGTTCCACCACAGGAGCACATGCGCACGTGCACCCCCTAAACAAAACGAATAAAAAAATATTAATTTATATTCATTGAATATTATTTATCGTATAAAGTCCGACCGTCCCTAATATTTTATCGTACCGTTAAACTAAAAAAGTCCGACCCTCCCTAATATTTGATCATCCCGTCAAACCAAACTGTATAGATCCGGCAACCTCGCCTCGGTCGAGGTAAATGACGATTATGACGAGACTGGATCGCACGTGCGATTAAATAGTGCAGTTTCTCTGTAATAACAGGCGCACAGTTTTTGTGTGCACCGCGACATAAAAGTAATCTGATCATATGAGAGAAATTTTAATAGTTTTGAGGAAATCTAATATTTTCTCACCTCCGTTGTCTGTTCGTGCATCTAGTTAGAAATTCGAGCGTGTATGTTTTAATATTATAATATTATATATTTATTAAGTTAAAATGAATAATTGACGGTGGACAATTTAAGAAATAACTTTAGCTCTTTGAGTTTGGAGCAAAAAATTGTGAGGAATGCGGGAACACCTTAACCCAAAATTAATTTATTCGCAGCCCACAAAGGGTAAATCTAGGAACTTTATTAGAAAGTTTAAAAATGGAATATATGAAAAAAGATTATAGAGGGTATTCCAAACTTAATGAGGCTGTTATTGATCAATTTTCTACAATTAAGAACCGAAGAATTGACTTTACGTTTAAGCACTATTATGTAGGGTCGATAAATGTTGTGTATTTCGATAAATGATACTCGATATGATTTTAAACCATTTTATTTAAGGATTTAAACTAAAAAACACTGAAAATATGAAGAATGCCAACTTGTCAGTCTCGTGGCTCGATTCGTTCTCGTCATAAAACAGTTAACTATTGTTATCGTCTTGGTTGCGCCTAATGACGTAGCCCGTAGATGGCGTAGTGGTATTAGACACCATTAGGTTTCCTTGATAACTCGTAGATGGCGGTAGTAGTATTGGACATCATTCGGTTTTCTTGATAGCTCGTAGATGGCTTTAGTAGTATTAGTAGTGGAATGTAACGGGACTGGACGTTAAGATCCGACAGCTATACACACTAAGAAAACCAGTCTTATTTTCCAAAGTTGTATTTCCTTGTGTAAAATTAAAAAATAAATAAAAATATGTTTTACCTAACGCATTTACATATTACTTTTTCTTTCTACATTTAAAACGCCTAGAAAGTAATTGTTTGGCCGTTACACAAAAACATAATTTTAAAAATAATTTCACCATACTTGTGAACCCCCTCTATCATAGGTCACGAGCCGCCACTGGTATAGAGACTCAGAGACTAGTAGTTAGAACCTAATAAAAATAGGTTTTATATTCCCCTTGTTATGACACGGAACGACTAAAAATTAGATATTCTTTTCATATTGTACAAGAATGTATTAAAAATGTATTAAATATTAATATTTTACAAATGGAGGAATATTCTCCCAATATATAGGGTGTGTCTGTGATTAAGTCGGAAATGAAGTGATGCTTTGTGCTGGCATGCAATTAAATCTGTACTTGGAGTGGAGGGATAAAGGTAGAAACGTGGTGTTGTAGAAATAATCCACAGTTCTGGAAAAACAACAAAATGCTCACACCTAAAAAGCACAATGAAAGTAACAAGCTTACATTTTTGACCCCCAAAGTAAGATAAAGGAACAGTGTCGGCAAACCAAAGAAGCGAAAATCCCTTTATTGTGTGTAGAATCAAAATCCATTACCAGTCAGCGTGAAAGACCTCTGTCTGTGAAATTTTCCATAAGCTTTTCTTCAAATATGGCCATTGGTGGGGCTAATGGAAATGAAAAGTTCATCCAATAATTTTTATTATTTATTTTACAGAAATAGGTGTAGTATAGTTTGATTGAATTAAAATATGAAAAAAGATACTATTTTAAAAATGTACTTTTTATGGTGAAGATTCAGCAAAAAGCCTATTTTCATTCGTGGGACTGAACCGAAAATTATATGGGAAATGTTAGGTTATAGTATTTATTTTCCTTTGTAAAGTAAATTCGCCAATTTAATTAAACAAATTAAGTTAAGAGTTCGAAAATAATAACGAGTTTTCCGTTACGCCACTGCAGTAGATCCTCTGTTGCAAGAACATGTTAGCGAATACCAATAGTGGATAATCCCTCACCCTGCGGGGTGGAATTCGTGCACTTCTGGTAGCAGGACCACTGCATATCCTTCAAGTTTCCCCCCTAAATCATTTTCAGATTATTCGCTTGTCACTTTGGAAAGCTTTCCGCGTCTACGCTTTTTTATTAAAAAGTTTTTTCGAAGGAGCAACTTTTGCGTTTTATTTTTTATTTCCTTGTCAGTGAGCAGTTCAGAAAAAGTAATGTCGATCGATAAATGGTCAGGATACGCACTGGCATTAAAAAGTAATTACTATTGTATGCCCAATGTCGGCAAGAAAGTAGATTCTCAGCGGCCTTTTTCTTGCTAAAGGGCCTTTCATTACGCTAACAATAAATAATCAGGTCTAAATTGACGGAAATGTAAACAAATTGAAGATAATTTGTATTACCGACACTATTTAGGTTACATAACATATATAATTAAATGTATTTTATTAAATTTGACATCCTACACTAAAATAGAAACTCTATTAGTTTGATTTTATTTTATCAAAATATTGAACAAAATAATAAATAATAATATTGAACAAAATATTGTGTCGACAGGAATAACAATTAATGCCCAGGAAATGTCTACAGTAACTATAAATATGTATATGAAGTAATATGTATAATACTATATTAAATTAAAAATAAAAATAGTAGGTACTTTATTGAATAAATATTTTAAAGTTTGCTATAAAAAATGTTTGTCCAATCCACAATGCCAAGAAAAACTAATTGCAAAGAAATCAAAGTAAGCCTAAAATTCGAACCCTACTTGATGCCAACATGTCAGTTTCATAAAGTGGCAGGTTATTCAATTTTTTGCATTTCATAATGTAGCCATTATGAAACCCAAATAGAAAAAATATTAATTAAGCAATTATTGATACATGTATATATTATACAACAGATTCTTCAGAAAAATTCAATTGCCCTCCCCCGAACCACTTTCTGGATACGCCTCTATATCTTACCATAATATTATTTTACCCCCGAAAACGAAATTTCAAATCAACGAGGAAGAAAATAGAAGTAACAAAAGTAAAGGAACCCCTTTCTGACACTTAAACGAATCACACTCATTTAATCGAATAATTGCAACGTGAGTCAATATTGCTATCTATTCTCTTCGGTTCTCCTTTTTCACCACATTTCTTTTTTCTTTATGGAAAACATTAGACCGGTCATTTTATAGTTTTTATTAAAAGGAGTATTTGGCAAAATGCGTTTTAACGCCCGTTATTTGTTTGAAGGAAATGATATTTCGCTTATAGGATTTGGTTTTATAAAAGATTTCGGTTTGTAAATTTAGTGTATAAAGGCCTCCGGTGAAACATTTTTTTTTTAGGGTTAATAGTTTTGTTAATGTTCTTACAACCAAATTATAAAACTGTTTTATAGAGGTTTTTTAAATAGCTAAAACAACATCAATAAAACATACAGTAGACAGCATGGGATGACTATACAGCTCTTGAAGCTCAAAATATTTGCTATTAAAATATTATTTTCGATTTAATCCATTTTTTTATATAAGAAAATTTCTATTTTCCATGTATGACTCGATCATTAAAACTCTTAAATGACTAGTCTAATTTTTTCACGGCATTTCATATTTCCTTGTGGAAATATATAGAATTTATTTTCCGTTGAGTAACTTTATTTATCGCATCAGTTTCTATATTAGTTTTCAATAAATTGGTTTTATTGCTCCACGTGGAGATCCAATTCGGCACGTGTATATGTGCTTAATTAAAAAGTTTCGCTTAATAAATACCATGTTAAAAATAGAATTTATACAAAAATTCGATATTTTGTTAAAAAACAAATTGAGAAATTTATGTAGGATTTTTTTAATAATTATTTTGCCATGCCATTTTTCAAAACTAAAATACTCAAACTTGCATTAAATATTTTTTGAGAATGGTGTTCCAGTCAAGGTTCTATTTGTTTTCTTATTTTTAACATCTTGCGATAAGTTTTGAAACTCATCAAGTTGATATTTGGGATAGGGACTACGCTTAACGACTTACATCATTCAATTACAAAAAATGTTTCTCTACTATGCCACCAGAGGCCGCTTTAACTGAAATTCCAACTTAATTTTTGAAATATCTGTTTTCGTTTGAAAGCTATTGAACAAAAGAATATATAATTTTAATCACGAGAGAATATCTAATGAAAAAGGTATTCTTTAGTCGAGTCGATAAATTAGTCCGTTTAGGCGCAAAACCGAAATTAAAGATTTTGGTAGCAATAAAATCAGTTTTTCAACTGGAAGCAAAGAGTTTTCAATTTTTGTCATATAACTTAGATACTATCTTTATTTTAACATGTAGTGTCACCTCCAAGTATCCCGTTGCATTATACGAACACCGTGTATAGGTAGTCCATCATTTTTGCTTAGTATGGACATTACAAAAAGTTGAAAGAATGATATTTTCTAGTTTTTCCAATTTTGTCCAAGTTAACCCATAAGTTCCCTATGTTCTTTACAAACCCCATTACGCACAGTACCAAAAACATATTAACCAAATATATTGCTCAAACGCCAAAAAATACCAATAAAAAACGTACGCAAATACTGCTTAATGACTTTAATAAAACGACAAAGGGCTCCACCAGTTCATACGTTTTGGTAATTCGAAATGAATGTGATGGTTTTTTAATGGGTTACGAAATATCTGCTAAAATAAAATACACCATATGGTCGATTTGCAAGTCTGTATTTATTTTGTCCACATATTAACTGATTAAATACGAATAAGCAAACAGCGATAGGTCAAATTAGTTATATTTATTAGCCTGACTTTCAAATACAGCTTATTTAATTTAAAATTGTAATTTACTTTCGGTTAAAATATGTCGTATCATTTACAATAAGAAAATAGACGTTTTTAAAAACTGGTGGTGTCTTTCTAGGTCCAGAGGAAAACTGCCTTTTTTTGGTTCTATTACTTTTTACCATTAAATTAAATAAGCGGCCGCAAGATCAGCAAGTATTACGCCTAACAAGGTTTATTAGAATTTATGGTAAATGAAACGCAACTGCGGATTTCGGGTCCAATCAGACCATGTGCGTACAAAAATAATAATTTATTTTTAAAAAATTTCTTTCCTGGTACTTTAAATAGCGACGTCCCTCGTGACCCGTGGATATGGAACCTGTGGATAAAGTAATACCCATAAAACTCATTTTATTCATACTGTGGCTATAAATAGTACAGATGTATACGTCAGGTTCTAAAATTAAGAAAATAGTAAAATACACACCAACTAGATATTCACAAACAATATCAAAAACAAAATCAACAACAAAAATGACGATTATGTGACTAGAATAGCAATAAGTTAGACAAATATTTTCCACATAAAACTTCTTTTTTTTAAAGTCATATCTAGAGATAAAATTAGGTTCATAAACTATCGATAAAAAATTCTTTAGTAGAATAATAACATTTGTTTAATAATATATTTTTAATTTCCTTCTTAAACTGGTCGTATTGTAACTCCTTAATATAATTTGGTAATTTATTAAGTAATTTTTTCCCCGCATATACCGGGGATCTTTCAACTTTTGTCAAATTATGATTATCGATAGTAAAGAGGGGACCCCCTCTCGTGTGGTAACTATGATAGTGTCCGAATTCTTTAAAAACCTATGCGAATTTTGTTTCACAAACAATAAAGTTTTGAAAATGTATATGCATGGAAAGATCATAATCTTATGTGCAATAAATATTGGTCTACGGCTCGCCCTAAGGTCCAGACTAAAAATACAACGAATTGCCTTTTTCTGGGAAATAAAGAATCTCTCCCACTCCACACTTGCTCCCAAAAGTGGAGTATTATAGCTAAGGTGACTATATATAAAAGAGTAATACATAGTGATAAGTGTCTCCTGGTTTACGGTATGCTTTGGCCGATATATGGAGTATACCCCCTTATTACCCTTACTGCAGATATGGTCAATCTGCGCAGTCCAGTTTACTAAACTATCCAGGTAAATACTTAAGAACTTGGTAGTGTTTGAGCAGTTGAGAGTCTCTACCTCCACTTTTTGTTTTCCAACTGAACTACAAAAATTCAGGCAGATTGTCTTGCTGACATTCAGACATTAAATTATTTGATGCGCACCATGCGCTGAACTGTTCCATAATCCTGAACACTTTCAATCTGAGCTCGTCCGGACTCGATGCTGAGACCACCACCGTTGTATCATCAGCAAATATTATTTTTATACCCTCCTTAATGTAATCAGGCATCTCGTTGACGTATAAAAGAAACAGAAGTGGTCCCAGAACCGAGCCCTGGGGGACCCCTATGTCAATGTGTGCATCTTTAGTCAGATCATTACCCACCTTTACACGCATCTTCCTATTTGTAAGATATGATTCTAACAGTATATTTTCTCTAAAGCCATACACATACAGTTTGTTTAAAATGAACGTCACATTAAGGCTATCAAAAGCACGAGTTTAAGAACATTGCCAAGAGGGATGTAATCAACAGGTGAGTGTTGAATAGATCCAGCCACTAGACGATTAACTCTTTGTTAACAATAAAAAATGAAAACAACAACAAATACAAACTAGCTTATGGAACCAGGAAAGTTTATTTTGACGAAATCAAAACTAAAACATTTGAAGACACTTAATTTCCAATATCCGAGTCCGAGCCCGGTCTGATTCCTTGGCTTCAGATAAATCATTTAATAAACATTAGTACAATAAACAAAATCCCAAACACAAAACAAAGCTAAACAAACACAAGAAATCGTGATATGCTTAATTTAAAAATAATTTTGCCGGAGGGCGCATGATGTGCCTGGTAAATTTTTCGGGGATTTACCTAAATCTGATGTAACGAAAGTTTAGAAAGTCCTTTTTCGCTATAAAGGACCATCCAATGAGGCTTCTGTTCCTACGCCTATGTATATTCCTTGATCTCTCTAACAGCCGTGAAACACGGACTAAAACCAAGTTTCCTCTACCTCCTATTTGGTTATTTATTACCCCTGTCTAAACGAAAGATTTTTTTCCTGTCAAATTCGCAGGATTAATGGCTAGAATCTAGACATTCCTGCCTGTATGAACGTGTCGTCGCTTAGAGTAATAGACTATATACGTCTTTGTTAATTATGAAGTAATTAAGCCTCGTTTGGGTTGGAGTATGTGTGACGTCATTATTCCGGAGCCTGCAGGAAACTTGTTAATGAGAATGTTATTAAGTATTTAATGGACCGAGTAATGCAAAATACTTTCAGCTTAAACAATAAGAGATTTAACAAAACATATTAGTAATGTTTTCCTGATCAAAAATGTTTGTGTGTAATATTAATTTTTTTTTTATATATCTGTTGGAAATGTATGAATCAAGTATTTGGGTTTGTTTTACAACAAGAGGCTTTGTGTTTGTATTTTAAACCTTATCAAATACCTGGGATACATCTAGAAAAAATGTAGAGCAAATACTTTCTTTCTATAGATATTGTTACCTTCGTGAGATTCTTAAGTGATAAATTACATATACCCAATTTTAAATTAATAATATAAATAAATGGTTTTGTTTGGATGCTCACAATATTGTATGGTCTTCATTTCTTTGTAAAATAGCAATATTGCATATTATGACATACATGTGTCTTAACATATCATTACATATACTTATACGACTGACATTTATTTATTTAAAATAATTATAAGAATAAATTGCTTGTTTAATTATATTAATTAACAATTGATCGTTATGGAAACTTAGAATTATTTATTAATCTGTTACTAAATGAATTTAAAGTAATCCATCCAGCATTAATTATTATTAATGACCATTTTCAGTTAAAAATGCATTTGACAGTTCTTAATTGGTAGCGTTTTACTTGAAATGGAAGGACTTTTCTATTGTTCTTATTGCTTCTAAATTTGAAATAATCAAAAAATTATGACTATTTTTGCCACTAAAGAGCTTTACTGCTGCTAAGACATATGCCGTATATGTGGCTGTAAAACAGCATAATATAATGGCAGACAGGAAGACATGTACGGACATTATTTTTATTGTTTACTTCATATTTTATATCAATCTCATAACATGTCCCTCCATTTGATATATATTTGTGAAACGTCTATTTCATAAAGCTATATAGATATATAATACATAAAACCCAACGAAACTTCGAGACGTTTTAATATTTATTACGAGAACGTTTACATACCAAACTTTATTTTTAAAATATCAGTGCATTGCTGTTCTATTTACCGTTATATTTTCCATACCACAAGGCCCCGCAATATTATTATCATAAAACAGCATGGCGGAAGATGCTCGACTTGTTTTATTTTTCGCTCTTTATATTGTCTGTTTCCCAGCACTTTGAGGAAAATCTTTAATCACTGTAAAGATTTCCCCGACATTAAACTCTAACTTTTAAAGGCTACGAACTTTTATTTTTTAGTTTTATCTTTAAATGGGTGAGGGAACTGAAACAATTTGAAGACAATAGAATTGCCTGATATACTTTATTAGATACTTTTTAATTTTAAGTCGTTAACGTCATGTATAGTGCGTTATGGAAATGGTTTGTTATATTTAAATGAATATCCTGGTATATTTATTTATTTATTTACAAAAATAAGGATACAACAGGCACTGAACCCAATATAGCATCCACGTTGTGGTATTGGCTAGTGGGAGTTATTAAATTAAGTATACATTAAATTATATTAACCTAAAAAATCTATGAACCTTTATAGCATTGATTTTACACATTTTTTAAACCTAATTATAGACATATCGAACATTTCCATCCCTAAAGAAAGCCTATTACATGCCCTAGTCGCTCTACAGAGAGGAGAATTTTTTCCAGAATTTGTATTTCTGAGTGGAATATTAAAAGTATTTTGAAGCCTTAAGTCCCTAACCGGAACATTAAAGCTTAACTTTGACCTCAGCGTTGGCGAATCAACAAGACCATTCACCAACTTGTAGATCATAACTACATCGGAAACCATTCGTCTCTCAGTAAGTGGCATTACAGAAAATTTTTCCATTATAGGCTTATAGTTGCTATTGACTATAGTTATGTCTGTTTTTCGTGACAAGAACCATAACACCCAAATCGCGTATTTCATTAACTGATTCGAGATCACTATTATTAATAGTATAACGAAAATTGTGTACATTCTTATTTCTGGTAAACGTAATCGATACACACTTCCCTAGATTAAGAAATAAACTCTGACGTTCACAGAATCTTACTAAGGCATTAAGATCATTTTGCAGCAAATGGCAATCCCCTGGCACCCTGATTATTCGAAAAAATTTTAGGTCATCCGCGTACATCAAAAATGTAGAAAATTTAAAACATTGTTGTATGTTATTAATGTAAATGATAAAAAACAGGGGACCAAGGTGACTGCCCTGAGGCACACCAGACGGCACGTTAAAAGGTTTAGAATAGAAACCACCAACGGAGACCATTTGTCGTCTATCACTAAGATAGGACCAAATCCATCTCATATCTCATATCAACATGAATCAGTGTTTCATAATAGCTATACATTCTTTTTTGAAAGTAGTAAATATTGTTTTAATCTAAACTAGTAGTATGAGTGAATGTAGTAGCTACGGCAACAAACAATAAAATACAAATATTTTATTGTTAATTTCTTGATTTTTATTAGTTGTTAGAGCCATATACCAAATATCTACACTGTAATTTGTATAAACCCAAATTTATATTATTCAATATCCAACAAGATACTTACGTAAAATAAAAAAAATATGAAAAAAAAACTACCCTATATTAAAAAAATCCAAAGTAATTTCCACGGACTCCTCCTAGTAAATCAAATAAATGCAAAAAATGAGCAACGAAAAAAAAGCTGTGCGTAAGAGGCCGGAGAGAATTCCTCATATGTAACATTAATTTACTTGCCTTCAAGGGAGAAATATTTGTATCATTTTCTACCGCGTTTTCCCTTGTTTATTTACTTAACTAAAATGCGATGTAATATTTCTTTGTTGCATTCTTTATGACAGAAAGATTTAGCTTTGAACAAAAGGGATGTACGAATAAGAATTGCTTCACTTATGGAAGAATACACTTTGGATATCATTTTTCTTATTAAATAATTTATCAAATGTGAGTGGAAATTAGTTTCTCCTAACGAGTAAATTAATGGGGGGCGGGATTTTTTTAAATGAGAAGAATAGAAAAAAATAGCCTGAAATTGCAGTAATTTAACCATTTTGTGATTCACCAATCTGAGTCTTATGGCCTGAAGCTTCTACTTCTACGAAGTAATAGTATATTAAAGTACATGTTTTATAAAGCATCATATATTAGCACGTGTCTATATTACAAAATGATCCGGTTGTGGCGAGTTTCCTAAGGGCACAAGTGCTATAATAATTTTGAGGTACTCCTCGAACTTCATTATTTAAGAATTCTTTCATCTGGAGGACCTCATCCTTATGGAACGACCTTCCCGAGGTGGTTTTTCCCAACGAATATAACCTCCAACGATTCAAAACCAACGTGAATCGCTTTTTGCGCACACGCACCACTCCCAGAGTGCCCTAAAGGATTTTTCATATAGTGCTTGTGTTTGATCATATAAAAATCCCTTGCAAATTATAGATTCATATTTGGTATGGAGATCATGTAATTATGGAGACAAATTTACCTCAGTTTTTGTAGGGTGTTCAAAATAAATTTTCGAATTTAAGTAATTTTAAACTAAAAAATTTTTGTTTTTTTTAAATAGCACACCCTGTATCTGATGAATATGAATATTAATAATTAATATTAAAAATAAGCATACTAAACAATAGTTAACGAGGATTATGTTCTAATCAGAGAAAAATAAAATATACAGGGTGTGATATTTAAAAAACAAGATTTCTTTTAGTTTAAAGTTAATGAAATTCGAAAATTTCTATTTTGAACACCCTGTAAAAACGGCGGTAAATTTGTTTCCATAATTTATTTGTCTTAGCTCCACGTAATCTCCATGGCAGATATGAATCTATAATTTGTAAAGGTAGTGTAGGTATTCACAATTCAATCCAACGCTAAAAACTGGGAAAACTATATGATTTAGATAATAATATATAAGAAATATTCAGAATTTTATGCATAATCTAAAAATTGATATAAGTATAGGGTATTTCATTAAAAAAACCAAAGTTATATTCGCCACCTGTTTGTGGGCAACCCTGTATACTCCAATATAATTTTCGAATGTTGATCTTAATGATCTCTACAGCTCCTGTATTTTAAATTGTAAAGAAGAAAATGAAGTTTACTCTATCGTTGACTCACCCTGTACCTGAATAAACGATCATTTAAGGCTTTAGAAATATTGTCTCTTAAGATACTCCATTTAATATTCAATTTAGTAAAATTATATTACAAAAGGTGTAACATGTAACGTGGCAACTCCATTTTACTATCTATCGATTGGAAAAACATAAAGCCAACCCGATGCGTGTCTAAAGGAAAACGCAATTATTTTCCACGAAATGAAGCCACGAAAGACATGTCAGATTACGGATATTTTCGATTCGAAAGTTATTAAAATGCTGTCACAACCGATAGAAATGCGAACATGCAAGTGTAGAACTCTGGCACATGCAAATTATTAAAAGTGTTTTTTGACGACTATACCTACAGTAAAATATCATGCAACTTTTGGGAAATACTTTTTTAGAAATTTAGTTTTTTTACATGTGCCCCGAAAGTGCCTCTTTTCATGCATGTTCTCTTCACCGAAAGTGGCGTTTTCCAAGAGAGCAGGCGGGAAAGTATCGACGCGGGCGGGAAAGATTTTTCCCGCCCTCTTCGAGTCACCATGTGCTCATAAATAAATAAAACCAGAATTGTCGGTGCGGGATTTGAACCCGCGACCCTCTGATCATGCTGACACTCTACCCACCGAGCCATACTACAAGCGATAATAAATATCGGATTATATATAAATTAAATTGGCAGTTAATTTTTCAAAGATGTTTTAGAAAAATGTCTGAAGAATTTCTTTATTTATATGGATTCAAAGACTGGGGCACCTGTAAAAAAATAAATAACACCAGAGATGCCGAGTGCGGGATTTGAACCCGCGACTCTCAGAACACAACGCGTACGCTATACCACTAGGCCACCGAGCCTATTTGTCAAAAATAATAAATAGATATTTACATTCTCCATGCGCGAGTGTTTTCATGTCATGTAGACAGGAAAACTGTCTGAAGAATTTCATTATTTGTTTGGCATCAAAGCTTCGGAGCACTTGTAAAAAAAAATACGGTACATATCTCGGGCCGTCGGAGGCTTTACCGCACTCGTCCGTAAAAGCCTCTTTTCGGCCCTTGAAACGTAATGTACTATTACAATATTAATTTGGTACGGATTACTAAAAAAAAATGTAATTAATACTATATTTTAAACGAGATTTTAAAATAAAATCTTTACCATAATAATTTGACTATAGTCTTTTTCCGTGTACCTTCAAATGTCAGACAAAGTTGAATAAAAGGGTTCCTCCCGTCAAAAATAATTTTATAATACTTTATTTTTTGTATAATTTTCTCACATACAGGATTTCAAGCTCAAAGAACCCTAAAAAAAGTTATGGAGGTGCAACAGCCCTAAAGGTCAAAAATGTCAGATCCAAGGGTAGATATTCGTCGAAATCCCAATATATAAAATTAAACTTTCATCTTAGATTCGAGTCCTCCGGGACTAATTCCGAAAATGCACCCTGATAAGGGCTAATCGGGCGATGGGATCTCTTTGAGTCACCCAATTCAGGCGGAAACAGCTCACTGGCGTCTGCGTCATGACGATCACAATTTTGGGCGTTGTCAAATTGTCATAGACATGCCGCGATTGAGTTGTTTTATAATACCAATTATTGACTTCTTAAGTTAACTTAAAAACGGTTATATACTTACAGTACTTTCTCGCTTAGATATATGTACATATGAACCTCAATATTTTTTTTAAATTTATTTAAATCATGAAATTCAAATAAAACCCCTTGTGACATGAAAAAATAATATTTAAAGAGCATTTACCAAAATTTTTAAAAATCGACAAAATGTTAGAAAATAATTAACAGCTAGTGGAGCTGGCAACGTAACATCTCTCGTAGCGTGGTAGTAAAATTTGTGACTGCCGTTCTCTATAATAATCGACTTTAGCCAAGTTTTCGTATCCTCAAGTATATAAAATCAGTTTGTCTAAAAAAAGTTCTCTAAAAATCCAAAATTTTTAATATAACGAAGAAAATTTATTAATTCCCGAGGAAATTGTGTTAATTTCTTGAAACTTATGAACGATATCACGTACAGTGCGCCAAAATGTTTTTTTTTTAAATAATAAGAATATTTTCGTCCAATGTAGTTAAAGTCTTACCATCTGAGATGCCCTTATCGTCAATATTTATCCGTATCGAAACAATTTAATTTTCCCTATCACTGTTTAATAACATCCGCTATCGGCATCGTCATCGTGCATGTTTTGGGGATGAAAAGCAGATCCAAGGTCGATAATATTTCCACCACCAAAGTATACAGGATGATAATAAGTATGTAGCCAAACTTGAGAGTTTATATAAACATTGGTCCTAACCAGTTTGTTCTTATTATACAGGGTGTTCAAATATTTTAACAAATCGGTTTTCCATAAAGGCGTTGAAAACAGTATGACGTTGACGAATAAACCCGAACAACTCTTGAGTTTTTCACTATTAACTGTTTTCGATAAAAACTAAAAAATATAAAATTATGCCTAATATTATTTATCCAATGTTTTGACACAATTAAAGGAAAAACAATTTTTTTAGACAAATATGATATACGACCTCATTACCTTTAGCAGTATCTAGCCGTGTTAAATTTTTTCACAAAGAAAATATGTCAACAACCCTGTATAATAAAAACAAATCCGTTCAGGATCTATGTTTATTTAAACTTTTTGTCATAACATTCAACAAGGAATAACACCCTCAAGTTTGGCTATATACATAATTAACACCCTGTATATATTTTTTTAAAACAACAAATTCCTTCTCAATAATAGAAAATAGAGCCAGTTCAAATTGTAACGAGAAATCATGTATCTACAATAAATATCTTTTAGAGTATGATGTACATTGTGTATAATAAAATTCTTTGTTTTTCACTCAGTCTAAGCAACTTTACCATTAAGAAATTCCTGAATGATACCTTAGCCTGTGAGTTTAGCAATACCTGTATATAATTGATGCACCTTGACAAATTATTAATTGTCAGAAACCAATAACACGTGTTTACTTTCATGTCATTTATAAATTATGCAAACATAATTTGTAAAAGCACATGATTGTACTCCTACTTAAATATTCCATCAAATGCGGGCACTCATTTCCACAAAACCATTCAATTTAGAAAATTTTACTCATTTGCAGAAAAACAATAGCTACGCCGAACAAAAGATTATAACATGCTGAACTCCACAGCCCCCCTTCCGTTTGCCTTTTGAATTATTTAAAAATATGTAAATTTAATAAAGCAAAACAAATTCAAAGCGGGATCGTTACAAAGGAAAGCAAATTAGAGGGTCTATTATATCACGGAATCGCAGCCTCTATTTCTCTGGCGATTTCGAGCGGGAACATTTAAAAGTTTTGCCAAATTTCAGCAGTGCGAATGAGTGAATAACCGTTGATTTCTCTTGAATTTTAATGAGGAAAACATTTTTATTATAATAATTTAACGTTAAGAGCCCATTCTTATTAATAACTTGTAGCTGTTGCGAGATGAGAAAGACCTGTTTCTGGAATATTTTTTTTATGTCGACCAACTGTTGTAAATTCGTTTGAACTGTTTCTTTTGTTGTGCTCCGAAAACCACCGCGTTGATGTATAAAAACAAGGTGGAAATTAAGGTGATGCCTACGTTAGTCTTCAATAATTTTATCTTCGCATTTTGCCGTTTATTTAAAGCGGCATGCTTTTATCTCGTTTTTAAAGATAGAACACTTGGGCAATATTCAACGTTCCCCCATGAGGAACAAGCATTTGTCAAGGCATAGTATTTTGGTTTGGGTTTGTTTTATACGATAATGGAAAATAAATAACGAATGTCGACTTCTTGAGGGATGTGAGTAATCTCTAAATACTATGATGGTGATATTTCTTTCGCAACGTGTTTTTTACTACCATTATCATCATCATCAACCAGCCCTTAAGACGTCCACTGCTGGACATAGGCCTCCCTCATGGCTTGCCACCTGACTCTATTTTGACCTGTCTGGATCCAGTTGTTTGCAATTCTTTTCAAGTCGTCGGTCCATCGTGTAGGTGGTCTTCTATAGTATTCTACATTCAACTGTCCATATTAAAAGGCTACTCCTGGACTTCGATGGGTTTCAATCGTGTAATTCCCCGTGGATTTGTGATAGCGTTAGCCATTTAGAAACTTTAAATCAATCTCCAGTGAAAGTTGTTAAAGTGCATATAAGTATTGATGACGTCTAATTTTGCCAGTATACCTACTTAAATTCAGGCAAGAGAAAGTGAAGAACATCAAACAAAAATAAACGTGAAAAACAGTTTCTCACACAAAACTTGCTGCGCTTAGTAAAAAGTAGCTATATTTTAATGTATTCCAGTTCTTACGCTTCCTCTTGTATCCTTTGAAAGAGTTTCATTTCCTAGTGAATGGCGCTCATGTTTACTCAGTTGATGAGCACGCTATACATTAAAATCCAAAAATGAATGCAGTTTCACAAAGTGTTTGTTCAAATAAAAAGTGGAACATTCTACAAAATAACAGAGAAAAAAATGCAAAGAAAAAAATAACAAAAACAAACGTTCCAGATAGAAGACTTATCATTTAATAGTAGTAATAAAAAATAGAAATAATATTCTTAACATCTAGAATTCAGTAGATTGTCTCGTATATACAAGAGGCAATAGAGATGAATGATTGATTTTTAGTTTTGCTATTTTCTCTTGACACCCTCATATTGTACGCTTTTGTCAGAATGTCCCAGTTGCATTTTAATTCACGTAGACAATCAGTCTTTATGGCTGGGTGTTTATTTACTGCGTCGATTTTCCTCAGTTTTAGAATTTCTTTGTCTTTGTGTTCCGAAACGGATGACTAAATTACCATCAAGTGTTTAAGAGGGCTTTATATTTCCGGTGAAACGTTTATTTTTCGGTTTATTGAAACTACGAGAGCAGAAAAAGTAAGAGAAGTTATAAACGGCATAAAAAAATATAGGCTACTAACTGATGTGACATAAAAACGAAAGGTTATAGAAAAAAGTAATTAAGAAACTTTTCGTGATTACAGTTTAATAATTAATTTTCAACCTTTAAGAGCCCGAATCACCAAATTAAAACTTTCTGGTCTAAAATATGTATGAACAATAAAGTAATATTAGTTAGGAAGCCTTGTCCAGATAGATTATTCGGAAAAGGGACATTTTTGAACTTATCAGACAATATTTTTATTTTTAAGGTATATTAATTGTGTCTTGTTCATGAATTTCTGGGGCGAGAACAAACAACAAAAGAAAACTGATGTAATATATTCAATAGAGCAGCATGGTTTAACGTTAAAATAATTTACAATAGTAAACGTGAAATCCATACTATCACCTGATCACGAATCGAAGTTTAGCTGCTTATCACATGTATGTATATCTTTGGAAATTAATTATTCAGGCTCGTTTACTGAGGAAGTCGCTTAGTCAGCTCCTAGTGGATATTCAACTGCAGGAGAGCAGCGTAAATTATTATTCTATTTAGAAAAATTATGACACAACAATTACAGTGCTCTTTGGCATACAGGGCGTTATGGAAATGACGTATTATATTTAAATGGGTGACTCCTGGGGTGTCCTAGAGAAGCGTTACATATTTTATTTTTTTAAATCGACCGTTTTAAAAATGGGGTAACAAATCCTCTTACTCACAGGCCAGTCCGCGCTACTGTAAACATATATCACCCAGGCCCAATGGCAATGTTGCCAAACTTAATGTAAAACTGAAATTCCATATAAAATAATAAAAATAAATTATTTATCTACCTACTTGTATTTATCTTTATACCTAAAGAGCAAGAAGATCCAGGCACAAACACAATCAGTTTTCTTCTTTTTCATGGTAACACTCCTGGAAACACTTTATGTACACATAGTAATAGTGAAACAGAACCGATAGTTAGCTTTTGAAAATAAGATAATACTACAGATTATTAAATTTTATTACACGCGACGAAATTTGACATCCAGAAGAAACAATCAGTCTTAAACTGAGCAAATTGGTTTCGTCAATAAAAACAATATTCAAAGTTTATTTATGTACTGGCAAGATACACGCGTAAACCGAAATAACAGAGCGGATTGCTGCGACTGTAGTTATCGACGAAACACAACGTATCCGGCCACTGGCTGGTCTTCAACTAACAGCCCGCAAGCGTGTGGCGCTATACGAACACTTGGACTCAGTCGTTGTAAGCCCTACAGGTGTTTTTCTGGTTTGACGTCAGGTCACTTTTACCGCTGAATGAATTGAAAGCGCCATTAATGGGTATTTTTCTTCAATTTGTCTTTATCTCAAGAATTGCCGGTTTAAATATAATACGTCATTTCCATAACACCCCGTATATTAAGCAATAATAACTTTTTTATGATTATAAACAAGCCATAGGAAAGTTAATTTTGAATCGTTATAGGTTTCATTCGTTGGAAAACCTCAGGATGGTTATTCCACAAAGGTGACGTCCTCCAGATGAAGAAATTCTTAAACAATGAAGGTCGAGAAATACTAAAGTTAACCACATATTGGTGGGCGGCAGTGGGTCGTCGTATATGTTTACTATTCGTTAGGCAATGTTGCCATGGAAGTATCTGTAAAAACGAGTCAAATGACCTACCTGTCTTCGATATTCAAAGCTGTCGAGGTTCTTGGACACTATTTTCAATGGAATCCAGTAGGCGGAGAGTATGCTTGGTCGCAAAATACTGTAGCCAAGAGCTTGCTAGCTGACAATATCCAATTAAAAATTGGGTTATAAAATAAAACATTCAGAAATTTGTTCGTCCTTTGTTTCAATCTTTGGGTGTAAAATTTTATATTGCTCCTTGCATTATTGCTACTACGAAACTCTATTTACTGAGAGAATACTGTAAAAATTATACTGGAATATCCTTTTTCCTTTATTAAATTGAAATTTTATGAAAGATACGATTTTAAGTTGAGCTTTGTTTTATCATCATCGCTTCGCGACCCTTGTCACCTAGAGTGAAAAATGTCATTTTCTCACCATGTTTTTATCTTGGTAAGTATGTAAGTTTGCGAGAACGGTAGAGCATCATCCTTTAAGGCTAAAGAGTTATTTGAAAGTTTCGGTTCTTATCTAGAACTTTGTCAAAGCGGGGTTAAAGTTTGCTAAAGTTGCAATCTATTATCAAAAGTGTTTAGGAAAAAAAATCGCTCTTGAGTTTTCCCAATTTACTTAATAGGCGGATCTATTTTGTTTCTTATCTTCTTTTAAAGTTTTGTCGTCTAGATAAATTATTAATATAATTCTACAGAGCCTCTTGTAAATGATTAACTGAAAAGTTATTCAGTTTAATCATATTTTTAAAACATAAACGCTAAATTTACTAAAATAGTACCTATATAGCCTCGTATCAAATTTAGTACTTAGCTATGTTTATTCTTACTTGACTGTAATACTGTTTCGATTCGTTTTTTACCGAAATAGTCTTATGAGTATTTACTTTATGTTTGAAAATTTGAAATTACAACAAATGACAAGGCTCTTGATGTTTTCATTCAACCAATCCGAAACTTATATTATTAGACCTACAATAATATTATTATTATTTATATCAGGTCACTATCAGAATTAACATTTTACAGAAACATATTTTTATAAGGAGGATTAGACATATTTCTTTATTAAATATAAGAAAATTGTTTGTTTTTTAGATTTCTTATATTTTAAGTAAGTTTTATTGATATGATAATATATTATGTAATATTTAATAAAAATAATTCGGGAAGTAATCGTCACAAATTTTATAAGGGTCTATTTTCCTTTATCGATTAGATTATTCATATTTGAAACAATTTTTTACCGGCTGGGATATTGTCTATCTGATATCGTGTAATTTTCTATGGTTATTGCATAAGTGCACAAAAATCACCCACAATTCTGCATAACAGCGTGTTGCTTACAAGTACTGGAGTTGATTTTAATATTTTGGCGATAGACCCCGATTCCAAAATTTAGATTTTTTTATGATCTAACACAAGCACCATAGGAAAAATCATTTAGGGCACTCTGGGAGTGGTGCGTGTGCGCAAAAAGCGATTCACGTTGGTTTTGAATCGTTGGAGGATATATTCGTTAGGAAAAACGACCTCGGGAACGTCGTTCCATAATTATGAAGTCCTCCAGAAGAAAGAATTCTTAAATAATGAAGTTCGAGGAGTACTAAGCTTAACTACATATGGATGGACGGCAGTGGTTCGTCGCGTATTTCTGCTATTCGCCGCTCTGGGCGGAATTAAGAGGGCAAGGTCAGCCGAGCACTTTCCATGAAAATATCTGTAGAAGAGAGTCAAATCCCCAACCCGTCTTCGATGTTCTAGGCTGTCGAGGCTCTTCGTCAGCTCGTGGTCTCCAATCAGATGAATGGCCCTCCTTTCGATGGAATCCAGGAGCCGAAGAGTATGTTTGGGTGCAGAGTTCCAGACATGAGAGCAGTACTCCAGTGATGGTCGAATCTGGGCTTTGTATAGTGTCAAAAGTTGTTGAGGTATATACAACTTTTTGGTTCAGTACACCAAATTCCTGAGAAGCTATCTTGGCGATTGCCACAACGTGGTTATGCCAAGACATATTTCCTCCGAGATTGACACCCATTAAATTGATAGATGAAGCCAGTGGGATTGCGTGTCCGTCCATGACTATATCCGGTTCAGTAATGTTAACCTTTTTAGAGAAAACTGAGGCCTGGGTTTTTTTAGCGTTAAATTCGACTTGATTACTGTCACCCCAAGCCAAAATTCCTTCCAGGTCTTTGTTCAGGCGTGATACTTCATGCTGTCTGCATAATGCTATAATTATTCTTCAATTTACAATATTGGTATTATTAACCATTATTCTTGTGTTGTCATTCGAGAAATTAATATTTGAATCCCTTACTGTATATTTACATTCCTTCTTTAAAATAAAATTTTATTTACCCCTTTAATCTAGAAATAAAAATAAACTGTCGTACAAAATATGTAAAACGAAAAAATGAAATGCGTGAAACATGGTCATTTTATGCGATACCGCTGGACATTCGAGACATATTTTGCATATTTTCCTTCATATTAAATTCACTCTTGAATAGTCTAGAGTAGACATATAACTGTAAAAAGGGCAGACTAGACTGCTCATAGTGGACCGTTTTGAAAATATGAGATAGTGGAAAGTAGATTTCAATACGAATGAAATGTTCAGATATTATTCGTATTGTTCAGATTATTTAGTTAATTTTATTAAGTAACTCTTACTGGGATGCTTTTACCAATGTTAAATGTGACCCCCTATTTTGGTATCGTAATTGGAGTAAAATTCGTAATCTTTGCGTGCATAAGAAGTTTAATATTCAATGTTTGAATCAATCAGATTATAAGAAGCTTTGAAAGAGAAAGTAATCGCGCAGTTCTGCTAAACAAGAAAAATTAAACATGCTAAGCAATCACGCGGAAACCTTTGATGAGAGGATACTTACCATCTCGCTAATGTAATATATTGCAGATAATTTATAACTTAACTTACTAAACAGCCACCCAATTATTGCAATATGACATACTTGTACGATAACGCGCGATAAATATATCATTTCTCCCCAAAGTCTGTACTTGGTCAATATCGTATGTGATTGATAGTTGGAAACGGCAATATATTTGATGTCTCGCCGGAGATATCTGAAGTTGGAGTGTCAACATATCGATCACATCTTATATCCTATTTGCTCTGGAGGAAGTTTCAGATCAATTTTTTGATTTAGTGTGTTATGGAATAGTGGATATTCATGGATTCGCAAGACAATTAGTTGTTCTACTTAATCGACTTTTACAAACCGCACACCATTTTACCATCACATTTTATATTTCATTTAGTTAAAATGGTGAATGAAAGGAACAGTTATAATTTATAACTGTTCCTTTCAAATAAACGCTTCTCGCAAAACAGCTATTCCAAGTTCGTTCAATTTAATGGCGACACTAATTTAACAGACTTTTTCTTGAATTTCATAAAAAAAAACACTTCATTCATATTTATTATCCTAAATTGACCCGAATTCCTGTAGAAATGAACGTAATGTGTCAGTCAATAGCCTCTTTTAATGTCACTTCATTTTCTAAAACGCTTCTCTAAGCACTGTCGGGGAAATTTAAACGGCAGTAAATATAAATAATGTAAGAGGGGTGGATTCTGGCAATAAAAATATTATATATGCAAAAAATATGCTCGTGAGGATGGGACAGGGCAGGAATAAAACAAGAATGACTCCTGCTTGAAACAAGGAAAGACGAAATCCATTAGCTTCACACCTAATGTATGTGTACGAGCCTTCTTAGAAGACCTTTAGTGGATATAAGTGATGTATCTAAGTCTCATAGCTTACTATTCCAGTGAGAAAGTAATGTTATACCTTCATCTTTTGCTTCATCGTTAGGTGCAATTTTTCTGATTGCATTTCCAAGTTCCAACAAGCCAAATCACTTATTAGATTCCGTTTCTTCTTGACCGTTTACAGTTCTATATAAATAATAAAATGTTTCTATTACAGACCTGTCGGGTAAAATAACTGTAGTGTAGAGGCACGAAAATAAAATTATATTTTTTCATAAAGCGTCCCAAAGCGGTATTTGTCTGCCCGAGGATTTTAAAGATTTTTTCTTCCGGCTTTTATATTATTTTTATTCATGAATGTTTTTAAAACAACTCTTTGTGCCATCATAAAAGTTGCATAAATTGTTATTCTCTTGCGCTTTTGCCAGCCCTTCTCGCCTTTTAATTGTCTAGAAAGTATGTTGCACAAATAAGGTCAGTTTTTGCAAACTGGCGATAAGATTTCGGGACTTTAAATATGTTTTCGTAATACTTACATGCTTGGTCCCTTAAAGAAATATTATTTTATTATAAATGCTTAGTTTCAACTTTCTTCTTCCTCTGCTTGTTCTAATTCTACTTCGTCATCTTCTTCATTGTTGGTGATAATCTGTGATTCACATGGCATTTGTGTCAATTATCTTTGTGTGCGACGAAAAATCACTATCTAATGGGGGACTTTTCCTACGATTTGCAGTACGTTGACGCCAAAGAATACAACAAAATAGAATATACAGGGTGTTCCTTAATGACGTTCTTATATTTCTTAGGAGTTTAATTATGTTAATCAAGAGATCGTTTTCATGTAGGATTAACCAGGCTAATCAGAAAAAATATCTACAAAGATAAATATCCGTGGCTTAACATTTCTTTTTTGTAAAAAATAACAAGAGAACACGATTGCAGCCACTGGTTTACATCTAAAGCTCTTTGGAAGATATTAAAATCTAACAACACATTCTGAAATATTTTCATGTCGTTCAGGAACACCCTGTATTGATAACGATAATTACAAATCTACGGTAAACAGCACTTGACAAGCATTCTCTATTTGCTGCAATCGCAAACTGCAGACGGTTTTTTACATTTTGTAACTGGAAAGTAACATGGAAGCGTATTTGATAACTTTCCATGCAGCTTTAATGTTGATGCCATTAAGACAAGGTTTTTTAAACGGGCATGCACATGGCGAATATGTAAATACGAAATGGCGGACAGAAAATGCTTAATTAAATTTTACGAGGTAAATGTGCTGAAATAAGCGTTAATATGGGAAAAACAAAATGGCTTTGTTGCGCTATACTTTGATTCAGTAGATTATAAAAGAAAAGCATGTAGATGTTACAGGGTGTTTAAAAAACATGTGCCATCACCAGGGTTCTTAATATCGCAGTATATTAAGATACAAGTTTCATAAGACACACAATTATTAGAGCACGTGTTTAATTTAGAAAACGACCTGCGAAACGGGGGGTTCTCTAAAGTACAAGTGCTCTAATTGTCTTATGAATTTATAATACTTTTTTCTATTTGGGTCTTTAAAGTCTGAAAAACTTCAAAAATAATTTAGATTTTTTCCATTTGAATTAATATTTTCCTTTTGGGTTTGGCAATAATTTTACAATTTCATAAAATGTTACAACAAAGCTTCTTCCCATCCGTCATAATTAAAAATAAATATATTCTTAACGTCAATAAAAATGAGTCAGGAAGAAAGTTGTACTCCGTCAGAAATACGAGAAATTGCAGAAAATAATCTAGAAAAACTTTTAAGAAGAATATGCAAAACTTTGAGTTATGGTGCGAGCAGAACAAAGTTCAAAATATTGAAAAAAAATATGGTGTCGACACAGAATCTGACAGGAATAACAAGTAATGAGGAGGAAATGTTTACAGTAACTATAAATATGTATATATAAAATAATATGTATATTACTATATTGAATTAAAAATAGTACTTTATTGAATAAAACTCTAGAGATAGAGCATCAACTGGAAGATATTTCTATTATTTTTAGGTTATGTTGTTTTATAGTTGTGACTAGAAATTAGTTGACGGACACCATCAGCATGTTCTATATTTCCGACTATAGGTATTTCAGATAAATATCTAGTAAAATGATCTATTTGCAAGGTTAAAGGTTAGTATTTTAAAGATTCCTTTAAAAAAATATTTTGTCGAATCCATAATGCCAACGAAATCAAAGTTAGCCTAAAATTCGAACCCTACTTACTGCCAACATAAAAGAAATTAAATTGCAGTTCCATAAAGTGGCAGATTATTCAATTTTCTTGCATTTCATAATGTATCCAATATGAAACACAAATAGAAAAATGTAATTTTTGTTTTGATTTGCTGAAAGTGTCAAAAATACTACATAACCTCAACTTTATTATTATAAATTTGATGTTAAAAGTTGGAAATTCGAATGGATAAGTAGAAAACAGTAGTTTCTGATTATTGTTCTTCTGTTACTTTTTGCTTTGATCTAATAAAAAATATTGTAAAAATGTAGCCACTGTAGTAAATTTTTAAAAAGCAACGTCTTAATTTGAGCAGTTTGGTGGAATGTTGTAATTCTTCATTGTATGTTTTATCTGTTACTCTATTTTATAAGTTAAATTAGACTTTGCTGCTCTAAAACTGTGTATTTGCCATCAACACAAAATTAATTGCAAAAACCTAATATTTGCCAAAATGGGTTAAATGCCATTTTAATACCTTCATACATTTTAGGCTTAATTGTTACGGATGTGCAATGCGGCTAAAACTGGGTTAATTGCGAATGATATTATGCATATTTTAATTAGTTATCTTTAGTACACCGCACTGTAAATTGTTTCGTGCAATTAATGCAGATATGGCGCACAAACGGTGAAGAATTGCATTATCGCACACATTATTTATGATGTTAAATTGTAGAAACCAGAAGCTGCGCTTTAAAGACTTTGATTGCTCAGATTAGTACTTATGCTGCATTGTATTCTGCAATAATTTTTGCCATGAGAGTTGCAAGAAATATGTTATGCAAATCGTTTTACAGGCTGCCAAGAAAGTACCGTGAAACAATCAAAATACGATGCTTAAGCACAAGTAATATCTAAATAAGAATATAAATAAAAACTAATACACGATTTACAATAACACATGAGACGTATTTTAAAGTTAATATTTAGTAACTTTTATTATTTGGTGGTAATGTAAAAATCACTATGTTCTCCACCAGACTTGCAATAACAAAAATCGAGCACACCCGTTTTTTGTCTTGCAAGAATATTGCAAGATAAATCAGGTGGCTCTTTAAGGAGCATGCCTTCCTTCAAGTTTATTGCAATTGCAGAAACACTAGTCAACTGGAATGCGCCTTTTAGCCCTGGTATTTTGAACTGACATGAGATGGCACTGAAAGGTACACTCTACTCATTAGGATTGATATAATACCGAATGTTTTCCTGATGAGGTGTGTATCAAAATACACCGCCTACCCCTTATATGTTACGGAGCTCTTATATTTGGTTATTTGATTACATTCAAATGCGAAAGATACTAGAGCTAGCACCAAACATCAACAACGCCTAAAGGCTTAACCCAAAAATCATACTTGTGATAAACAAAAATAACACAGCGAGTGAAAAGAAGTTAAAGGTTTTATACCTGACTTACACGGGGAGTTTAATCGCTTGGTAATTTTCCTTCAGAAAATTGCCATCCCGACACTATCTTACAGCCGCATCTGTAAGGTGTCTGTAAGCAGATTCTCTTCGGTTGTCCAAAAAAAAAGGTGGGAACACCTACTATTTGATGATCAGAAGAAAAGTTTTCGAAACAGGTATGCAAGTGGTGACATCCTTCCAATAGAAAAAGCTGAACCATCCTATAAATAGAAAATTAATGAACCCGATACCGAAACTAAACAGGACTATTGATTAAATGTAGAACTTTGAGTTCACTTTACGTACTAACTTTAATGGCGACTATAATTTTATGATTTAAATCAAGTTTATATGATTGAGAATATTCGGTGACCATGGCTTCTGGTGTGGCGGTCATCTTTTCCTTTTTAATATTTTTCACCACCTACATCAATAAATATAAATTGGATTGCATAATAAATCTATTACATATGAATTCCAATTATTATCATCTGACATTTCACGAAATATTACTTATTTAATCTAATCAATACCACATGGGTGGATTACGGAGTTAGACAAAAGTTAACTTGGCCTTCCTCTCAACCGCTTTTATATGTGTTACATTTTATTTAAAAAAGTTTACAAAAAATATATATTTTTTCGTTGTATGTAAGAAATTGATAATAAAACATAAGACAAGAATTGTTCGTCAAATGTAAAACAGCAAAATTTTCAAATATTGTCGCTAATTTATAATAATATGCTTTTCTGTTGTTAGCAAAGGAGTAAATATATATGTTTTACATTTATACTCTTTCAACTTTGAAAGGATCGATCAACAGGACAATTAGTTACTGGAGATAGAAAAAAAATAGACGTAAATTTCATTCCTCTTATATACTTTAACATGGGGTATCAATTTCACTAACAAAATATTTAAAAACAACACACTCTTATCCAAAACTTGAGTTAAAATCATATGGATAGTTTTCCTATAATAATTTTGCTCTTGCGATAATATCTCCGTCTATCTTGATAAGCATATAAAGAAATACAAACAATACAAAATTGTCTAAAAAAATTGTCCAAGTCTGTAGCAGGCTATAGCCTACCTTGGCTAATGGATAATCCGGCCACTAACCAATTTTTAAGGTTCTATCTTCGTAATTTTGTTCACCTTAACAATAAAAAAGTAACATCATTGATAAATACCAAGGAAATATATATTTATGAAAAATGCCGTAAGTTACGAAATTTCTATTTAATTGAATTATCGCATGATTCGACTTAAGAGACGACAAGGAAAATATCGAATAAAACTTAATGATCAAATTTGAAATCTAGAGGTATTGTGATGAACAACAAAACTGTTTGTTTAGTGTAAGGGGCGGGTGCAATAACCTTTACATATAATATTTTTGTGGTTTACCTTAATTTGATGGCATGCATAATTTGGCAAATAGCCTAATGTGAGAATTGTGCGTGATATGAATATATGAACCAATCCTGATAATAGTAAATTTACATTTGTGGTTAAGTGATAATATTCTATGCAGGAATTATTGTCTGGATATTAGTTAGAAAAGGACTTTGGGTCAGTATATTGCTTAACCAAATTCAAAATCTTTTGTAAAAATTTTAATAAATTTTACAAAACATTTTCAGTAAATTTTACAAAAATTTTTGTAATTTTTCACATGAGTTATGGTTAGTTTTATTATTTTTATAGTAAATTTAACTAAGATTTTCTGTCCTTGTATGTCGGTCGTTCCCTAAAACTAAGAGATGAACAATTTATTTTACGAAGCAGACGCAATAACCTTTCAAATAGAACTTTATGGTTTCTCTTTACCTCGACGACATTTATAATTTAAGGAACTGCAGCCATCATTCCTCCACATCTAATGTGAGAATTCTGCGTGATAGGAATAGATGAGCATTTTCTACAAATGCCATGTTTACTATTGTACTTATACGGGGTGTTCCTAAAGGACATGAAAATATTTCAGAGTCTGATTCTTTAGGTCATTTTATATACAGATTGTTTGGGTTGTTGTTCGTCTACAACTTACAATTAGTCCACGAGAATCAGTGTTTTTTAATTATGAAAACAGTTTTTTCAGGGTCAACCCTGTATATAGGGTGTTATTGAAATGACGTATTATATTTAAACCGGCAAATCCCGAGATAAAAATAAATTGAAGAAAAATAACCATAAATGGCGCTTTGAATTATTAAGCGAAATATACACTTTATATATCTCAAAATTTACGTGGTCGCTCCTGAGGCCCTTCGCAATCAATATTTTATTGAGGCAGTCTCGAGGTTCAGAAGAGGTTAGTGCACTCCAGCGATGTTGTCATATTGCAACACAGAATTCTAAACGCACGTGTTCAGTTTTTGACAACAAGACGTCGTAGATGCGCGTTATCACTTCTTTTTCAAACCTTTTAGACAAATAAAACTACAATTTTAAGGTACTCCCTTACCTTCGATCATATTTTAAAATATTCCGTTTTATAATTAAATTCCATAAAATAATAAAACACAAAAAGTATGTTTTTCAACAGAATCAACAGTAAATAATATCACATAAATTTGAAATCACATCACAACATTTCTTATTATGAATTATTTCACAACAAAAAAAATCGGGCAATACAACTAACAAAACGTTTAAAATTCGTACCTCGACACGACGTCGTTCCACTCCCCAGTCTCGAAACATACAGAAGTATGAAGGGCGCGCCGCCAGTATTCAACCAAGGGCGAGACACGCGGTGTGATCTGACAACACTGTTAGTATACTCTAGTGACCCACATTGTTGTTAAGTGAATCCAGATGGAACGGCGCGTGGGTAAAAAGGGGTTTTACCTTAAGTATTTAGATATTCGATTTAAAAAAAAAGTATGTAGACTTTCTCTAGGACACCCAAGGAGTCACCCATTTAAATATAATAACTCATTTCCATAACACCCTGTATATACTTAATTTTAAAACGGAAACCTGTTTTATTTAATTTTCTGAAGATATTTTCAAACTTTATGCATTAATGGGTGTTATATTAAGAAATATCCTGTCTAGATAAAACTAAGGTAACACCAAAGTTTTGTCACGTAGACAACAAAGCTACCCCATTTTCTCCGAGCAAATTTTCAGTTCCTGGCAACACCGTTATCGTCTATAGCACGACAGTCACTAATTTTACTGCTATGTTATGAGCCACGCCGCGTTGCCACCTCTCTTACTCTGATTGAATCAGGAAAGTTAAGTTTACCGTCGCCCGTACAACAGCGCATCAAAATATTCGTATTGCCAATATCTACGCCACCGGTCATGAAGCAAATTCTGAATAGTGACCTTAAAAAGTCGTAAAGAAACAACAAAAATCATCATCAGTCCGTCTAATAATAAGTCAAATGGATGTATTTTGAAGGCAACGTGGCAACGACCAAAATTATGACAGTCATGACACAGACCCCATCGCTAAGACCAGGGGATCATAATTCATAGAACAGTGCCGCCGCCATGAAGATGTCCCCCGGGTACAAATTAGCAAGTTTTGCGGCCGCCGCGTCTCGGAACGTGATGTATGCGGCTCGGTCACCTCGCGGAGCCGTTAGTTTCAATTACTGTCGGAAGGTGGCGTCCGACACGATCTTTAAAACAAAAAATAAACGTGGGGGAATTTGGGAAAGTGGTTGTGTGGATAGTAATTGCCGTTTTTGGAATTGTCCCGATCGCGTATTCTGTAGAAAAAGTTTTTATTCGAAACGCAAACGTGATAAATGCGGCTTGGTTTCAGTTTCCAGTGAGAGTCCAAAATATGATCACTCTATCAAGCATATTTTATATATATATATTTTTTTATGATCATTATTGGAAAAATCCGTTAGGGCACTCTGGGAGTGGTGCGTGTGCCTAAAAAGCGATTCATGTTGGTTTTCAATCGTTGGAGGTTATATTCGTTGGGAAAAACGACCTCGGGAAGGTCGTTCCATAAGGATGAAGTTGAAGTCCTCCAGATGAAAGAATTCTTAAATAATGAAGTTCGAGGAGTACTAAGCTTAACTACATATGAATTGAAGGCAGTGGTTAGTCGTGAATTTCTGCTATTCGCCGCTCTGGGCGGAATTAAGAGGGCAAGGTCAGCCGAGCACTTTCCATGAAAATATCTGTAAAAGAGAGTCAAATCCCCAACCTGTCTTCGATGTTTTAGGCTGTCGAGGTTCTTCGTCAGCTCGTGATCTCCAATCAGACGAATGGCCCTCCTTTCGATGGAATCCAGTCGCCCAAGAGTATGTTTGGGTGCAGAGCTCCAGGCATGAGAGTAGTACTCTAGTGATGGTCTAGTGTCAAAAGTTGTTGATGTGTGTACAACTTTCTGGTTCGGAAGAGTACACCAAGTTTCTGAGAAGCTATCTTGGCGATTGCCACAACGTGGTTATGCCAAGACATATTTCCTCCCAGATTGACGCCCAGCAAATTAATAGATGAAGCCAGTGGGATTGCGGGTCCGTCCATGACTATATCCGGTTCTGTAATGTTAAATTCGACTTGGTCACTGTCACCTCAAGCCAAGATTTCTTCCAGGTTTTTGTTGAGGCATGCCGTCTGCGAAGATGTGCGTCGGCAGCCGATGTTTGTTCATTCAAAGAGAAAGATGAGATAAGTGTGCTATCGTCAGCAAAACTAAATATCGGATTTTTCGTTTTCACTAGAAGGTCGTTAATGTAGAGTAAGAAGAGAGCAAAAATAAGGTTCGTTAAAAGCAAATAAATATGGCAGAAAATAAGTCACGTAGAAGAAATTGAAGCTCGTAATTTGTTACCAATTTAATCGGATAGCGCTTTCATTCCAAGAAGAACTCAGACACTGTTTTTATGATAACCTTCATACTATAATATTTTATGACACATCAAACACTTCCAATTTTTTTTATAGTGGCCAGCGCGACTTTAAAGGTACCTTGTCGCCATTATTTATACTGCTTGAAACAGATATCGGGCTCGTGCCCAACCTCCCCCTTCCCCATTTTTTATTTACTTCTCATTTTCTTAGATTTGGCTGAAATTAACTACCTCCATTTCCGTTCGTTCACCTTGACACTAAAGAAAAACCAATTTTCCTCAACCAGTAGAAATCGTTCGATTTCCTTTTATACATGCTAAAAAAAACGACCTAATTTATGGTGTTTATTGAGTGGAAAAACGATTAGACGTTCGGGCATAATCGGATTCGGTGCTTAAGTGTAAAGATAGGAATGGAAAGACATTAATTTAGGCGAAAATCCAAGAATTAGCCAATTTGTTTGTGCAATCCTTTTATCCCGCGGCGCACTAGGCGCCCTCTATCTGCTTTATTGAGCATTATCATGCCAATCGGTTTTTTTTTCTGATAGAGAAATATAGCGGAAGGGTGGACGCAGCATAAATCTGATGCTAAAGCTCACATAAAAAGAATACTTTACGAGGACCAATAAAAATACTCTGCTGCATTGAGCATCTTAGGTTTGTTCGGGTTTGTCTGTTCTTTTTAACATGAACATCCTAATAAGCAATTAGTAGATAGGCACTCGAAGGGGGTTCAAACTGATTATCAACAAATTTATTCAAAAAACAAGAAGCTTTCATTGATGCAGAGCGATCGGAGAGATCATTGAACGCAACCAGCTAATTGGAGTAAATTACATTTAGGGTAGTTTTTGAGGGGTCAAGTAAGTCACAAATATTTGTTTCCTGTACAGGGTGTCCATTTTTGGGTAGTTTTACGGGGTATCTCCGTTATTAGTAAAGATAGAAGGATGCGGTTTTCGCTTTGCTACTTTTTTGTCAAACAGACAATGCCGTAATCAGAATTCTCCTAGGCCGACAATTGTGCATTTTAGGACACCCCCCACCCCATATCTCGGTTACCCCATAACGTATCAAAAAGAAATAAAATATTCTTTTTGTAGTTTTTTACATAGAATCCAGTGACGTACTCAGATTTTTTCTACATTCAATAGTTTTCAAGGAAAATAAACAAATATGCTTTTTTAAAATGGGTTAACTCATATATTTTTTAATAATATAATTTAGTTTGTAACAAGCTTCTCAAAAATATATAACACTTTACTTTTAGTCTTAGTATTAGTCCCGAAATATACGTTATTCAAAAATAAACCATTTTTTTTAGTAGGCCATGACGGATATTACAAAAAATACTGGTGTGATTAAATATTATACACAAATATTGAAAATTTATTGAACTCCCTCATGAATAATGCTCAAATTGTTCTCCATTATGCCTTAGACATATTTCACACATGGTTCTTATTCGCCTTAATGAATTAAAAATAATATACGGCCGCGTTTGTAACTCCCTAAAAGCTCTGTCAATGGCAATTCTTAAATCTGCCATTGTTTGGCACTGAATGGAATAAATTTTATTTTGAAGGTATCCCCATAAGAAGAAATCCAAAACCGACAAGTAGGGTGACCTTTGTGGCCATCGTACAGGTCCATTAGTTCCAATCCAGCGACCTGGGAAGTTATTATCTAGGTAGGCCCATACAATTTGGGCATTGTGAGCGGGCGCTCCATCCTGTTAAAGAGGCAAGTTATTGAGACCAGCTAAAGGCACATCTTCTATTATTTCTGGCACAATGTTTTCCAGAATTTCCAAATATTTATCTGCATTAAGGCTTATAAACTATTTTGCTATTCAGTATAAAGCATGAAACGCTAACGTCAAGTCTGCCTTGCCGTTCGATTGGAAATATGACATGCTGATTTTCCTGAGACCAAGACCTCGTATTCTCTCGATTAAACATGCCAGCACTGGTAAAATAAGCCTCATCAGACCATATAATGGTTTTTTCAAAATTGTTTTCCCTCTATATGGCGCTGTGCATCATCAGGATGTAAGTTTTGTACACGGTGGAATTTATATGGCTCAAAATTGTGTTTTTAAGGATTGTTTCTACTCTTGATTTAATTATTCCGACGGAACCTTCAACTTTTCTGCAAGAACTACTTGATGATGAACTAGATGAACTAGAAAATGAACCTTGTTCAATTAAATTTGATTTTATTCTCGAAAAAATTCGTTTATCCGATTGTCGTCTTTCGGGATATCTACAAGTAGGTACTTTAAGAAAATTTATAAATTTCATAGAATTACTACTAAGGGCTCATATTTACCTATTCAAATACACTTCTAATGCTCCATCTGCATTTTCGTTACACTGGATATAACAAACGGGCATGTCGTACTTCTCAAAGTTTACATGCTCTGCCATAATTAGGACAAACTGATTTTTCACTATTAATTAGAAATTTTAAAACAACTTAGAGAACCTGAATGCTCTGACAGAATTAGAAGATTTTATTATTATGACACATAGGTCAGGTAGGTAGTGTTCTCTTGTTTGTTTTTAGTATCCGTCATGGCCTATTAAAAATAAATGGTATATTTTTGAAAAACGTATATTTCGGGCCTAATACTAGGACTAAAAATAAAGTGTTATATATTTTTGAGAAGCTTGTTACAAACCAAATTATATTATTAAAAAATATATTGGATGACCTATTTAAAAAAACCAAATTTGTTTATTTTCCTTGAAAACTATTGAATGTAGAAAAAATCTGAGTACGTCACTGGATTTTACGTAGAAAACTACAAAAGAACATTTTATTTCTTTCTGATACGTTACGGGGTAACCGAGATGGGGGGGGGGGGGGTCCCAAAATGCACAATTCTCAAAAACATCCCGTATATCAAAAACAAGGCGGCCTAGAAAATTTCTGATTACGGCATCTTCTGTTTGACAAAAAAGTAGCACAGTGCTGCGAAAACCGCATCCTTCTATCTTTACTAATAACGAAGATACCCCGTAAAACTACCCAAAAATGGACACCCTGTACATTTACACGGCGACGACATAAATGCAAATAAAACTGGGAATCCAAAACTATAAAAATATTAAAAAATGTTAATTAAGAAATTATTTTATTTGAACCTAACGTCAACTATACTTGTTTTGATAGGTCCCTATAGAACCCCGAAAGCCATGCATCCAAAATAAAATAGAAAAGCATAACAAATGTTCCACAAAAACGACGTAAATGCGTCTAAGCCAAATGATATATTTATGATAATGGGCCGTATTTTGATATTCCTCTATAAATTTTATTTGCTGTCGATTCTGTACCATTTCAATAAAACAAACCGGCAACATATCGTTCCTTATACGATTTCAATGGATCCATTAAGCCGTTTCTATCAATGGAACTCAAATTGATGTTTATTTGCTTTAATAAAAAATCATTTTTGGAAATTTATTTGATGGTTATGTTTCAAAAGGAACGAATATTTATTTTACTATGAATAAATGAAAAATGAATAAAAGAGATTTTAATTTTATTCAATTTTTTAATAACTTGCGGGAATTCAGGATTCTCTTTACTTCAAAATCTGACATGTTGAGAAGCAACAGTTCCATTGGTTGAAAACGTTGATACATCAGAAAACATTATAGGCTTGTGAAAATTTCTATTGACGTTTAAAATCTCATTTCCAAACCATAATCAAAAATCTAGCCTTTTAACTTCATCCGCAGTCTCCAAGGTTTGGTGGAAATGAGGCTTATAAGGGTAAATTTTATTATTTTTTAAAACTGTTTGAATGGTATTTTTTGAACCACCTCTAAATGCTTAGCTCTGTTTCTCAAGGAAAGCAATGGATTTTCATTTACAGATTGCAATATCAAAACCAAACAGGCATCTTCCTCATTATATTGCTTCTTCTCTTTTTTCATGTCAATAACTGATCCTGTTCTTTGAAATTTTTTCACCAGTTTGTGTACACCAATTTTCGAAACGTACACGCCAGGAAATTTGCGAATTTGTGCAATTCCTCCACTACGTAGCGATAAGAGCACTGACCATTTCTATAACATTGCACTATAAAAACTCTTTGTTCAACGGTCAGCACTATCAAGAATATATATTTTGACACTGACACTAACAACTACAAAAACAGGTAATAATGTACAAGTAGTCATAATAATATGAAAGTAGTAAAATGCGGACTTGCAAAAATGTTTAATTTTTTTAATTTCATAAATTCCAATTTCCTTCGGTAAGTTCGAAATCAGGGATTGGACTAAATTTGGAGCAAGTTTTTTTTATATAATTTCATTAAAAGGTCAAAAATCACTGTTTACTCTTCTTATATTTTATGTTCTTGCATTTTTCTTTCGTATCTTTCAATTTTTGGTCGATTTATCCTCTTGTTAACTGCATCCACGAACATACTGTAGAAGGTGTAATCTAGACCCAAAATATGACAAAAAATTCATGTCGCTGAAAATACCTCATCAAAGAGCATAAATAGTAATATTATTATTTTATATTATTATTAGTGAATATTTCATAATTTTACTTCATCCGATTAAGGGGTAAATCTGTAACCTTTTCTACTATAATGTATAAATCCATTAAATTTACTAGCTTGCATTGAATCAACGGCAAATAAACTCCCGAAAATCGAGGTAACATTGAATTTAGTCCTGTTTTGTTAACTTAGATGTAATTTAACGTTTGCCTGGTTCCATTCATGCAAAGAGGTAATCTGTCTAAAGCAAAAGTTAAAGTAAATCAAGTTGGCGCAACAAAATAGTTCGAAATTACAAACACCAATACGTTTAAGCTGCTGAAGTAACAAAAGTTCCTCATGTTTGAATAATGTTAATCTAAGTTCCATCTATTTAATGGTAATTAATCTTAACGAATAAATGAGGGCGTTAAAACAACGAGGTACACAACATTTTATAAAAAAATTAAGTTAAACCACGAGTTGCTTGCAACCAAATGTCATTCCGAATTAAAGTTTACATAACAGAGTTTAAAATAATAAACGCCAGATCGGCAAACGATTTTTTCTTCCTGAAACAATTTTTCTAACTAATATTATTCTTAAACATGTTTTTTAAATTCGTAATTGTCAGTATAAATCAAGTTGAAGTTTGCAGTTCTTTCGTAAATCTAATTTTAAATAATCATTCTTGTATGACCGAATTTTCTATTTTAAAAACGTCAGATATAATATTTCGTTCAAGTATACGGACAAATTATATCCCAGTAACCGGTGAAAAACCAAATGCGACCAGTCTATTAAAAACTGCACGCCAAAGCGAAACAGCAAAACTGATTATCATCGAGAATTTCTAACTTGGTAGAGCTAATTTAGCTCAAAATCCTCGCTACATATTTTTATCTAAAATAATCTCCCCTTATATGCTCGGGGGTATTTAAATATCATATGGAGAGGTTTATGAAAATATGCCTATTCAAATAGGGGGGAGAAGTTTTATGTATATGTTGGTAAAGGGATTATAATTGACTTTTTTAATGTAAACATGATAAGGCATATACATTATAATTATATTGCTCATCTGTGGATTATTTTTTTCGTCATTCATCTGGCAATATTCAAAAGTTACCAATAAATATTCTTCATGCTGGTGAATATAACATTGTACACTGACAGGCAGAATTTACGCAACATATAGGAAAAATTGGTATTGATAGATTTCAACAAAAATCGATATTGGCGATCGGTTTTTGCTTTATCGGAAATACCAAAAACCATTAAACAGTGGCGTCCATCTTTAGGGGTTTGGCGGGATATTAAAAAAGAATCATATTATAGCAGAAATTACCTTAAATAAAAAATTAACAAATCTTTTTTAAAGAAGTGTTGGGAAAAATATAATAAACATGTTCACAACTCTTAAAAACAATTGAAAAAAAAATAGCAAATACTTGTTTTCTGCCTATCACTGTATAAGATTCTTAACTTTCACCAAATATAATAATTTATTCTATTAAATTTCGGGAGGATCGACATCATAAATTAGTTGATAAACCGACTATGTCACAAATAAACGATAGGTCGGGCCTGTGGAATTTTCATATTTTCTTGTAGCGGTACCCAGAGTAAGCTGCTTATATCGAATCTAGCCGAAGCATAGCCTGGGCGGTATAGGTAAAAGGGAAAACCATGAAACCGCTTGTTGAAATCATGGTTATTTCTATAAAAAAACTGTATATAGAAAGCTCAGATTGGAATTTCATTGAATATTATTACAAAGGAGAATGCACCAATTTAGGAAGCAGATACCTTATTCAACCATTTCATTTCAGAGCAGCCATTATTACTTAAAACTTGAGTAAAATAACTGCGAGAATTCCAGTAAAACATTCTTATCACCAGCCTCAGCCAGACACCAGCGTCTGCGGCATGACAATCACAATATTGCACGTTGCCCACTTGTGTTAAAATTACCGAGATACCGTTAATTTAGGGATTTTGGTACCATAACCCTTACAACAACTTTTTTCTATTTGGGTTTCATAATGGCTACATTATGAAATGCAAAAAAAATTGAATAACCTGCCAGTTTATGAAACTGAAATTTTATTTTTGTATGTTGGCAGCAAGTAGGGTTCGAATTTTAGGCTTACTTCGATTTTGAAATTAGTTTTCTAGGCATTATGGATTCGACAAAAATTTTTATAGAAAACTTTAAAATACTAACCCTAACCTTGCAAATAGATCATTTTTACTAGATGTTTATCTGAAATACGCGGAAATACATAACATGCTGACGTTGTCCGTCAACTAAAATCTAGTCACAACTATAAAACAACACAACCTAAAAATTATAGAAATATCCAGTTTATAACTTGTATCTTAATATACTATTAATACTAAAATTGACTTTACAGATTCCGCTCAGCATGCCGTACTGTTCCGCATGATGTCGTCCTCGCCGTGATCAAGTCCTTATGGAAGCAGAGATGGCAACATCGCGTGGCTCATGCATTTCAGTAAAATTGGTGACTGGAATGGTTTAGACGATAATCAGTCTGACGCCGAAAGCTGCTAAATAATTTCAAAGTTAGATAGTTAAGTTACAAAGACAAAAGTAAATATTACTTCAGATCGAGCAATGCTTCTCTAGTGGGTGATAACATTAACTTCTGTGTTATATTATGTTACTCATTTGTGGCCGTTAACTTTCGAAGTTCCTAAAAGCTGCTGATTAATCTAAATTATGCACATTAACTTTTAGTTCTTGACTTATAGAGAAAATACAGGGAGGAACGGATCAAACTTCAGAAGCGTATTGTATACGTGAAAATAATATAAACGACTGGAACAAACCAGAAAACTAATTGTATACTACTGAGTGTGGATTTAGATTCTTTCTCATAATTTAAACAAAAAATTCCATGAACGTATTTAAAAAAATTAAGTAGATGATGGTGAGCTAAAGACGAAACATCGCATTAAAGATGTGATAATACCGTCTTGTGTAGAATAGAAAATAGCAATGAGAAAGTGAAATTTATGTTTGGATATCTCTTCGAACAAAGTCAGGATATAATAAAAACCGAAGCGCGAAATTTTAGATTTTTCCAAATATTTTGGAAGCCCCTGTAGTTAGATTTGATTTTTTGCGTCTATTATTGGGTCCACAATTACGCAACTTAGCCCCTATTTAACGGACCTCGTATCTGTTACCGTTCCCGCAGTCTCCAATGGCGAAGGACTTATATATAATTTTTTGTTAATATGTATTTCTAAATTTTTATTTTATATTTAGTTAAAATTAGTTATTTATATCGAGTCGTCACTACTTACTTTTTGTCTTTAATTTGCTTTATCACAATATCTGTAGACAAAGGAGTTTAAGTTAATCAAGAAGTTCCTGCTGAAGCTATATTTACGTTGAACCCCCTTTGTAAGAACCAGAATTCTGGTTTTATACAGCTGGTGACGATTGTAGCTTATTGCAGTAAAAAACTTAACGAAAGAGCGTGAAATGTCTAATGCCTAAAACAATTGCCACAAAAGTTTTTTGTTCGAAAAGAGTAATTATAATATAAATTTTTAAGTTAAGCTGCCGCCTTAATTTTCAGCAAGAACGTTCGTTATTGAAAAAGTTTCACACCCCATAAACCCCTTTATTGTGTCTGGAAAACTCAGATACGAAGAATTGAAACTTTTTCCGTCGAGACTAAATATTTTCCTTATCCCAATGGACATTCTTTTCTATTGCTTTTCCGATACTGATACTACCTACTTTCCTCCTGGCACATTTCAAGCTATTTGTTTTAATGGTTTGTCCGAAGCTGGCAGTGCCTCGGAATTATCTCTCTTTAAATTGGTATTGTTGATAATATTTTAGTTTCAAGTTGTCGGTATTTATTTATTTCAATGGCAATTTCATCATGATATACTAACAAACCGCGTTTCATAATAAACTTTCGTTGATCATATTTTGGTATATAAAGAAAAATATGCTTCATGTCACATTTTTTTTATTTTCATTATTAAAAGTTTATTTTTTTTTAAATCGCATTCTTGGCGAAATATTTTGATCAAGTTAATAACAAGTAAACTGAAGCTAATAAGAAATTCCGCCTCCATCAATATCTCTATACTTTATATACAACGCAGAAATTCCATTACTTTATTTATAAAGCCTAAAATAATCGGCCCTAGAATCTTGGAGCGGTTTCCTACCGTTATATAGCTTTAAAAGAGAGCTTTTATTGCTTTGGAATACTAAATTAAATATAAATATATTTTTCTATTCTGGTTCTATAAAGTGTACTTTATGCAACGGGATTTACTTACAAAATGTTCATCTTTAGCCACTAGAGAATATTTCATGTTTGCAGCAAATGTTGTCGTTGCAGCCAGCAAGCGGCTGTTATTATGCAATTGTTTGATCATTGTTAAATATATATATAACATGTAGTATGTATTGTCAACCCAAGAATATAATTTTACTCAGAATAAACAATCACCTGCGACATATTTTAATAGAAGTAAAAGTTAATTACTAACACACCACCGTTTTTTCTTTACGGTATATTGTACCTATTGCGTTTAGAAGTTTAACATAACCACTTAACAAACAAACACAGCATAATAAAACAGAATTAAGCACTAACCGAGTTACCTTTATTTCTAAAATTTAACCACAAAAGGCTGTATTCTAAATTCTTTGCTTGTCATTCATTTTATCTTGTTATTTCTTTTGATTTCATTTACTCCAATAACCTTAAGCCTTAAGCAACTTTGACAACTTTGACTGTAAATGGTTTAAATCTAATTTTTACTTAAAAACCAATTATGCAGTCTCAATAGAATGCTAATCTGATAAAATACATAGATAAAATGCATATTTTATATATTCTCGAACTTCTTTATCAACCTATGTTCCTAGAGAAATTTTTATTAAAGTTACTGACGACGAACAAGCGTGACTGCAGTTGGAGATATAGATCAATTTTATATATATTTTAGAATGCATCTAAAATTTGATGTTTTAAGTTGAAAGCAAACAATATCGGAATGTCAATATCGACGATAAGACACTTTGTATGAAATATTTATTGCCTTTTCAAAGGTGTGAATATGTCAGCAATATTCTTGTTCTATAAAATATATGAAATGTGCGTTGAAACTTTTCCCATAGAGACTAAATATTTTCCTTACTCTAATGAAAAGGAATTTTTCATTTTCCGTTACTGACACTACCAATTTTTTCTTGGCACATTTTAAACTATCTGTTTTACCGTTTTCTACAATGCTTTTAGTACTAATATAACATTTTGTTGTTCATCTTAAATGTTTTAGAATTTTTTTTAAATAAAATTTATTACAATATATTTTTGTATGATATACATATTATTAGTATGTGTACAATATATTAGAACATGATTAGCATCTCCTTATACATTTTCAACATAATCTACAGCGTACATAACTTCCTTTCTTGGGTACAATGTATATTTTATAAACATTTTAATGTAGTATTTTGATCAAGTTAAAAACTAATAAACCGAAACTTATAACACTAAAACAAAACCAAAACCCTTATATTTTAGAGGCAATAGAAACATTCCATGACTTTATAAACTAAAACGCTAATATTAGCAAAGCTATAATATTTTCCATATAATTCTTATAGTGGTCATCAAAAGTTCCTATTACATAAAATCATAAAGATTATGTTTTAAAGTTAATAGTTTTCAGTACTAATAAAGTTAACCGACCATCTACTGCAGAATTATATTTTTATAACTCAAATTAATAAATTAACTAAGTAAACGCTGCTAGAATCGAATATTAAATTAATATTTTATGAATTGAACCATGCTGCTTTTAGTACACTAAGACACTTAAAAGATTCTGTGGACACTAAATCATAACCTATAAATCATAACATATAAATTTTGCAAACGAATTTTATTTTATAACAAAAGAAATTACAAACCCCAAACAAACATATTCTTTCTAAAAACACACTCAAAAATAGAGGGAACAAAATCTGTTTTAGGTTAGTATTTATAGAGATCAAAAAAAAATGACATCTTATTTTTATATAAACCACTCAGATAAATGGCCCCACTTTAGTAGATACTCGATAAAGAAACTCTTTATATGGTCCTATTACTTCCAAACTTGACCCAAGTTTGAAAACTCTATTATTGGAAAAGGTAAAAATATATTTGATATGGGAAAAGTTTTGAGACAAAACATTGCGATTCATATGTGAGGGAAATTGGAATATAGCTTATAATAAAAGTTTTCGAGTAATATTTGTTTGAATTGTAAGGAAGCGTATGTGTGTGTGGGCGAGGAAGATATTATTTATAAGAGGAAGAAGTTCTTTATTTTAAAGAATGATATACGTACCTATGCTGAAAATTATGTGATTACACTCTAAAAAGAATCAGGTATATTTAAATAGAAGCTGCAGAAAGAGGCGAGGTGCTGTAACTTGTCATTTTCAATATTAAACAACCCTCTATTTGTAATATTTTATGTTATTGTGATTACAGAGTTCTAGAGTTAAATAGTTTAAACACCAGAAGTCACACAAATATACCATTTTATGCTATCTAAGATTCCTTTAGAACAACAGGAAGCAAAATCCACAATACAGGACTGTTTAAGCCGTGTATTATTTAAAATGACAAGTGATAGTTATTATATTTTTAATGATGCAAACTACACTTTGCATTTAAATTTTATATATCTTAAAATATGTCATCGTTTTTAACGCAACCAATATAGTATAGTATATATAGTCCACTTTTTGTCTTAACGCACAACATTTTTTGGGTACTTGAGCCATTAATATGTGGTTTTTCCCTATAGCTGTTTCTACAACCGAGCTATTTGATATAGATGGGGGGGGGGGGGGGGGGGACTTTTTTCACAATACCAAAATAAAGATGCCTGAATTCAATTTGACTTATATATTATTTGCCTATGGAGCCTATTTATTTGTTCTTGTTTCGAAATGGTTATGTGTCCAAAATGTGACTGGGGGGGACCCCAATCAATGTGAAAATGTCATGGCGTCGGCTAATTAAGATAATAAACGGACGAGCCATGTGAGATATGGAGTGTAAAATGTACGTCGCTGGTGCAATGGCGACATTTTGACGCACATGTTATTTTGACCAAGGGCTCCCCAGGGCCTAAGCTCGAATAGAGTCGAAACAGCAACGAAAGCAGTGGCGTAAGTATCCAAAGAAGGTATTCAAGAGGGAGTAAACCTCCTACTATCTCAATCAAAATAGTTTACAGAGAAACAATTAATTCTAATTGCTTCATTCAGCATTTCTAGTAAGTGATAGTGGCCATTTCTAACAAGTTATTATTGTTACTTTTACTCTAAGTGCCTGTTATCACCAAAGTAACTGGCAACCACAACGCAACCGCAACGCGACCGCAACTTCAGTTGAGTTGCTCGCTTGTTCTCACCAAAGCAACTGGCAAGCAACGCAACTGCAATGCGAACGCAACTTCAGTTGAGTTGCTCTTGCGTTCCTACTGGAATCAACTGGTTTGAAGTCTCTTTTGACGTGAGCAAAATATCGTCTTCGTCAGATGAAGAATGAGCCACAAAATTAAATATTTTGCTGTCTCGTCAGCCATAATACCGGCGATTGGAAGCAACTGACAACGGCGACGCGGTATGCCGGGCAACTCATAAGCAACTAGTTGCGTTGCAGTTGAGTTGCCTTAAGTCAATGGGAACACGCGTATTTAAACATTTGTGCTTTGCCAGTTGTTTTGGTGAGAACAGGCACTTATAATAATGACTTTCAATTTAATTGTTTTAATCAAAGACGCAAGAGACCGTTTTCATGTAGAATTAACCATGCTAATTAACAATATCAGCTGACATGTTTGCAGGGACGCCTCTGGTGGATAGATAGAATAAAATTGCCACCTAACTCTTCACTTTGAAATATTAGGTTCCGTCACCTTGTGAACGGGTACAAATAATGCCAAATCTCTATTGTTAAATCTGAGAATTTACTTCTTAACTTAAACCACAAGTATGCCTATTCTTGCTCATTTCTGCTTTGCTTGGAGATGGTCTTTCGTTTTGGAATGGGTACTTAAAGAATAATGTATGGTAAGTAACGAAAAGACCAGAACATGAAAAACTAAAGAAAATAAAACTAATATAAGATCGAGCAAATGCACAGAATCCAAGGCAACAATTCCATGCCAGTATGCACATTTTGCTCGACTAACACCGAATTTTTGTTCAACGGTCACAGATTTTGCTTCTGTGAACACTTTAAACCAGCTGAGCATATCTTGCGTCGCTTGTAACTCTTTCTGCCTACTCTGCAAACGAACCTATTAGCATGTCATATGTATAATGTGGACTGGTCAACAACAAGCATGGACCTGATATGTCTATCTGCTCGTATATGTCAGTATGACGCCTGTTATTACGAAAATAAACACAACAAATAAGATATGTGGATTCTATCTGTAGAATCTCCATCTCTGTCTGTTTCCGATTTCAGCTAACCGGGTTTCGGTCTTTGTATAATTAACAGACAACGGCAAAGAAAGTTTATACTAATTTTCAGAGCTCCCCGATTGTTTTTCTGAGAAGTTGTTTACAATCCACCTAAGAATGTGAATTGCTTATTCTTCAAAGACTGTGAGCCAAAGTCGTATCCTCCTCGATGAAGATCCTTGGGACTAACGCCAAACCAACCATTCTTTATGCTAAAGCCATATTGAGCGTGTTCCATCTAACACTGGTAAAATATTAATAAAACACTACCAGTGATATAATAAAACTAGATCACGATATAACACGAGTTCCGTCCCTGATATTCAATACACACACAGGATGTCGGAGCTCGCGTGGCAGCTCTGCATCGGTATGCTCGGGTGATTTAAATGTTACACGTCGACGCATTTGGCAATGCCCGTATTTGTTCCCGCAAAAGGAAAGTTCGGAACAACTTTTCCCCGGGGTCCTACAGGTTAATTAAAATGGATTCCACGGCCGGGAAATTACGTCTGGATGATTCTTTGATGTCGGAACTCTCTGCGGACTGGCTCCTGTCAAGAATTCGGGAGCTAAAAAGCCAGTAATTAGTGTTATTTAACGAAATTCGACTAAGTCGTGACGCCTTCAGTGGCTTACATACTAATTTGTTATTCGGATTAGTTTGAAGTTTGGTCGAAATATAAGCGTCCTTAAAATACGTTCATAAATAATTCGTTTCCAATAGAATGCAGTAGCAGTAGCTAGTGGCGCAGCCAAGGGGGGAATTTGGGGGTCGAAACACACACACATCAGCTGGCTGCACCTAGAATGCAATAGTAGTTGCATTTTTATGAATAAATTTACCTAAATGCCATAATATTATTCTTCCATTTCACCTACTAAGTGCTTAAAACCTTTTAATACCTTTAAAAGAGAATTAAGAACGCCAACAACAACGTGAATCTCCATAAGCCATTTAAAAATAACTCACACCATGACGTCACTGCGCGCGCCAAACGAACTTAGAACTGGTAGATAAACATTGTTTCACGAAAAATGGATATAACTTAATGACTGCAGTAAAAGTACCTGTGGCCATCCCATTATTTATGACCGTTTGTTATTATTATGTGGAAAGGACCGGATTGTAATAATTATAATTAAATATAGGCACATCAGGTACGTTAGGTTGCTTAATTTATATTTAAATATCTTTTTGTGGTAAAATTTGTTAGTTTTTGAAGAATGGTTCAAGAATTGTCTTTTACCAAACATTCCTCAAAATAGCGTGATAGTATTGGACAATGCAGTCGCCAATTACATAAAGCTCCAAGCTCAAATAATACAAAATGGGAGATTCAGAACTATATGGCGGCGAATGATATATATTTTGAAGAAAGTTATTAAAAAAAGTGATCTTTTAGAAGTTTTAAAGACATTTTGTATAAAAAAAGTATATGTTTGTGACACATTGGCAGAAGAAATTGGGCATACAGTGCTACGGCCCCCACCCTATTATTGCATTTTTAACCCCATAGAGCATATGTGGCACCAGTTAAAATCACTGGTTAGGTCTGAAAATATTTCTCCGACTTTAAGTTCTAGTGTTGTAGAATTAATACGAAAATGCTTTAATGATATTCCCCCAGGTAGTTGGAAAAATTCAGTCCGTCACGTAATAACTGTAGAAAATTCGTATATTAGTCTGGATCGTATAATTAATCCAATTATAATTAATTTCGATGAGGATAGCGATAGCGAAACAGAACTATCTATAGAATGACATTATAAATGTAAATAAATATGACTAGTAATATTTTTTTTAAATGTTATTTCATTTGATTACATTAATATAATCATATGATTACTTGTTTTCCTTAGTCCGTCCCTTCATACTTCACTTGTTTATTGCCAAGCTCTGGTCGACACAATGGGACCGACCCAGGAAATCATTAAGTCGTATCCATTTTTCGTGAAACAATCTTTACCTTGTGTTGATAACGTATCTTGAGTGATTTAAGTGGTTATTATACATTTGACACTACCACAATCAGCGATTAATTCAAATTACTTTCTGTTAAATTTCTGTTGTATAACATTCAATTTTCCATGTCTTTCCTCCCTTATCTGTCATGAATGTGTCAACCCTCGGGCGCTCCAAAACTTTAAATCACATCTCAAATAGTTTCGGTGGCCGTTTTCGACACAAGTCCGGCTTCCTCGTTCAAGATTGGGTCCGGGATTAAACATATTGGTCTCAGTTTGTTTCATTTTCCGACAGATTGCACCAAACTTAATTTGACTGTTCGCCCTCGGAATTTCTATTGCGATAGGGAGAAATGTCTCGAGAAACTTTATTGTAAGGAAGTTATTATTATATTTGTATTCTTGGCGAGATTTCATTTTTCCGGCTAATAAAATTTAAAACGTTAGTTATAGTGCATGGAAATGTTAAATTTATTATTAATACGATTGGACGTCGCGTCGGTTGTCTCCTGAATGCCCAGGTTCTTGTATACGAATTTTAAACGTATTCCAGCTTTGTAAGTAAGGAGTTAAATTTGCCAGGTGTAGTATTATCTTTTTTTGTGAAATAAATAAAAGTAATAAAGACATTCCAGTTCATAGTTTCTTTAAGCATCTCTACGTTACGAATTTGTAGGTTATGGTTTATGTATTTTACATAACACATGTTTCTATATTCATAACTGTAAAATATGGTTAAAAGCGATGGAGACATCGTTAGAATAGCGGGAGCAATGTTGTGCTGCTATTAGCCCAAAGACCATTTAAAAACAAACAATTTGGCGATGTCAATAATATGGCGATTGTAATAACTAAGAAATGGGATTGATCCATTCCTTACTTCTTACTGCTTGCTTAATTTTTAGACATTATGAATTGTTCTGTTGCGTTGCAAATCACATGTTTCTTTTTCTTACGGCTTAACGTTACGTCTTATGGCTTACATTACGTCAACTATGAATCCAGCTTTAGTAATGCAAAACATTCATTGTTGTGCAAAGAATCGTTCAAAAAGATTTGGCAGAATGAAAGTACTTAAAATGATGGTACTTCTTTCTAAAGTGTTTTGCATGTAAATATGACAACACCGGCCAATATTCATTGGCGTCTTTTAAGACTTGACCTACGACAATTGATAGTGCACATTTCTCGCCATTGACTTCCACGAGATCTTTCGGGATTAACATAAGACGCCGTATCTCACTTATTAATTCAAAACGCGGTTTTTTTAATAATCGAGCGATGTCGGTTATTTCAATAATCGAGTGATCAAGCGGTTTTTTGCTCGAGCGAGCACAACACTAGTTTAAACATGATGTCATTTAGCTAACATCCTGTATTTCCATAATATATCTCTTATTTGTATTAAAACGGTACCTGTTTGCATTTGAACTACTAAAGACCCAGTGAACAAATCTCCAACGGCAATAAAACCTGTTTCACAAATCATCCATACAACTTTTATTGTTCATTTTTAATTTAAAGGGGATTTAATGCGAATGTGTTCATGAACGAAAAAAAATCAAATATTCGCCAAAAATTATACTTTTAAACCCCACTGTTTTGTAAATGAGTGCTTGGGATTTCGACACGCACAAAGGAACGTGTTTTAAAATTAAATTGAAATTAACGCCCGTTTTAAAAATAACATTTCTACCGCGATCGCTTCATTAGGTACTTTATCCCTGGATTCGAAATTTGATTTATTATTTTTTATTAAAAATAAAACGTATTTTTATGAAAAAAATATATTTTTAAAAGCCTTGTAATTATGACATCTTCAGAATCGTTGTACTGTTGATGTGTTAACGAGATTTTATAACTTAATAATAATATTGGTTTAATATTCTCCCAAAAATACATGAACTAACATTTAATTTATTTGTGATATGACTGTTACCATTTTTTTTTATGATCAAACACCAGCACTATCGGAAAAATCCTTTAGGGCACTCTGGGAGTGGTGCGTGTGCGCAAAAAGCGATTCACGTTGGTTTTGAATCGTTGGAGGTTATATTCGTTGGGAAAAGCGACCTCGGGAAGGTCGTTCCACAAGGATGTAGTCCTCCAGATGAAAGAATTCTTAAATAATGAAGCTCGAGGAGTACTAAGCTTAACCACATATGGATGGGCGGCAGTGGTTCGTCGTGTATTTCTGCTATTCGTCGCTCTGGGCGGAATTAAGAGGGCAAGGTCAGCCGAGCACCTTCCATGAAAATATCTGTAAAAGAGAGTCAAATCCTAAACCTGTCTTCGATGTTCTAGGCTGTCGAGGTTCTTCGTCAGTTCGTGGTCTCCGATCAGACGGAATCCAGTAGCCGAAGAGTATGTTTGGGTGCAGAGCTCCAGACATGAGAGCAATATTCTAGTGATGGTCGAATCTGGGCTTTGTATAGTGTCAAAAGTTGTTGAGGTGTGTACAACTTTCTGGTTCGGAAGAGTACACCAAGTTTCTGAGAAGCTATCTTGGCGATTGCCACAACGTGGTTATGCCAAGACATATTTCCTCCCAGATTGACGCCCAGCAAATTAATAGATAAAGCCAGTGGGATTGCGTGTCGGCCATGAATATTTCCGGTTCTATAATGTTAACCTTTTTAGAGAAAACTGCTGCCTGGGTTTTTTAGCGTTAAATTCGACTTGGTTACTGTCACCATGCATTATTTTGTTACATACAGGGTGTTTCAAAAACGTTTGCCATTGCTCGTGTGGTGATTCCTTATCAAAAAAATTAGATTATCATATGTTTGCTGAATCACGCTGTATATACACGAACGTAAAATAAGATGCACAGTTAACTGATGTTTATTTTTATCGTGAATTACCTTTTATATAGTTTCGCCGGTTCTGCAGTTACTTCAAGATAACGCAATGATTGCGTATCCTGATAATAAAGATAAAACATTTTACATAACAGCGTTTTACTTAGAAGGTCGAGAAGACGAATACTAAGTTTTGCCTATTTAAAACTAGTGTGATTTCGTTAATTACTCAAAACTAACAGATGATCATGATTAATGGTTTACCCAAAACAATATTTAATTTTGAACATAAACCGAAACGTAGAAACTGCCTATATGGATTTCCTCCCGAGCCCGATATTTAGAGATGATTTTCAGAAATTCTCAATATAAATTATAGTGACAGACCCTTTGCTTCTCAACACTTCCGAAGGCCACTTCTAATAATGAATGATTTATACTCCGCGTTCTATAATCTTTAATAATGCGTTCCGAATTTCTTAGGAGTGCGACGAGAGGGTGAAACTGACACCAGCAGAGATATTTCTCGAGCAAAAAGTTGAGGTTTTTAGACTCGTAGAGATTCTAATGAATTCCTCGTTTATCTGGGAAATAGGAATAATGTTCTAGGTTTGGTTTTTAAAAACGTTATTTGTCATCGTCCCATAGAACAATTCGGCAAAAGATCCTAAGTATTTTTCGCGGATGGAACCAATGCAAAATTACACACTTTTATGTCGAGTTTCAAAAATATTGTATTCAATAATTAACTAACCGGCAGTGTTGCCAGGCTTAGTGAAATTTCAGCAAACCTGGTGATTTTATGAATAATCTAGCGATTGGTGAAAAACTTTTTAAAAAAATTTTTTTATTTTTTTTTTTTGTGTTTGTTCGAGTTTGTTCTACTGAATATGAATTTCTGGTAATTTTTAGTTAATGTGCAAGTTTTTTGTAATAGAATAACATAAAATATACACTTAAGAGTGGGTATTATAAAGCTTTATTGACAGATGAACGAAGGTTAACTTGTGGTTTGACGTCACAGGTTGAAGTTAAGTTGACAGTCTGCATGTTAACTTTATTGGGTGGAACGGGTATCAATTAAAGTTAAACCTCAAGTTAACTGCAGAGAGATTACGGTTTTTGAAGGCTTTTGTTGACAATATTTGAGGTTAGGTTGTTAGAAATTCTTCCTTTTTTAATTCTTTTGAAGATTTTATAAAACCATCATTTTTTATATGGAAGTTAACTTCACCGTTAAAATCAAAATTAACTTTTGCCATTTTTATAATATCCACCCTTAGCTGTCGTTTTACTTTTTCTTTTGCTCATCAAACTATTTTTTGATACGATGACTTATTTTTATCTAAGCTTGATCCTTATTTTTTGCTAATACGGTCATAAAAATATGTTTTACTCTCTTTTTTAACTATTATGTAGTGGTGATTTTTATAACCATTTCTGGTTTTTATTTTTTCACCTGGCAACACTGCCCCACCAAACCAGACAACTTTAACTGTGAAATAAATGATATTATGAGAAATGATTATCTCACTAAAAAAATGCCCCGGTTAGTTAACTATTGATTTACTAACCAGGCAGCTTCGAAGGAGAGCGAATCATTTCTGTCAATTAATGTCAAGGTCAAAGTTCTTTGGTTAGTTAATTATTTTTTGAAATATTTCATCAACCCGACATTAATCTTCTATGAAAACGTGATTTTAAAGGGTACAGAAAAATTAAGTATAGAGAGAGAGGTACCAAGACGTAGCCAATCAGCGGGGTTGCTGAAAGTATTAAATGCCTAACTTTTCCAAAAAGTTATTAATTTTTGTTAAGCTGTTCTCACTACGAGTAAACGTGGTATCTTAATCTACTTTATTCTCTTCATGTGGCAGCTCCTGCTAAAGCATTTTTCCCAGATTTGCTCTACTTTATTATATAACTAAATTTAAAAAATTAAAAGAAACATCTTATTTTTCCTTAAAAGGTGGTGACAAATAATATTTAATATATTTTGGTTCCTTAAATCTTCGAATAAAATGTAATTTATTAACCAAATTGCTATTTAATACAGAAACTAAACTATTTCCCCACCGCAAGTGCCGAAACTTTTCAGACGCTATTGGAAGTTTACCCTTTGAAATTCCACTCGAAATCTCTGGCACATTAATCATAAGAAACGTCAAAAACAGATAAAACAAACCGGAATATTTTTCGTTTTTCCGGAGACATAAAAAAAATGTCGTCAAGGCAATATCTGCGTCTTATCTAAACGAAAAAATACCCCGAAAATTTGTTTTTCTGTCCGTTTCTATTTCTCAATAAATCCTGTTTAGTGTCCCTGTGCGTTAGATCTCCGGAATTTAGGTCTTGCGATATATTTGCGTATAGTAGAGGAAAGCGTGCTGTCCTGATATTATCTATTATTTATTCGCTTTGTCTTGAATATTTAGTGGAACCCTGGGTAGCATAACGTAGTTTTTGAATGTAATAAAGCACTATATTGTGTAACTTCTTGCTGCATCTTTACTTCTTAAAAATAGTTTCAGGTAAAAGATAATGTACTATTGTTATAATTATTGTGCCCCTACAGAACATGTGGAAAGAAGGAAGCGTTGTGCCATCTGTTCAGTGGCGTAGTCAGCTTCTTGAGGGACCTACGCTTCTTCTACGGGTTGCATATTGTAGCACGAGTGAAAGTCACCTTATAAAACCGAAGAGAGGAAATAAATGATTAAATGGTACTACATATTACTCCGGTAGCTCTGTCATGGACATAATCGGTAGATTTACTTCACAGGCGGTCTTGAGTATGTAATTTATATGCATCTCCCTTTAACAGCGTAAATAGCACAAAAAATTAAAATTCAGTCGAAGCGGGATGCAGAACGCAGCACAGCAGAACAATGTGCGAGATTCAATGCGATAGACTGGAGGAAACATATTTGTGTTTGTTTGCGATACTAACTTATTACTAGGACAACGCATTTCCAGAGCTGAATAATAAAATAAGGTATATTCAAAAGTATTAAGTGACGATTTGCTTCTTCACTGAAACCATTGCATAATTCTCAATTTCCAACTAAAATATTTGTCTAGAATATTTAAGAGCTAAGAAGGAAGCCATGGCTTGAAACTAAAAAGGGTTGCTAAACAATAACGTCTAAAAGTTAATCAAGCTCAGCGGGGGATTCGAGAGCGGAAATATTAGTTTTCAACTCCTAAAAATGTCTTTTTTAATAAAAGTTCTCTCTCTTAATCAACGAGGGACGGTAATAAACAAACTTTCTCAACTGACAGACTTAATAAACTAGTTAATTATGAAGGAACTAATGAAATATTAAACAAATCATGACTTTCGTAAAAGAACTGAAATTAGAAAGTTTCCCGCTTTTTTTTCCTTGTTTTATGAAAACAAAAGGGAAATTAATTTTACAAAAGTAAAGCGTCAGCGTTTATTACAGGTTTTTTGGAATATTGTAAACTAGAATTTATGAGGATTTCAACGCGAAAATCATGGGTCCAAATTACAAAACTATTAAGCTATACAAAAAAAAAATTACTTTCAGATTAGATGGCGCTAGTTCCATACACTGGGTTTAATAAATCAATATCTTTTTTCTTACCTGTTATTAAGTTTGTTCAATTCAAGATTCTCAAAGAATGTATTTCTTGAACGAAAAACATTTCGACAAAAAAACTTAAATGACTCGATCTGTCTAGTTTGATGGTTAGTATCTCGCAGTTGCTCTATGGCCCATAAGTTATGGGACACCCTGTATAGTTTGTCGTTTGACATATTTTTATTTCACTGCTTATATTCACAATTTTCTCTCTAGAGCTTTTTAGTCAGTTGAGTTTTCCTTTATTACTTACAGAATCCCGTCCAGATTTCTTTTGAACATCATGATATGAAAACGACATAACTTTACAAAAACTTTAGATAGTATAATGTCAACGGAAGCTGACAGGCGAGTGTTGTGCTTGGTCAGGATAAGCTACAGCGGACACATCAGTCTGGAAACAGCGCGAGGGAGACAGCGGGTAGAAAAGTGATTTAGGATAAAGCTTTTTCTCTAAAGTAAATTTATGATTTTTTGTCATGACATGTCGCTAGACATAAAGTATTTGTAAAGGTGTCTTCATAACTGAAACTGACCATATTTCTCGTAACAAAATCTGCTGCAAAGTTTATAAAATAATATTTTATATTTGACCATAACAACATGCAAAATTCAACTGTCCCATTGTTCTATTTTATAATATTCTTTAATAATCTAATTACGAGGTTTTGCTATTTTCGAGAGACAGTTTAATTAATCTGAATTACTCTTATCATCACAAAAGATAGTCAGCCTTAAATTAGTGTTATGTCTTGTGTACCGAAACGCTCTTGTAACCCCCCTATTTGGCCCTTAGAATCGACCCCCAAAAACGATATTAAAGCCTTCTTTCTTAGGGTGACTGCCAATGGTGTAGCTAACTGGGGAGGCTGATAAAATATATCCTTTTCTACTAGATTAGAAGTAGTGATTATATGGCATTATATGGCAGACATCGATGTATATATATACTGGGTGGTCCAGAAGTCCGGAATAAAATTAATATAGCCTTAACCTGTAACTTTTGGGGAAAACGCTCGGACACATCAACTTAGTTTTATATATGCTCACATTTTGTGTTTGTTTTTTATAGACATTTGTCAAAGATATGACGACATCGATCTTTTTTTTAAAGTAGAAACATAAAGCTTGTGATCTTACATCATTTGAAAGAGAATATCTCGAGCTATTTCAAAATGGGGCGACTGGTAAAAGTTTTTAAAAATTTTCTATTTAAAGGTAAGAAATGATTTGATTGATGATCATGATTGAATTTGAAACAGCTTGACAGAATCGTGCTGAAATTTATGAGCATACTGTACGAGATCTTAGCTTTCAAATGATGTATCACAAGCTGTATGTTTCTATTTAAAAAAAAGATCGATGTCGTCATATCTTTGACAAATGTCTATAAAAAAACAAACGAATAACGTCAAAATGTGAGCATATATAAAACTAAATTGATGTGTCCGAGCGTTTTCCTCGAAAGTTACAGGTTAAGAATATATTAATTTTATTCCGGACTTCTGGGCAACCCTGTATATTAATATACAGGGTGTCAATTTGAAATCTTCCTACCCGTAATATCTTGCAGTAAGTAATATTAAAAGTCGGAGACAAGTCAATTTTATGGTGAAGGGGGGGCGCTTTAAAAGAATATTTACAGCATTCGCAGTTTAGCCCACTGGGAAAGGGAGATGTTACCCTAGAAATACAAAGTCACCTTTTTCACAAACCTTTTTACTTAGAAAATCGATTTTTATGTAAATTTCGTTGATTTTATTTAGAATTTTGATAAACCTAATTTCTCCTGTACCTATTAAATGAAAACTTGCAATAAATAATTATCCCTCTCTGGTAACCTGACTACGCTACTGGTGACTGCAGAAAAGGGTAACAATGAGGGAAAGTGTGACATTGATGCAATAAAGTCTTGAGTACAGTCGTCTTGCTAGGGAGGAAAGAATGTTGAAATTTGAAATTGTCCCTCGTTGGTGAATGAGAATTTAAATAAGATTATAGGATAAAGTGTTTAAAAAACACTTAGCGGACTTTAGAAGACACGTATCTAGAAAAAGGATTGATTAAATCGAGTAAAGGTACTATTTCTGTATTTATTATTAACAATATGTATGCCACAAAATGGTGCCAACGGTGTGGGCGCTGGTATATTTGGGGAAAGGCCCAGGATGGACATGAGCATTCCTCTGGGGACCTACGCCACAGTATACCAAGCGGAAGTTCATGCCATACAAGCATGTGTACTACAAAATCTTGAAAAGGGCGACCACACCCAAAGGATTTATATCCTTTCGGACAGCCAAGCTGCTCTTAAGGCTCTGAACTCCAATCGGTTTACTTCAAAACTTACACTGGAGTGCCATACGAACCTAAAAGTACTGGCGGCCAGGGGAACAAGGTGGAATTCTTGTGGGTCCCTGGTCACTCCGGGATATTAGGAAATGGAAAATCGGATGAACTAGCGAGAGCCGGATCTGCTCAAAGTCTCAGGGGCCCGAACCGGCCTTTCTAATATCAAAACAGGCAACAAAAACAACATTAGATAGATGGTCGAAAAAACAACACCTATCGCGATGGCAAGAGTTACCTTGTCAAATACACGCACGGGCCGTAATTAGAAAACCATCGAAAATGTTATCGAATGGGATGCTAACCCTGACGCGGCCCCAGTTTAAACAAGTGATGGGTCTGCTAACAGGCCACTGCCACTTGCGAAAACACCTTCAACGGATAGGGATAAACAACGGATCCATTGAATGTAGACTCTGCGGCGAAGAGGATGAAACCGCTTCACACATAATATACCGCTGCGTATCGCTGTCTCGTAGAAGACAAAATATCTTCGGGAACACAACGTGGTGACAACCTCCCACATGACAAGCTTGCTAGAAGGTTACTAGACCTCATAGAAGGAACACACATATTCTAACAAGATCGCGGTACACAATAAGCCGAAAGGCTGCAGTGATTTGAAGTTCGGGCCTTTAAACCGACCCTCGCCTTTAACCAACCAACCAACCATGCCACAAAATTAAAATTTCTGTCAACTTGACAAAATATGTAAATCAATGAGCCACATGATGCACAATTTTCTGAAATTACTGAAAAATGCAGAAACTATTATTTTTGGGGTATTTTTCGAGTAACAATAAATTTTTGAAATCCGTTTTTAACAAACTGTGTGATTCAAAAATTTTGTATTTTGTTAATCTAAATTCTTCTAGTTTTCGGGCACCCTGTACTTAATTCCACCTGGAGCAACGAATACCAGACATAGACGACGAACCACTGCCGCACATTCATGTGTGTGGCTCGGCATAGTATTCCTCGAGCGTCACTCTTAAGAAATTATTCATCTGGAGGACGTCATCCTTGTAGAGCGGTCTTCCTGCGGTCGAGTTTCCCAACGAATATAACCTTCAACGATTTAAAACTAACATAAATCGCTTTATTCGCATACGCGCCACTATCAGAGGAGCTTCAAAGGATTTTTCCTAAGAATCATAAAAATTATGAAGAGCGAGTTTCTTCGAAATTCTAAAAATAAATATAAATGAGAATATTCATGGCAAATATTTAAACCTTCAGAAAAATGTTGTAGTACGCTCCGAAAAGGGCTATAATACTCCCTAATGTTACGACACGGCCAAATGATTTTTATTATCTCAACCCCATTTCTTAAAAGACCTTTTTACCTCACTCTTTACTTTTGAAGTCTTTTAAGGGAGCCTATTTTTATTTTAATTAAAAGAGTTATAATTGGATAATTAATAACGGAAGTTGCGACGCTATCTTACGTAAATATCCAGGGAACGCCTTTTTCTTTTACCGAATTTAATGTAAATTTTCCACACTTGGCTTGTTGCTAAAGACCAGATAACGGTTTTAATTTAAAAGCTTTTAGGGAGACGGCTATTTTTTCTTTATCCAAACGTTATTTTTCTTTCAGAAAAATGGGATCTAATTTTTTTTAAATATTCTTAAAAGTCATGTCTATAGAAGCGCTATAGAAGGAAATACGATGCTTTACAATAGGGATAATATTTGTTATCTTCCATTAAATGTAACGTGATAATCGCCAAGATAGGTTCACAGAAACTTGGTGTGCTCTTCCGAACCAGAAAGTTGTACACACCTCAACAACTTTTGACACTATACAAAGCACAGATTCGACCATCACTAGAGTACTGCTCTCATGTCTGGAGCTCTGCACCCAAACATACTCTCGGCTGCTGGATTCCATCGAGAGGAGGGTCATTCGTCTGATAGGAGACCACGAGCTAACAAAGAACCTCGACAGCCTAGAACATCGAAGACAGGTCGGGGATTTGACTCTCTTTTACAGATATTTTCATGGAAAGTGCTCGGCTGACCTTGGCCTCTTAATTCCGCCCAGAGCGGCGAATAGCAGAAATACATGACGAACAACTGCCGTCTATCCATATATGGTTAAGCTTAGTACTCCTCGAACTTCTATATTTAAGAATTCTTTCATCTGGAGGACCTTCCCGAGGTCGTTTTCCTAACGAATATAACCTCCAACGATTCAGAACCAACGTGAATCGCTTTTTGCGCACACGCACCTCTCCCAGAGTGCCTTAAAGGATTTTTCCTATAGTGTTTGTGTTTGATCATAAAAAAAAACGGAATGTGTAGAATTTTAAATAATATATACGCCATCCGAACTGATGACCCATATCATGTAAAGAACATTTTGATATCGTCTTATAAACATTAGTCTTGGATAAATACATATATCAAATCAAATAAAAAACGGAACAGGAACCGGAAGAAAAACATATCAAGCCAATCGAGCCGAAAAAAATGTCGTCGTCAAAACAGTCGAGAGGCCACGGCAAATTTTTTCGTGTCAAATCAATCACGATCATTTTTCTTTCTTATTATTTCCCCGGTGACAGTGTCGCCAGATTCGGCTGCTCGAAGGCCGTATTTTGATAGATTGGCAGTTATTCCTTCATCCAATGGTAATTTTTCAGACATAAGGAATAAATAAACCTATCCTATTTTTGTTTAAGACTGATATTGATTGGATTAATTTTAATTTAGTCCTCCTATCATCTTCGTACAAACGGTTCGAAATTTATGAATGTAGTGCATGCGAATTTAAATCCCTTTAAAATTAGCAAGAAGGATTAGGATTTTAATTTCTTGTTATAAAACTCTTGTCCCATATTACTCTGAATATTTTGTTGGATTCGGAATATAAAGTGTATTTCGAAAAGCATAAAATAAAATATTACTACTATTTAAAAGAAACAGAGTTGATAGTTGATAAAATTTTCCTCTACTACTATGGGCCTTACTTGTGTCCTTTATATGAAGGGTCCCACTTTAAAGTTCGTAATTCCCCAAAGAATTATTCCAGTGCAACCAAGCTTCTAGAATGTAATATCCGCACTTAACCAAAGCAGGCTCTCGGTGTTTGTTTGATTTGCATATATTCTGCAAATTTCCTTGAGCGATGGAAAACTTTGCACAGCAATTATAGCATGAGTGGAGTGCGAGTGTTCCGAGACGATTAGATTTGCATAATGGTATTTTCAATTTAAACACTGCCTGAGCACGAGCAACTGGTAAACAACTGGGCGCGTGCGAAAAAGTGTTTTTATAGGACGGGGAAGTTTTATGCGTATGCATGAGTGCATGGACCGTCGGCAACCGGTTTTACATAAATTGTGCTTACATTTCCGTTAGTTTAAAAATTATTTATGTTACTTTAGTTTGCTTATTAGATCGTAGTATTTATCTAAATTTATGATGAGAATAATAAGGTTATGTTAATGTGGCCGATCGTATATTGGGGAAACACTACGGCCACTGGAAACAAGGATTAAAGAACACATAAACAACACTCAAAAAGGAGAAACGGAAAAATCTGGTGCAGCTGACCATGCCTGGACACACGGCCATCACATCAGGTGGACAGAAGCCGAAATCCTGCTCAAAGAACCACACTGGAGGAAGAGGAAGTTCAAGGAAGCTGCTACCATACACCAGAACCCTGGCTGTTTTAGTAAACCTTCATTAGATTTAAGAAATATCTGGAAGCCCTTGTTAAGTAGATGTAAGCTTAGAATTACTAATATCGCGCAAAACTGAACGCACGACTGCATCCATCTCAACTATGCTTCAGTGCACATAGCTAGTATAAATAGACCTGTAGTTACTTTTCTTATTTAGTATTCACCTGAAGACGACTGGAGATACTTACCAGTTGAAACGTTGTGATATATAACAAATAAAGACAATGCAAGTCCAAAACTTTTCTATTATTCAAGAAACACCATTGTCTACAACCTTCAAACAGACACTAATAAGGTTATGTTCATAGAATAATATTTAGGTTATGTTCTGTAATCGATTTTACAGCCTTCAAGGCTATGCTAATCTTAGAATGAACGTCAACGTGGCAAATACTGTATTTGACAGTAAACCTGTTTATTTAGAAAGTTAGCTTTAGGTACCCGTGAAGTAAATTGGGGTACTAAGTGGGGTATAGGACACCAGGGCAATACTACACATTAAAAAATACATCTTTGTCCGCTTTTTAAAATATGGGGACTGGAAGTTTTTTTTTATGATAAATATAAAAAATAGGTAACAAAGAAATGTTAAGCAACCCATTAGACATAATAACTACTGGGGTAAAATAGTAAAGGGATAACTACCAATTTATTTTTGATTTTTACAATTATCAAGGATAAAATCTCCATAGAGTGACAGTAAACGTGATATAATATATATCACCTTTACTGTCACATACTGCATATTCGTTTTAATAATTATTTTAATATTATTTTAAGCAAATCCCATTTAAAATTTTCATAATTAATAACTCAATGTTTATAAATATTGAAGTTAGGTTATGATTTTTTTTATTTTCTTGGAGCTATGTATTTATTTAAAGTTAAAATTAGTTTAATATTGTTTTTTAGGCAAAAAAATTCAGAAACTATAAAGTTTTATACAGAGTATATAATAATTAGCATAAGCAAAGTTAAAATGTTCACATAATTGGACATTGTATTTTAGGTCATAGGACAATTGTGTACATTACTTGTACGGAAGTTATTTTCTCAAAATCGAATGATTTGCTTGTAATATGCTATTCTTCTATAGTATAGTAAAATTTGAACTGAAATATTTATTTATTATTATTTAATTATTACCCGATCAAGAAATCCTTGCCCCGCCTCCGTTGAAAAATACTTTCGGTAGAAACCCTTGAAAGCAATGTTTCACTCGAGGTGACAATACTTTCAGCCAAGGCAACACCCCGATACTTGCAAAACAAATAAGTTTAAACGGCGCGCCGAGGCGGCATTGGTAGCGCGAATGGTCGACCGCAGACAGGAAGATGTCTGTCGGAAATCCGGAGTCCGGGGAATCCACAGGGGGGGCCACAGGAGGCCACAGTGGGGCTTGCGAAAGGGGTAAATCGTAACTCACGTGGCGCCAGTAGGGTCCCTGCGGATGTTTGCATGTCTTCGGGACAGGCGAGGTGTAAGTATATGGAAGTTTTATTACTTCTCTTTTTTAGTAGGTGTTGAGGTAAATACATATGAAGTGAATTTGTAACAGAACCGGGAATTTACTACATTATACTTTTATGTTCGGTAGTTATAAAGACACCCAAGAAAGACCTTAGAAAGTAAACTGCCTCCAATGGGAGATACCCCATATTCCTTGTATATATTCCGGTACAGTGTAATTCTTCTAGTATGGAGTTGATATACCTCTGTTAATTGTTTTAATTTTAGAGAAGATGCTTGGTTACAGTTAGTCCAGGGAGAGAATGAACGTAAGAGCAAAGACCTGTGATTTTTAATCTCTGTTTGTTTTATCAGTTAATGAAAAAGGATAGAACAGACGTATTTCTTTGGAAATGAAATAACATTCCAGTGTATCAGATGGAAATGGCAAAATAATATTGACATGTCATTATTTGTCAGTATTGACATTTATAATTTGTGTTTCGTATGGCTTTTGCAAGTTTCTAAAGTACTTTGCTGTTTAGAATTCAATCAGAAAAACAGTTACAAATTTGTTTCCTTTCCTGTAAGTACTGTTACAGATGATGACGCCTGTTCATTCTTTTCCCAGTTCAACTCTATTTCGATAAAACTTCACACTCTTATTAACTTATGAGGTTTAAATTTATTAATTTTATAAATAATCGTTATTCCGATGAATCATTTTACCAGGATGTTGTTTTAAAAATTGTTTTAGCTCTATTAATGAAATAACTAACTACATCATAAAATACATTTTTCTCTATACATTTCAACCAAAAAATATAATTATAATACAAAAATTTGTTTACTAATTCGTACAGTTTTCAGTTTAAACCCCCATCACTCAATTTAATGGTTTAAGATTTAAAACTCCGAATAGAGTTTAAAATTGTTGGCCTATATACAAACCACGGCTATTTCAAATATTTGTTGCGTCAAAAACGGAATCTTGGCGCCTAAACAAATATAAGACCCAACCTTTGATCTGACAGTCCATGAAATGCAACTCTTGTTTATCAGAATGTTTTCGAAAACAAGAGTATCACTGTTCAAACAACTGTGGTTATATGTTTCCCAGTTTTAAACTTTAGTTAATATATAGGGTGTTATGACAATGACTTATTATGTTTAAACACGAGATCCTGATCCTGAGATCAAATTGAAGAGAAATAACCATAAATGACGCTTCGAATTAATAAGCGAGATAAGCCTCCTTATGTCAACCCCGAGAAGCCACTGCGAGAGAGATACTTCATCTATTGAAGTCGACTCAAAAGAGGTCAGTGACGTCGAACACTTAAAAAAAACACCAAACAGACTGCAAAACGACCGACATCAACCCAAGCCATCATACATTAACATTAGTTGCCTGACTTCGCTCGCTACACGAAAATATCTTACATCAACGAATACTTATAAACAGGAAGAAGACAAGCGCCGTGTTAACAAATCGAAGCAGGTTTGAACAAACGAACAAACCCGGCATCCATTACGTCTGGCATCAGCTGACAAACGCACGTGCTTGTCAAATGTCACTTTTGTCCAAATTTTTAGTACTGTCAATATTTTAAAGTGACATTTAACCAACAAAAAACATTCAAAACCTTTTTATTTGATGTGGTGAAAATCAATATTAGGATTCTGACATGTTTTAAGCTGTAAATATCACTTTAAAATAATCCTTACACACTCTTATATCATTTTTTGAACTAGTAACGTAACTACAAATGAAAAATTAAACTTCAGAAATAAGCTTGTAAGTAGTTTTATTAAAAAATAGGGAGTAAATTATAATTTACTTAAAATATTTTACCATCTTCAACTCGGCTCTAGGTCCTAGCAAATATTTCAAGCTTCAAGTCCAAGCATCTTTTTTGACCACATATGATTTAGGAAAAGAAATTATTATTGATGCTTACTCTCAGTACAGATGACTAAATGAATATTTCAATTACAAATTACTCACTTGCACCAAAAAGGAAACGATGTTTCACGTGAAAAGATTAGAAAATTAAAAATTATTTTAAAATTTACAGATGCTGCGTCTTCTCCACTATTTTAAATCACAGCAGATGTTGCATGATTTCCACTCCCGTCAGACGAAGGAAGTTTAACAATTCGTGCTGTTCGCATTCTATGCCTGTCTCTGTCTGCAGCAACCTTCCCTAATTCAGTAAAGTGAGACAAATATGATCAGGATAAAGTCGCCTGCATAAACACTCACTTTTTGGCATTTCATATTAACTCTACGTAAGTCTGATATTGACGCTTAAATGATAGAGTGAAACAGATAGATAAAAGTAGGTTACTTGTGAGCGCATGGAGCAGAGTAGGCTTAGCATCACTTCCAAGGCCTTCTTACGTGTTTCCACGTGTTAAATATAATAAGCAATTTCCATAACATAATGTATTTATAAACGTATAGAGAAATAATAAATCAATCAACAAATATCTCCCTTACTTATTTTATGATTGATAATAATTCTACAATGACCCTGATCAAAAGATAATTTAAAACTATTGCAATTTGTATCTGTTCTATGTATCACTGTTTATCAAAATATAAACGACTGTTCATTAGTCGTTTATATTTACAGATTACTTCAACTAAATTTTAGTTAATTGCTTTGGGGAACAAATTAATATTGTCAAAATAATGAACTCACAAGTACGTAACAAGATGAGTCCCAGAGGATCCCTTCATTCCTAATAAGGGAAACAAAAATTAATGGCATGCGTTTCTCAGTCGGGGAATTCATTATCTATAGAAAATACGATACTAAGGGACGTAGACAAATTCGAGTGTCGTTTCTGTTTCTTGAAATGTTTACTTGTAATATCTGAATTTAAATTGAGCAAATATTTGGAAAGATACAGGGTCGCCATTAAAGCTGGAACCATAATATAGGGAAATATATTTATATTTTGATTTAGGTAAAATAAAAATTTACTGCTTTTTGCTTCAATAAAGACCAAAAGTGGAATAACATGCGGCTTTTGTTAACTGTCAAATTTGACATTTTCTCCACAAAATATCGAGAAATCGCATTTACTGATTTTAAATTTAATTTCAAAGAAATTTATTTGGAAAAGTTGTTTGTATTGTAATTTTATGCCCACATACCACTTTTATGGGCATTTTTTCCAAAGTATTTAATATTTAAAAAACAAGACTTATAGACAAGCTTCGTTGGTTAAATATTTAAAGTTATCAGGAGTTTACTCCCCACAATGACATGGCATCTTTTTAAACTGTAATTTCATTTTTGATGAGAATGAATATTTTGGTAGAGTTTTTGGTATAAAGAGTGAATTTAGACGATGTGTATTGTGTAAATGCATAGATTTACGGTGGTAGGGTCGACGTCCCATTTCAATGAAAATAGATAGAATAAAAAATTATCATAAATGCCATTTTTCGGCATTTTGTGGAGAAGATGTCCAATTTGACAGTTAACAAATACCACATGATACCAATTTCATTTTTGTCTTTATTGAAGCAAAGCTTATGGTGAATACGAATAATATTTTCTTTAATGGTGGCATGTTTTTATACATTTTCCAAACGATTCTTTATATAGTGCTGTTATTTTCAAGAAAATATTAGGGAATTTACTGTAACTTCCATATTCCCCCAATACTAGCTAAACATAACAAATTCATGAAAACCGAAAGCGACCCTTATTTCTCCTATTTATTTTGTAACGTTAGTATCGATGGTAAAACACCCCAATACATCAAAAATTACCCCGGGCTTTACTGGGATCATAAACTTTATCTACTTTATTTAATTGGACATGAATTTTTCATATATACTTATTATTTTTATCTGACGTCATTAAACTTGCAAACAGTGCTAAAAGACCCATCAATTTGGAAGTATTATGATGTTCGCTTCTCGGGTTAATCGAGTTTATGGCATCTTTATAACTTAAATATTGTTATAGATTTAAATAACTCATCTCTTAAGTATAGGCAATGCACATTCCCTGGGCCACGTGGACTACAAACCCTGTAGCAAAAAAATTAAACAATTGCGAACATACAATGTGTCCACGGATAGAGTTCGAAAGAGGAAAAACTTATTTATTTGTAGATTTAGAAGAAAAAGTCATTCTTCATAAAAACGTATGCTTATATGGAAACTACAATTTCTAATACCAAATTTACAATTACTATAGAGGGTTAGTCAGAAATAACATTTTCAGTTTTTTCGATTTCAATTTTTTTTTCAAATGTTATGAAACTATTTTCAAACCCGTGATTTATTTCACCAATTTGGTCAAAAAACCTAATAAACATTTTTTTAAAGTGATTAATTTCACAGCTAATACTAAAATAATAAAATATCAAGTAGCCTGTTCTAAATAAATGAAATGTTTAGTTTCTTTGTATGTTTCAAATTATTGACAGTTGTGTCATACTTTTCTCATAAATCTGCATAATAGTGAAAGCAGAAAATGCTTACGTTAGAACAAAGAATTTATATTGTCCGAACTTATGGTTTAGGACATGAAAAAAGCTATATGACAGTTCTCCGACAATTCCATGAGATATGGCCTGATGTACCTCTCACGGACGTGGGATTAAAAAAAATTGTAATGAAATCCATGAGAACTAGTAGTGTTTTGAATAAAAAAAGGGAGAAGAAAAAGTATGATGAAGATGATGCTGTAACTATAATGATAATGGATTCATTTTGAACTGTCTATAAGAAATATATCTTCTCAAATTGGTAATGTTAGTAAATCTCTAGTAGAAGAGATATTAAAATTCAATGAAATTAGTCCGTACAAACCTAAATTGATTCATTATCTGGAAGAAAATGACGACATGAAGCGTTTCGATTTATGTTTGTAGATAGGGGAAAATATCCTTAGACAAAGAAGTTTTGTTAATAATATTATTTTCTCGGACGAGGATACTTTTAACACAAACGAGGTAGTCAGTTCGCAAAACTGTCACTGTCGCTATTGGAGCCGTGACAACCCTAATTTTCGTATTCGCTCTAGAAGACAGTATTCAAAAAAAGTTAACGTGTGGTGTGCTATTTCTTACAATGGAATAATTGGACCATATTTTATTGAAAACGATTTAAATCAACACACTTATTTGCATCTTCTGAACACTTTTTTTATGATCATTTGCAAGATATACATTTAGCTGATCGAATCAAATTACACTTTCAACAAGACGGCTCTCCCGCTCATTCCAGGATAATTGTTCGTGATTGGCTAAATCATCAGTTTGGGAATAAATGGATTGGAAGGTATGGTCCAAATGAGTGGCCACCTAGGAGGCCTGATCTCACAATTATGGACTTTCATTTGTGGGGATATCTGAAGCAACATGTGCATAAAACCAATTTCAATAATAACTTGGATCTCTTGAAAGAAAAAATAAGAGAAGTAATTGTAAATATCCCAATACAGCAAATTAGGAACTATTATCGGGAATTCATATGTCGAGTTCAACTATGCGCTGAACTCGGTGGTACCACGTTTGAATAGAACTTTATTTATTTTAATATTTTATAATTTATAATTGAATGAATTAAAGAAATATGACATGTAATAATAAAAATACAAATAACAAATAGTTTTCTTACAGCAAAATCGTTTTTCGGCCAGATTTAAAATTATATTTTAATAAGGAAGCAACAATAGTTGTTTGTTTTTACGTAAATCTGTTTTAAACAAAATCCAAAAATTAAAAATTTTATTTCTGACTAACCCTGTAGAGTAATCGTAAATTTGGTATTAGAAATTGTAGTTTCGACACAAGCAGACATTTTTATGAAGAATGACTTTTTCTTCTAAATCTAGTGGACTAATTGTATGTTCATATGAACTTTTTTTCGTAAAATAACCTAAGGAATCATACTGTAAAATATTAGTATGTCATTAAGCAACACTCTGTATCATATAATATGAATCGATTTAACATATTTGATGCCGTTTTGGTCATTAGGTAGAACATGATACAAGCTTGCCGGCGATAAAGTTAAGAAAAAGCAATCGAATTAAATTGAAGTCAAGCCAAGTAAATAGACTGTAGAATTTTACGAGACGAAGTAGATCGAATTTTAAATGACCCTTTTAACATTTGTCTTCCTCGAGTCATTTCGGATCTATACAATAGGCTTTGTTTTTCGCCTTTTTCCTTTGTTCAAAAACTAATTAAACTAAATACCGTCACGATGTAGCCGGGATTCTCGCCGGAAACTGCTTTTTAAGTTGATTAACCCCCGAGGAAAATCCTTTTATGTAGCCAAACATCGGCCTGGACTGAGCAATCACGGTAATGACCGGATTTTAACCGATAAAACGCTGCTCAAATACACTCTCTGCTCAATATTTCATGGATGATCGCGAACAAATGTTTTCGGTTTCTGTTACCCCATTACATTTATTGGAAACTGTGAACTGTCTGTTTCATTCCAACGCTGCAAGTCAACAGTGGAGCATTTAAGGGGGCGTGGTCACTATCCAGGATTTTTCCTGCAACCTTTATCCCTCCGCTCAAGCACAAATTTAACTACGTACTCGAACGAACCAACAAAAAGCATTTGAGTCAGCTTCTTCCCATGCAGCTAGCTGCTAGACAATATGATCTCAAGCATTCCTTGATCAATCAAAACAAGAACAATTTTTAATGGCATAATATAATTTATATTCCGACGTGTCATAATGACATTATTATGGATTTAATTTTCAGTGTCAAAATGACATACTTTATAGGACTGAGTACTATAATGGTTTCATTATATGACTGAGTACTATAATGAAAAATAGACGCAAAAATTCTTCCTTGAAATATGCCAAAAGTACCTTTTCGTGTACGATATTGACAACCTTTTTCTGGGAACACCAAGTTTTGTAATTGGCATAAGTTTTTTCATATGTGCCTTTAGACTTTTCGGGCAAAAAACCAACAACTGCTTTATTGGCCAATTCTTCGATTTCTGATGGCAAATTATCCATATTATATTATATAAACGTTAAAATTAAAAATTCAATTCTGACAATGACAATACAAACAAATTATTTTATAGTTACCTGGTTTTATTAAAATCAAGCTATTAGTTTACTGACGAAAACTTAAAATTCATCAAAAAAACCACAAAAATCGTCGGAATATAAAATATTGTATGAAATTCGGATCATAAACAATCATTATGGTACACGCCGTATTATTAAACTCGGCTGACCCCTCGTCCAATAATACTCACGGCTAGTACCATAATGATCGTTATTATGATCCTTATAACATAAATATCTATTATGTAATCGGAGCACAATTATTTCCAAAAACTCTCTGCCAAACAATTTCACTCCATTCTTGTGCTGGTTCCTGATTGGTATTTTCCTAATAATAGGATAGGTAAGAATACGACAATGTTTATTTTTACTCGTGACAAACAAATAAATTCAAGGACAGAGTAAGAACAAGAAAATGGCAATTTAAATCGGGTAAGGACGAAAACAAATGCCCGAATTCGGTGTATTTGACCGCAACCCGGAAGCAACCCGTCCGTTTTGATGCACGGCCACTCGGAAAATTACAAAAAGCGGGGATTCCCGTGCGATTACGGTAGACATTGCCATCACTCAGCGGCTTAGCGATACGTCGATATCCCACGTTGACTGTGAAGTTAGAGAAATAGAGTGGAAAATGCACTGCCCTGAAACCGAGATACCAAAAGTTGCAGCAATCAACGGTCACTAGTGTCAGTGGTGTCACTTGCCATCAGTCAAAAAAGAAATCAATAACTAAGGATGTGAGAGAGGTTTACTCAATTTTTAAATACATGTATCAATAAGTAACCAGTCACTTTTAACCGTCCTCCTCCCTTCGACTTCTTTATTTGTGTTAAAACATTAATAATTGAATATATTGACGATAACAACATTTTTATTAATAATTATTTTATTGAAATTTCAAAATATTTACCGGCACTTGAAATTCCTATTCACCATTGGTGAATCATTTTTATAACTAAGAAGAATGTGTTGATAAAACGCCAGGGGTTGTTTTTTAAGTTTTATTAGTTTTGTCTAAAGGTTTTATTAAGGAAAAACAATTGATTCTGATTTTTTTTTAAATTATATCCTTTAATTTTCTAAAAATTTACAATCGCCACTTGCTAGCCAGCAGTTTCCGCCATCACCGTACCAAGCAGCACATTTCGGTCGGCGTCAAGCAAAGCTCGGGTATCGAGTGAAAGGTAATTAGTAACAAGCGACGTTTTTTGCTCGAGCGATCACAACACTAGTCCTGGGGCGCATTGGAGAGTTAGCAGGGGTGCCGTAAGTTGATGAGCGCTTTTTGGTGAAGGCGCGGCCTCCAACGTAAATGTGTTGTGTCAATTCAGAAAAGTTTTTAATTAATATCAATTCCAAGAATTGTCTACATATTCAACCTCGTTTGCCAATAAAAAGTAACCCAATATATTAAATGAAGAAGCTCAATTGCTATTATTGGGGCTTTATTCTATATAAAATAGGCTTTTTCAGAATGAGTATGAAAGAACTTGCAAGAAACTTTTTATTGGATATTTTTCCTAGTATCATAAGGAACCGCTATGAGAGCGAACTTTTTTAATTAATTTAAAAGGTAAAGGAATTTCCTATTACATTATATATTACTAAAAATAATTTCATATTTTACATACAGTTTTCGCAAAACTCAAAGATATTGAATATTTTTTATTTGTATTGAATCCATAGAAGTTGTATTAATTCATTTTTCAGAGATTTTTTTATAGGGATTGCCTAAATAGTTCAAAGATGACAGCACTCTAATGCTTTCTTCTTTATAAATTTAAAGTAAAAACGAAATATATAATTCAAATACAGTTTTCAGCCATCGAACTGTCAATATTATGATAGATATAAACTCTTTAATGAATACCACTTGTAATGAAACTTTTTAAATATTCCAAAATATCTCAAATACAAATATTTTTTAAATGAATCTATGTAGAAAAGACTTTCGAAAATTAACTTTTAATTTCAAAAGCACCAAAGCAACGTATCAATTTTTCCGTTATGTTGCTAGTTGCAAATTACCGGTATAAAAACGCTCATATCTCTAGGGCGACCACTTAAAAGCTTTTAAAACAATATTTTTTTAAAAAACTGCATCAGTCTGTAAAATTTAAATATAATTTGTTCAGCTTATTATTTTAGAATATTCATCGCTGTTAGAGTAGGTATGCTTTTTAAACATCCTGCTTTATTTTAAAATATATTTTATCTTATCTAGCCCGCTACCCGATTTTATTTCCATAAAAATATTGCATAAATTAGTCATAAAAATTCCCTTCGAAGCAGGGAAACCAAACGAAAAAGCACGATAAAAATTCGCCATAGAGTTTTTTCGCTATTTATATTACATGCTGAAAAGTTAAGGGGAATCTTGATAACGCTTAAGCGTTATTCGGGCCATTTGCTCCATTTATTTGCTACTATTTCAAGAAAATTTCCATAAATGCCACGCAGAAAAAATAATTCATAAGTTTTTATGTTCCACTAACTCTGAAATGACAGTATTAAATTATTTTTTTTATGTTTTGGTTCTTTCAACTTTGTCATCTTAAATGCTAAATTAGGAACGCAAAGGATTATTATATATGTAAGGAAAATCGTTGTTCACGGAAATTAACTTTGATCTGTGTAAAATGTGATTTAAATATGTAATATATGGTGAATTAGTACATATTTTGCATAGTGTGTATATAAAAACTTTATAGTTACTAATTTTTTAATTAGATTAATACCTAAGAAACGACAAAATTAAATTAATCTTAATTTTGAATAAATACATCGCTCCAGGAAAATAATAAAACACATAACCTAACCTCAATATTTATAGAAATGAATTTAGATATTGGCAATTTATTAATTACGATTTAAAACGAATATAATTAAAATCACATTTACTTATCATGTATTCTATGCTTGATAATTCCAAAAATCAAGAATAAATCAGTACTTATCCTATTTCTACTTGACCCTAGGTTTAGTGGATTGCCTAACAATTCTCTGTTACTTATTTTTTTTATATTTATCTTTAAAAAAATCTAAAAGGATTCCCAAAATTAAAAAAGAAGCAAACATATGTATTTTTTTTAATATGGTATTACTCTAGTGCCTTTTACCCTACCCAGAACCCCAATTTACTCCACGGGCTTGTTTGAAACTGTCAAATAGGCACTATCTGTTCAATACAGATGTTTAAAAAAATTTTTCATGCGTATGATGTAAGGCACTTTATTGCTAAGTTGCGTGTTTTTCCTCATTTTCGTAGGTGATCGTAGGAAAAAACTTTTCCTAAACATTTATGTAAAAATTGAAAAAAACGCATTTGCAGTACTCGCTCCTCGTTTTATTTAGGGGACATATTCACAGTTCTCACTATGTTAGCCATTACTCTCCGTTACAGAGAAAATCTTCTAGTAGCATTTACGTGTCTTCTAATTTTTCTGACTTCTCTAGAAAATAATCCATAGTCTACCATAAAAAAGCTTGCAGTAAATAGTTCGCCGAAGAAAAATACTCCGAAAAGGTAGATGAATACAAACACTATAAGCTTGTATAGGAATGAAATTACAGACATAACCGTATGAAAATTTCACATTTTTGAACAAAAATTCTATTAAATTTTGATTATTAGTTGTCAAGAATAAGTCTAAGGTTATGAGAACTGACAGAACAACAACAACAATGGTGTGCGTGCTCAAGTTTGATTTTAACCTGTATTCGATCTAAGACAAGTTTCATGAGGCTACTAATTTTCATACTAATCTAATTTTGAGAAACGAAGAGCCAACCGAGGAGTTTTTGAACGAACGAGTAATTACAGGACTACAAAACCAGAGTTCTGCATCAGAGCATGCTCTTCGGTTACGGGATTCCATCGAAAGAAGCCATTCGTCTTATCAGAGACCAAGAGCTGACCAAGAACTTCGACAGCCTTAAACATCGAAGACAGGTTGGTGATTTCACTCTCTTTTACAGAACATTGTCCACATAATTCGACCTAGAGCGACGAATAGCAGAAATACACGATGAACCACTACCCTACCCCCCTCCCCATCTATACGTGGCTCATTGTTTAGGCATCTTTCATCTGGAAGACCTCATAGATAACCTCCAACGATTCAAAACCAACATGGATCGCTTTATTTTTCATATAGTGTTGGTGTTAATAATCATAAAAAAATTATTTAACATGTTATATTCACTTAAGCTGAAGATTTAAGAGAGTTTATTTCTTTACAAAAAAATATTTCTTTACATTACAAATAAATATGATAAAAGATGTAGTTTATCGAAACTCTTAGTAGAATCATGAATTATTTAATACTTCCATGTCACATTAAAAATTAACATAAAACATATAAAAGCTACAACTTCGTAGTTTACCAATTAGCCAAACGACCTACCTAATTTCTCTCCGAAACTAAAACTATAACCAATTAAGCAGTAAATGTAAGTTAATCAGCTAAAAGGCAAAAGTAAATATACAAGTCTTTATGGCACTATTAAAACTTGCCTCGTAAAAAGTTTAGCAACGAGAAAGAACAATAAAAACTCTCGTTTTAGTGAAACTTCTAAAAGATTCAATTCCTACGCTCAAGAGAAACGAAAAAGTTTACCTACCTTATGGAAAATTAAAATGGGTTTGTTTTATGTCGATGTGTTTATGCCTTACAGTTAGTTTTACGTCAATGTGAGACGAATTTTGATGAGAGCCGAGGACGTAAAAATTTCACGATATACGAGTACTTTTGTTGGCCATCGCTACCGATATCGATATTAGCGTCGATATCAACTTTCAACTCCCAAAGTTAGGTAAAGTCTGGTCGTTTTATAAAGTCCGATATCGGACTAAATCATTAAAGGTTGTTAAACAGTAAGATGGTTAAGTTAACAATACCTTCACTATACTTGATCGTACCGAACATTCCACTGGTTCACTGTAGTCGGCTGAGCAAAATCAGCGGTTCCAAAACAAAATTATCTTAGTATTATGTACCGAGATAAATATTTTTATCTAGTTTATTTTTCACTCATAGTTTTTTTATTTATCAAATGAAAAAGATTTTGCGTCAATAAGTTAAAGATCTTCTCAGGTATTTTTTCCTAGAATTATTTAGTTATTTTGGGATCATTATAGTTAAATCGATATAATAATCACTATTTTCCAAGAAATAATTAAAATTGGCTCAATAGCAGGATGGTATGTTCTATTTTAAATAAGTAGTTATGCTTTTTGCTTTTAGATTATTTTTCATTATTGTGTGTGAATTAAAAGCAGTTATAAAGCAAAGTTATGGAAAATATTCCGCAAGGTGACCCAACGCCTTGAAGGTGTTTATCTCCAGGTGAACGCCGTTTGGTATTACAAGTGGAACGTTATTTTACTTTAGAAAAAGATAACTCGGGCCCGTTAGTGTCTGTTTTGGCAGTGCAAAAACGAACGTCTGATGCTTGCGGCATTTCAGATAAGATCTTAAGAAGACTTCGAACAAAGAGTGAAGAGGAATTGGACAGACCATATAAAAGGGTTCGACTCCATTCTGAAACCTTTGATTTATCCCAAGGGATAAAACTATCGATTAGGAATATTGTTTATGATATGTATAAAGCCAAGGAATATGTTACCCTCAAAGCTATTCTTGAAAAGATAAAGAAGAAAGAACTTTGCGATATTGGAACTACCAGTGTGTCTATCATTTTAATAGATCTGGGCTTCAAATACAAAAAAAAACGAACAACAGAAAAGTGCTTTGCAAGCTATCCAATAATGTTGCAAGAAGATGGCGACATCGGTTCTTCTTACCAAAACTTTATAAAAAAAGAATTCTCGTGAAACCAATTTGCTTAAATACTATAAAAGCTAAAAAATAATTATTTTTCTTTGCCTAAACTAAATTTTTATTTACTTTAAATTATTTTTTTAGAAAATACCAAACTATAATTTATTGTTTGAGAGCCACCGACTACCCGGCTCGAGAGGTTTTATTGCTTAGCGGACTACACCACTTTAGTAATATTTTTATTACGCGCTGCTGCTAAAGTTAACTGTGAATAGTAATTCCGTCAGCTTATTGTTAATATTTTTTTTTTTTTTTTTTTTATGATCAAACACAAGCACTATAGGAAAAATCCACTTCACGCACTCTGGGAGTGGTGCGTGTGCGTAAAAAGCGATTCACGTTGGTTTTGAATCGTTGGAGGTTATATTCGTTGGGAAAAACGACCTCGGGAAGATCGTTCCACAATGATGAAGTCCTCCAGATGAAAGAGTTCTTAAATAATGAAGTTCGAGGAGTACTAAGCTTAACCACATATGGATGGGCGGCAGTGGTTCGTCGTGTATTTCTGATATTCGCCGCTCTGGGCGGAATTAAGAGGGCAAGGTCAGCCGAGCACTTTCCATGGAAATATCTGTAAAAGAGAGTCAAATCACCAACTTGCCTTCGATGTTCTAGGCTGTCGAGGTTCTTCGTCAGCTCGTGGTCTCCAATCAGACGATTACAAGGGTATGTTCTAATTAAATTGTTGAATCAGTCAATACAATATATCGGAACATTACTTAAGAATAAAATAGATAAATTCTAAAGTACTGAAGCTCAATCCCGAACAAACATAGTTAAAGCTTATAAAAAAAAAACATAAATACTGTGCATGATCGCTATACCCTTTCAGACATATTTTTTTATTTTGATTGGTTAAATAAAAAAAAAAATCGCAATTTAACAAATTTTTCAAACTTACGAAACCTTCACATACCATTTGAAGAGCACAAAGAACACCCTATATAGTCTAATAAATATCAAAGTAAGCTAAAATTTTCTATCATGTAATTTCAAGAGGGTCTAATTAATTAAAGGAGCGAAATTATTTACTTTTTCTTTTCTTTGTAGCGTTGTTTGTTCCGCTGCGGCCACACAATTTAATCTTAAGGGTTCTTTTTAGGTCGATGAGCATTTTGTTGCAACCGCCGGACCGCCTTGGCAAACTTAATTTGGACCCTTGATAGGGTTTTTAGACAGTGGTGTCACATCATTTTTCTCATAATGGTAGATGTTGCAGCTAATACGGATATTATTTTAGACTGGCTGGATTAATGAAGAAAGTTCAAAGCGTTCTAATATTTTACAATTTGTGGTCAAGTTGACAGTCATTGTCTTTATTTTGTCGAAGCGGTATAAGCTCAAGTGTGGTAGTCGTTGTTGAAGCGTGAGTGCATGGAAAAGAATCCAAAACCCACCAGTTGTTATTTACAGAAATAGGTAACAAATTCCTTTACAGGTAAACCAAGACAAATAAATTGACAACGTCAAATTGATATATTCATTTGTTTTTTATATATAATTCGATGTTTCCGAGCGTAACGCAACGACTTTTTTATTCATTTTTCCATCCTGATCAATTGATAAAACAGAAACTACGCCCCTGTTCCAAGCTGTTACAAGGGGGTGGCCAAGTCTTAATTAACATCTGATTAATAAAATATCAAGCGAGAAAATTAAGGGGTCCCTGTTTTTCACGATACAATGCCCGATAATTAAATGAAAAAGCAAAATACCCCATCGATAATTAACTGGCTATAAATGGCTTCCAGCTAACGAAACAATTGAAACCCAATTAATTGTTGTTATTTTGTAATTGATGCACAAGTGTTTCTTTGTAGGAAATGCTCATCGGGGGGTTGTTGATTGAATAACGGGCGTGGAAATTGAGAGGAAAACAACAAGGAAGAAATTGTAATTGATGGAGTTTTTATAAAGATGATTAGCCTCGACAGCAAAACATTTCTTAACTGTTTGTATTTGATGAGTGTTGATGAGTGAATATGTTGGAATAGATAGAGAAGGAGAAATAGTTCAGAGGCATCCACATTGTTATCTGCCGCAATAAGTGTGAGTTAATCCCCGAACAAAATATTAAATAAATTATCTCGAGAGAGATTCCTAGCAAATGTGGAAATGTTCAGTATAATGGATAATTGCTACAGGAAGACTTTTGTGGCTGACAGTTAAAGCCGAGGCAGGATGCAGGAAGAACTTGGGCCTATTCTGGAATGGATCGCGGAAACTATGTATTTCTGAAGCAAAATGACTAGTTATATGGATGAATAATTTTAAATTAGGAGTTTATGTTGTGGAATAGTTCAAGTGAAAATTGGGACGTATTTTGTTGGGGTTTAAAGACTACGTTAACTCGACTTTGATATTCGGTGGATTAAGGCAAGAGCTTTCGACCTAATTTAGCGTATATGGGATTATTGGTGTTCTTAGATTAGTCTTGAAAATTAAACCTAACAATAGTAAAATTACTTCTCTCAAATATAATTTCTATTGATGATTGACATTCCAGGTGTATCATATGCCTTAATTATAATAATAATTTTATAATAATAATTTATTCAGGTTAGGTTATTCATTACTTGATTACTTATATATTTATAAAATATATAAATTAGCCTATATCTAGTTCCCTGTATATTCTACAAGTGTAGCGTAAGGTACCTAGATGTAGAAAACATCTATATGTACCGAGTTCATAATGAATTATAGTAAATATCATACTTAATTATTTATACAGCCAATTAACATAGAACCATAATCATAAACCAGCATAGATACACTAATATAAACCAATATAGATAATATACTCACATAAATATAGCTAGTTGAAAACCCGTTTAAATGTATGTTGATTTTGAAACATTACATTTTTACTGAGTGTCTTAAAGCGATTTATATTTTTACAACTCCTTACTTCACCAGGTAGCAAGTTGTATAATTTAGGGTTACTTCAGGTTACTGTGACTTAATGGTAGTGTTATTTGTTTGTCCAGTCTGGCTCGTATATCATAGTTATGATTACCAAGAGGTTTAAATTTGAATGAGTATGAATATATGTACAGATTGTCAATATGTAGCTTGATCTTATATCGCAAATATCTTTGTCAAAAAGTAGATGTGTAGGATATAGTCTGTTCTGTCCATACATGATTTTGAGGATATATTTCTGAATTATATTCAATTTGTATAAGCTATTGTCATAGAGTCCACACCACACTAAAATTCCGTATCTTATAATTGAGTCAACAATTGATTTATATATTAAAATTAGTGTTTTTCTGTCTAAAATTCTTCTCAACAAGTAGAACTTATGAATGAGTTTACGTAATTTATTTGAAATATAATCAATGGTTGCGATTTAAGAAATTTGTCGATGACAATGCCAAGGTATTTTATAGAAGATGTTTCCTTTATAGTATGATCATCAACAATAATACTATTATACCCTGGTCTGTTAGCGCTGGTAAGTGAGAAAGCTATATAGTTTGTCTTAAATAACCCTCAAAATGACACATGTTGACATCAATTGCTACGGCTGCGAACCTTTATACAATAAGGATAAATAAATATAAAAGCTGATTTTTAATACATACTGTATACTAGGAACTGTGAACCCATAATACCAACTACAACGTACCGAGTAATTGGCTTAGGGCTTGTATAATGTACAATCTCATTTTCTGAACCCAATTAACTAATTTAAGGATCAGGATCACAACGATCACCATCTTGTATATTTTCCGTAAAGATAAACCTAAAATAAAAAAATATCCATTTTATAGAGTGAAAACCGCAAAAAACATTCTTTAAGGACGTACTTATGGTAAATCATTAGCAAAAGGGGGATTAGATCTTCTCTAGTATCCCGTCTTTCCCCAATGATTGATTGCATTTTCGAGGCCAACTTTTTTTTCACAAGATAACACTAGCATTAAAGGGAACTTCTTCAGAAAACGATTGAATAATATCGTATTCTTTATTTTTTTTTTACTTTTTTATGACGAATGAAGGAAAGCGTAAACGAGATAATAGAAGCATAATCCATGTCAGTAACGAGGTATGAAACCTTGAAACAACCAGTCGTTATCAGCTTTGTTCGTACAATAATATCTGAATGCTAATTCATCTCTGCGCATGTGTGGTTTTTAGCTGTTTTCAAACTTGTTGGATGAATAAACCCGAGCAAACGGACAACTGACAGATGACAGAAACCTAATATAATAAATTATATTTAACAAATGAAACTGCATAAAACTCATCATCACTTGACGAACCAAATTCAACAGCCCGGTGAGACTGCTTATGGCGCGGATCGAAGCATATAAGTAGGCCGTGCAAGTGACGTCACAGCCAGGCTGGCTACTCCATACGTTTATCCTTTTGTGTCGATCGTTCTGTGTCAATATTAGACTTACGTAGCTATATCTGAAAGTGAAAGAGTTGAGTGTATTTGTTCGGGTTTGTTCGATTTGATCTAGGCCATATTTGTCTCCCTTTAATGAATCGAAGAAGGTTGATGCAGACATAGACAGACATAGAATGCGAGCAGCACAAGTTCTTAAATTATTTCACAACCCAACATCCTTCGTCTGTAATGGAATAAAATCAAGTAACATATGATTTATAATGTGATTGAAAATGGTGGAGGAAGCGTCATTAAATTCTAAAATAATTTTTAATTTTCTATTCTTTTCACGAAAACGGACCTTTTCGTTTTGTTGCAGGTAAGTAATTTATGATTGAAATATTTTTTTACTAATTTTTATTCGTTATTGTTATTTTACATAATAAAATTATCCCATTATGTCCCCCTCATAAGACGACTCATCAAAGGCTTGTGCTCTATTGTTTTATACATGGCGTTTCAGAAAAATTGAATCTTAGTAAAAGTAGGTACATGAAATATATCTATTTTCAATAAGACCCCTCAACAAATTGTGGACGTCCTTAGTTTATCAATGTTATCAAGGGCTGGGGACCAGGATCATGTAATATTTAATTTGAGTAGAGAACTTGGGCTTGGATTAAGTTAATTCTGTAATGCACCAGTTCAATTAGCCCTTTTTTCTTAATCATTCAAGAGAAAACTTTTCAGGGAATTTTTCTTTCATGTTTTTTTTTTTGTACGCTTTTATGTAGGAATATTTTAATATCTTAATGGAACTTTGACTAAACATGTATTTCGGATAAATTTATAAAGATGAAAATTTTAACTTTGAAGATATTTTCTAATAAAAGTAAAGCGAGGCCTGGTGACCAATATAATACGAAGTTTTCTGACGCGGTAATTTATTACTTTTCTATCCGAAAAGGTTCAAATAATAATAATATAAAATCAAAAAACACAAAGCCGCCGTTGTTATTTTTTGAAATTTTAAATTACTAAAAATCAGGTCTCTTCGAGAAATTAACTATTTCTTTGAACTCTAAATAATAATATTTCCCTAGTTTAAAATACATACATACTTCTTATCATTTTTAAAAACAATCTAAATATTTGTATTTTAAAACACCATGTACTTTTAGAACAAAGGGAAAGGCCTCTTGGTATCACCTCACTCACAACTGACAACGAAGTTTCAGTGCGCTAGTTTGTCAGAGTTCAAAAATGTGAGCCTTTCTTGAAGGATATCAAACCAATAGCATACAGGGTGTTATGGAAATGACGTATTATATTTAAATGGGTGACTCCTGGGGTGTCCTAGAGAAGCGCTACATATTCTTTTTTTTTTAATCGAACGTTTAAAAAGTGGGGTAATTCACCCCTAAACCCACACACAACTCCTCGGCACATTCATATATGAACATATTACATTGCTCAGCTGGGTAATCAACAGACGTTCGGGCACAATGTTGCCAAAATGTTTAAAAGTGTAAAACTTTAGTTTCTTATAAAAATAAATATTTAGCTTACTTAGAAAGTAAATCCAGGACGCGATTAAGGAATCCAGGGCACAGACACTTTCTATGAGAAAGACTTTATGCTCATCACGTGTCCTGATGATGGTGTGGGAGTGCATAATAAGCTTATCACTAAACCCCAACACTAACGCATAGTTACACTTTACAATAACACACATAGAACAAGAGCACTTAATCATTTCGCAATAGAAATAATAAAAACGCTAATTTCTATGGGCCATTAACCCTTTACTAAAGATTAAATGAAACAATTATGTTAACAATTGACAGGAACTACCCTTTGAAATGGTCTAGTCCATCTTCAGACCAGTCGTCGAACTTTCTTTCCGAGAACTTTCCGCTACTAGAGCCAGCGCGGTTGTCATTTCCGAGACTATAATTATACAGGAAAGTAATATTATAGAAGGAAATTCGGCAATCTATGATAATCGCTTATAAAACATCGAAAGTGGCAACGCTGTATTTTTAAATATTAGCCCGATTGTCCACAATCAGCTGTTTAAAGAAGTCGGCCGATATCGATCGAGAGAACCAACGTGTTATTTATTTTTAAAAATTTTAGATGTTAAATACATTATTTCCCAGACAATAAGGGTGTATTTTTGTCTACACAGTAGCACTTTAAAATACTAATTCAGATTGAACGGTACTTAGATGTGCTGTGACGCGTAAACTAATGTGATTTTGTGATGTGAGTACTTGATGTTTTTTATAAATTAAGTTGGTTTTAAATAAGTCCGAAAAGGTAAATAAAATTGCATTTTTTTTTAAAGGGTAAGTGGCATTTATAAACTTTTAAGATTTCCAGATCTGACGGGTGTCGTTCGAATTGAACAAATGAGAACATACCTGACCATTTATAAAGTCCGCGGCGGTTCGCTCGAGTCAGTTCAAGTTTATAAATCGGAGATTGTTTCCCAGCGAACTAAACGTAAAAGTTTATAATAATGTACCCTGAAAAATAAACAACTTGAAATCTGTCAAACGGTTATTCACTTTCTAAAGAGTTTACCCTGAAGATATGACAACACTGTTCAAGATTCACTGCCATATGCTGCTGTGTTTACCTTCCGAACAGGGGCACCACGTGGTAATTTTTGGTTTGACATAAGGTCATGTACAGGGCATATTAAATTAAAGCACCATTTTTTGATATTGCCGGTTTAAATATAATACGTCATTTCCATAACACCCTGTATAAGTATAGGAAAATTTTAAGGAAAGTTATTAAGATATACAGGATGTTCCATTTAAATTATCAAAGCTACACGGCTGAAAATATTTTTAAAAGAGAGAGCATGTCCACTTATGTTAGCAAATTTTCAAGGTGATTAGTTGACTAGAAACCTTTAATAGGCCATTCAACATCAGTTTATACCACTGAATTTATATAAATGTTTTATTTCTTAGAGCGACAGTATCTCGAACATTTTAATGCATCTACTTAAAGACCCTAATTACTTTAAAGTATATGCAAATAATTTTCATGAGAAACAGATGTAAATGGCAAAAATCAGTGAGCCACAAAATGGAGGATTAGATTGCATTTCCTAGACTTTGAATTATCTTAACGTGTCTCTATAGAGACGTTAAAAGAGAAAAAAATTGATGTACTCTTCATTACCTTCCAATGCTTGCATTTTTAAAGAGAACGTTGTTGGGTTATACCGTAAAACATATTCACTTCTCATTTTAATCCCCCAACTTAAAATTTAACAACTTTCTTGTAAAATTTACCTATTTCCTATATTATTGTTATTTATAAAAAAAATTCTTCTAAAAACGATTTTTTATTCCTTATCCTTCCTCCCCATAAATTTCCCATAAAATAACCCTTTGATACCCCAAGATTACTTCCAGGGATAAAATACCAATATAAAGCGGGCGAACGGGGCCCATTTACCTATTTTTTTTTCAATCAAGGAAGCAATAGGCGAGTATCCCACTTCTGACTCTGTTTTCTATGTAAGCCAGGTAGTCGCCATTTGTCAGGGAATTTCATTTCGTCTCACGTGTGTCTAATATGTTATTCTGTGAATACGCACACACGGTAAGGATACGGTATTTGCCACACTATAGGACAGTGGTGTAGAAAAATAAATAGGTGATTGAACTCTATAAGAAACATGTTACTGCTGTGAAACCAGTTTGACAGAGGAAAGCGACGATATAATTATTGATGTCTTGACAGTTTTCCTATGATATTTGAACTGTACGGAATAATAGAGTTCGACCGAAAGGCCAAATAGCTTTTTATTTTATTCTGTCCAGCATATCCTACATTTCGTCATTAATTTGAGTCCAGCAAATGACTCATTGCGATATTTAAAAAATATATATTCCGTGCATATACTGGGTGTTATGGAAATGACTTATTATATCTAAATGGGTGACTCCTTGGGTGTCCTAGAGAAAGTCTAAATACTTTTTTTTTAAATCGAATATCTAATTACTAAGGTAAAAACCCTTTTTACCCACATACTGTCGCGCCATTCCATCTGGATTCACTTAGCAACCATCTGGGTCACTAGAGGTATACTATCAGTGATGTCAGATCACACCGCGTGTCTCGCCCTTGCTTGGATACCGGCCGCGCGCCACTATTGTTGCTTCAGTATGTTTCGAGACTCGGGCGTGGAATGACGCTGTCGAGGGTTCCACGTGTGTGAGGTATACGAATTTTAAACGTTTTGTTAGTGGTAGCATTACCCGATTTTAATTCATAATAATAAATGTTGTGATGATTTCAAATTTGTGTGATATTATCTACTGTTGGTTCTGTTTCAAAACATACTTTTTGTGTTTTATTTTTTTATGGAATTTAACGGATTATTTTAAAATGAGATCGAAGGTAAGAGAGTATGTACCTTAAAATTGTAGTTTTATTCTTCTAAAAAGTTTGAAAAAGAAGTGAACACGTGCGTTTACAATTCTGTGTTGCAATATGACAACACCGCCTATAATGCGCTAACCTCTTTTGAACCTCGAGAGTGCCTCAATAAACAATTGATTGAGAAGGTGCTCAGGAGCGGCCACGTAAATTTTTAAATTTCATATAAAGTGTATATTTCGCTTAATAATTCAAAGCGCCATTTATGGTTATTTTTCTTCAATTTATTTTCATCTCAGGATTTGCCGGTTTTAATATAATTTAATATAAGTCATTTCCATAACACCCTGTATGTACGTAAATGGACTATCCAGGTAAGTCCCTTTCCCGACCTATGACATAAATATTCATAGCAATATTAACGATTTCAGCACAAATATATTTGCTACGTCCCTGCAACACGGAGTCATGGCGGAGCTGTGTTCTATTTTGACGAAAATCCCATGGGATACATTTCTAAGAGAGCCCATGCAACTTTAAAGCGGGCTATCGGGCTATAGTCACTAATGCAGATTGGAAGCAAAAGTCATTTACAATGATGCATTAATTGCTTACACAAGATGCAGTGGTCTGTTAGATAATTTTGTTAAATTTAAGAGAAATTTTATTAAAAAATAATTGTTTATCACTACGGTATGGACATTTTGAGAATATTTACACATCACATAAATGTCTTTTAATAGCTATCAAGCAAATTAACAATTTTCCAAGAAAATGGGGCATTCAACTAACTAAGTATGTAAAATTTTACTAACAAAATTAACCAATATCGACCAAAATGCGTTGTAGAAATTACTTTTTACTCTAAATTTTCTTATTTCAATGCTCAAATCCTGAGATGTAAACAAATTGAAGAAAAATAAGATTTAATGTTCAGACACGATTTAAAAAAAAAAGTACTTATATAGGCATTCTCTAGGCTACTTCTTTTCGGATCGCTTACACTAAATGAAATCTTTATTGTACATTGAAGGACATACGAGACGACTCACTATAATTTTAAGTACTATTTGTGACATCACATCTTTTGATCCGCTTAATGGATTGTGATAAACATTTCACTGGCGCGTAACCCCACTATTTAGCTACACATTGGCGTAGCAAGGTTTTATTTTTCCGTTCATTTAATTTAATATGTGGGATAAAATAAAAAGTGATATTTTTACTAAAATTTAAACTGCGACAGGTGGTTTTCAAGTATATCTAAGTACTCTCATATTCACGAGAGTAAAGGTTAGCCTTTTCTCTACATTTTTGTTATTTGTCTTCTTTTCTTTAACAATATTAAAGTTATATCGCTTTTTCCAGAACTGTACATTTTATATATACCTCATACGTAGGTATACATGATGCGATAGCTTACATGTTTGTCGCGTCAAAGACTATAGAAGGTTTATTATTAAGGATACGATCCAAAACAATATAATTCATAAACTAACAACAAATATACATAATAAATTAAACAATGCAAAAGTTAATAAAATACCAAAGTGGAATAAATAAATAATTATGAACTGTTCAATAGTGTGTTGGTCTCCCTCTTCTCTTGATTTTAAACGGCAGCACATCGCCAGCCCATGGAGCTACAGTTATTTAATTTTTTCTTTGACGCGACAAAAATATAAGTTGTCTCATCATCTATACCTAAGTATGAATATACATAAAAAGTAATGTTCTGGAAAAAACGGTATAACTATAAAACTATTATAGATGAAAAGACAAAATAAAGAAGGAAAACGTAGAAAACAGGCTAACTTTTATTCTCGTGAAATACTTAGATGTACCTGATAACCTCCGAGTCCCAATTTAAATTTTATTAAAAAAATACAACTGGTCATTTCATCTTATGTATATTGAATTAAATGAACGGAAAAATTAAACTTTGCTACGTCAATGTGTAGCTAAATAGTGGGGCTACCCGCAAATGCAAAGATTATCAAAATCCATTAAGCGGATCAAAATATATGATATCGCAAAAAGTACTTAAAATTATAGTAAACCATTTCGTAGTGAATTTGTATAGGTATGTTTAAAAAACATATTTTCGCTGACAGCTGTAACATTACTCTCCGCGGACCGGCAGTTGAAGACAACTGCTCTAAGCCACCCAAGGAGTCACCCATTTAAATATATATAAGCCATAACACCCTGTATATAAACAATAATGATCAGATGAAGTACTACGGAACCTTGTTAACCCCATTAAATTACATTTTATGATGTAACTGGTATTATACTTACCGGGATCATGCCGGGACTTACGAATGACATTCGCACCCCCTAAAAAAGAAAGTCACACAAGTTTCAGTCAAAAACATGGCAATGCCGGCGGCATTTCAATTAAAGTTTCATCCCTTCTGGAATTTTACTGTTCCCTTCGAAACGTTCAAAGACGATTTTCTTTGCGAGCAACTTGCCATTAGTTTAAATAATACATTTGTTCGCCCATTTTGCTTGTTAGGACCATTTAATCGGGTTGAAAATTGAGATTTAAGATGTAGCATCAGTCTAGAGTAATTTTTGTTTAAAAAGTACTAACATAGCTCATAGCGCTGTGGGGCGATCTCGTAGCAACGAATCCTCACATGAACACATAGTTTCAAAGAGACAGAGTTTACGCAAAATATTGGAATATCTTTGGATATTAATATTGGATTTTTTATTAGGAAATTTTCCAAATTTAAACTACTTGCTGTTTGTAATATGATATCAAGAACCTTTATTCCACTTTAAACCTACAAAGTCATGCAGAACCCTTTTCAACCCAACCATAGGAAATAATGTTTTTAAATAAAATCTAATTCGTTTTTTAACCTTCATGATATATTTTTAATATAGTAGGTCTATAACTCGAGAAAAGATTCAGGTTATTATAAAAGCGCTGCGCTGGACACGAGCATTTTTCTTTATCTGAATAAGTCCGAAATAAAATTGTGCAAGAATCCAATTAAGTGGCAATTTTAAACTCTCCATTCCTCGACTCCTTTTGGAAGATTTTCCATAATTGAATTCTATCATAAGGATGTTATTTTTTGCCTTTGTGGACGCTTTAATCGCGTATCTCTGGAAAGCCAGAATTTTCTTTGCAAATATTAAAATTAAATTGGGTTTTCAGAAAAATACCCACGATCAATTTTTACCTTTGAAGGTTTTCCAGAGCAAGAATTAAATTAAAAATGCCTGTCCTGTAAGTTTAAGGGACCGATTTTGGGGCTTTGGAAAATCCTTTCCCGATGTAAGTATGTCGGATAAAAGATAATAAAAAAAATATATCTATCGGTTGTTTTCACAGAAGGGGGATTATAGGAGGCGCAATATAAAGTGACAAAGTAAAATCTAATTTTCCTACGATCAGCTACGAAAATGCGAAAAAAACCATGGCTAACTTAGCTAGGAAGCGACTTATATCAAACGCGTGTGGAAAAATACTTTTCCAACAACTGTGTTTGAACAGATAACAGATGCTGAAAGATTTGACAGCAATTAGAGAATTGTTAGGTAACCCATTAAACATAATAATCTGCTTGGGTAAAGCAGAAATGTGATAAGTACCAAGACTCAAAAGTAACAAGAACTCAAAACTGTGGATCTCCGAATACCTCATCCTTGCTGGCTAGTGGAACAAAGTGATTAAAGAAATTGTGAAATAATTGCGAGAAAATAGCCAAAAATAAATAAGGTTTACTACATTTAAGTTATAAAATTTGCTTCTTTTTCTTTTCTCTATTTTAACCCACACCGTTACAACACAAAAACTGCATCAATGAGTGACATGTTTGGCACATTCCAATTTTTAGAATGTTTACACAATTTCCACTCTGAGAAACTTCCCATCAGTTATGTTTATTAAGCGTCCGTTGCAAGTTGTCTGACGTTCTGACATCCCACTTCTCAACTGCGAAAGAAATTCTATGGATAGAGCTTATGGTGCACAGTAAAATACATCAATTTGTTTAATTTACCGACAAAATATGTCAAATTTACCGTACTCACATTTATTTTGTATCGATGTGTTTAAAAATAATTTCGGCTATACAGGGTGTTATGGAAATGACATATTATATTTAAACCGACAATTCCTGAGATAAAGACAAATTGAAGATAAATTGCCATAAATGACGCTTTCAATTCATTCAGCGGTAAAAGTGACCTGACGTCAAACCAGAAAAACACCTGTGTGGTACTGCGATACATGTAAGCAATCAAGGAATTCTGACCGGTGTTGTCATATGTACACCTTAAACTCTTTAGACAAAATAAAATAGTTTAAACACTTTTCCATTATGTAATACCTTTTTGTACAATTAATTGAAGAACATTTAAGACGGACTATGTTTTAAACAACCCAAAAAAACATATGGAATAGTAATAGGCACGTACGTCATTATTTCAAATACCAATGACCTCTGGCGCCGCACGCTTGCGTCTATTAGTTGAAGACCAGCCAGCGGCCGGATACGTTGGGTCTCGTCGATCACCAACACACTCTCAGCAATCCGCTCTGTTTTTTCGGTTTACGTGTGTATTGCCCGTCCATAAATAATCTTTGAATATTGTTTTTATTGACGCGTTTCTTCTGGACGTCAAATTTCGTCGCGTGTAATAAAATCTAATAATCTGTAGTATAATCTGTATTATTGTATTTTCAAAACCTAACTATCGGTTCTGATTCACTATTACTGTGTGTAAATAAAGTATTTCCAGGAGTGTGAAAAAAAAACTGATTGTGTTTGTGCCTGGATTTCCTCGCTCTTTAGGTATAAGGATAAATACAAGAAAATAATTTATTTTTATAATTTTATATGGAATTTCAGTTTTACATTAAGTTTGGCAAAATTGCCATTGACTAATAAAATATGTAGCGCTTCTCTAGGACACTCAAGGAGTCACCCATTTAAATATAATACGTCATTTCCATAACATCCTGTATATCAAAATTTAGAACTTTCCTGCAAACAAAAAAAATAAAGAAAATTATAAAACTATTTTATAATAGTTCGTTATACAGGAAAATGATTCTGTAAGCTTTTGCTGTATTCGTTTTTCCAAAATGCTGTCAGTTGTTTAAGGTTAGCGAAATTGATTTATGGTTAATACCTATAAAAAGATGTTTATTAACAAAACCTCGTTTATTTTTCAGAAGGAATAAAAAATATACATGAATTTCTATAAATTCGACTTCGTCGACTTCGTCCAGACGGACGTCATTTTGACGTGGCTTGCGTTTATATTTTGCATATTCCGTATATTCCCGTCGAGTGACTGACAGAAAATATTCGTGGAAAAATATTATGTAAAGAAAAAGAAATATTTCAGAGGACTGAGCATTTCCCACAATATTCTGGCATGTATTATGTAGTTTATTAATTTATTTGGGGCAAATATATAAAGATATAGGCGAAAAATCCTTACCTGGTAGAAATGTATCTGCAAGATTCTATAAGGAATTATTCATATATCTTTTATATTTGAATTCTTATTCACAATTTAAAAGAAAATAAGGAAAAATGTTGCGTTTCCAAGAATAATGCGTTTTAAAACTATGCAATGACTAATAATTATCACACTGATTAGGGAAACGAATTTTATAATCAGATTTATGATATTTCTTTAAACAAATAATTACAGTACTTTCTCGATATCCATTATTTAGGTGGACATAAAGAAATCTAACAAAGCACTTTATATTATACAGGGTCCTGCAATAGTGTGTCAGGCTTCCATAGCTCCTTTACGAATTTCATTCATATGCCGATTTATACTGTATTATAGGGTGCATTTCAGAAAAAAAAATTTAAATATACAGGGTGGCTCAAAAATGTGTGGTAACATAATGCTCTATTTTTTTAAATGGGACACCCAGTATTTTATTGAATACCTACACACAATATAGTGTCTCTAGACCTCTTTTCTTAAATTCCACCCAATGTCTTGGTTAAAATAGTTATATTAGGAAGTTTCTTTGAATTTTTTTCTAAGACTCCAAAACTTTTTTTTTAGTTTTTAATTTATTACTCTTAAACTACATAACCAAATGAAATAAAACTTTACGGGATTATAAAGGACACTAATGCGAACCCAAATATTCAATAAAATATTGGGTGTCCCATTTAAGAAAATACAGCAGTGTTACCGCACATTTTTGGGCCACCCTGTAAATTTAAATGCACCCTATAATACAGTATAAATCGACATATGAATGAAATTCCTAAGTTAATTCATATAGAAGCTATGGAAGCCTGAAACACTATTGCAGGACCCTGTATATTGACATAATTTAATTTATACAAAAGATTTGCCATGTTTTAATTCAAAAGTATATTTTTTCTTTAAGTAACATCTGTTTATGCGAACATAAAGCCTAATCGATTTTATTCACATATAAAATCGCGTTATCATCCTACCTAAGGCTAGAAGAGTTGTGTCAACGAATAAATATTCCATCTGAATAGGTATATCTCACCCCTAAATACGAGTTATCTTTTATCATTTTTCTACTACACGACATATCGCAGGAAATACAAAACTTAAGAAACCAGTTCTTTCACCTGCAGCATGCAAAATTTAAGACGTTCCAGTCCCAGGTGGAAAGAAATGCCCGACTAGACGCTAGACACGTGACCTAGCTGTCGATTAGCTAGAAGCGTCGCGATGTTGCTATCAGACTACCGAGAAAGGTTTAGCTAGAAATTGACACCGCTTCGGGGAATTTCCGGAAAACTGCAAGTTCTCTGAAGTGCCCGTCTAGAACATGGATCGGAAAGCGATGCCTTTTTAACAAAATAACGAAATTCAGTGAAAACATTATTTAGTCTTTTTTGGAAAAATACTACTAAAAAAGAATCACACATGATGGTATATATTATATGCCGAGCTGTTTCTGAACATTGGAAGGAATACGAACAGAACTAAAACGTAACGATAAAGTGGTACACACTACATGTTAGTTGGGAATTAGGAAAGTTCCTTTTTGGCCGAACTAAATCCCATTGAAACTTTAATCCATCTATCATAAAAGTAAGTACGTAACCAACCAAGGCAGATTTTCCTAAGATTGAAAAGCACGTTCAAAAGACATTAACAAGGGATGTGATAAATAACAGCTTCAGTTTCGTTTACGACTTCTAAACAAGAGCCAAACTCCCTGTGAAGTGAAGTGTAAAAGAAGACGTTGGCTAAAGTTAAAAAGATAATTATGGAGTTTTTGCGCACAATGTAAAGTGGGCGGAACTAAAATATGTAAGGAAACTATTGAAGGAACTGTAAATAGATGAAAAAGCTGCAAGTACTCAATTGAATTCCAGAAAAAAATACTAAATGAACTGAATATATGCTAAGATATTGTATGCCCCGCCGTTTCCGAACATCGGAACGAATGCGAGCAAAAAATTAGTTGCCGTTAGTTGTGTTTTTAAAATCGTTAACAGAAAAGAATGATGTAATTTCCAAAGTTCAAATAAAACTGGGTAAACCTTCTTACGGATCTAATCAGCAGAGAAACCAGGCGCTATAATACAGTGAGTCCCAGAAGAAATGTCTAAATTCATTTAAAATTCAGCGGTAAGTTTTTTCAAAAAACGCTCGTACCCGTTGATTTTGATTTTTTAATTTTTTTTTTGTGATAATTTCATATATACAGGGTAGCTCAAAAATAAGTTACGACCATCAACTTCATTTTTTCAAATGAAAACATATATTTTTTATTTCATTTTTGAATTTTACATTGAATTCTAAGCATGTTTCATGTACCATGTCCTATACATAAACTCAACAGTTATTGAAAAAATTAGGATTGAACATATCTATAAGTAAGACCTGTTTATTAAAAAAAAAACACAACAAAATCAAATTATATGTTGAAAATGTGCGCCATTTACGGCTTGACAATATCCAAGACGATCAATAAACTCTCTTTGCACGTTTCCAACCATTTCCGGAGTTATGACACGCACTTCTCTTCGGATCCTTTCTTTCAACTCCTGCATATTGTTTGGCCTGTTAACAAATACTTTTGATTTGAGGTAACCCCACAAAAAAAGTCCAGCGGAGTTAGGTCTGGCGACCTAGCAGGCCATTCGATAGGTCCTCTCCTTCCAATCCACCGATTGGGAAAGGTTTCATCCAAAAATGTGGGCACAGTGGCCGCATAGTGCGGAGGAGCACCATCTTGTTGGAATATCAGTTCTTCGTCAGGGGAGTCTGGATCCAATGGATTCGGAAATAAAGCCACTAATGCTGGAATGAATTCTAGTTGGAGAAATTCGAGATATACTTGTCCAGTTAAAGACTGTTCAAAGAAAAATGGACCAATTACTCTTTCGCGTACGATTCCACACCAAACATTTATTTTCTTAGGGTACTGGCTGTGAACCTCTATCATCCAATGCGGATTTTCTGTTGCCCAATATCGACAATTTTGTCTGTTCACATTACCATTCAAATAGAACGTAGCTTCATCCGAAAAAATAATATTTTTTACTAAATTATTATCTAGATTGCACATATTTTTCATGCGTCCGCAAAACTCACTTCGCCTATCAAAATCATCTTCAAATAACTCATGCACTGGAATAACTTTGTATGGGTGATATTTGTGCTTTTGAACTACTCGGTGAACAACAGATTTCGGCATGTGTAAATCGGCCCCAATGTGCGACAGGGGAGTAAATGGATTTTCTTCCAAGGAAAGCAAAACGTAAAGTTGTTCATTTTCATCTCGAATCTCGAGTAGGACGACCAGATTTAGGCAAATCTCTAACATGACCGAATTCTCTAAACTTAGCCTCTATTCTACTCACCATCTTTTGACATATGGGAGGACGATCAGGATGGATTTCATTAAATAATTGGGCTGTTTCTATTTGAGTACGTGTTTTATCACCAAACCCAACCATGCATAGAATTTCAATTTTTTCCCGTTCCGTTAACTTCACCATTATTGTGAAAACCGCAACTTTGAACCTACGCTTGACAATAATTATACTTATTTGAAATAAAATTGTCATACAGTTTCTATGGAAATAAACGGTGACAGTGAGACAGTACACTCTTACTTATTATGGAGCCCAAAATGCCATATTGCCAGAAGATTTGATAGATCGTTGATTCCCTAAATGATATGTTCAATCCTAATTTTTTTAATAACTATTGAGTTTATGTATAGGACATGGTACATGAAACATGCTTAGAATTCAATGCAAAATTCAATGCAAAATTCAATGCAAAATTCAATGCAAAATTCAAAAAAGAAATAAAAAATGAATTTGAAAAAATGAAGTTGATGGTCGTAACTTATTTTTGAGCTACCCTGTATACATGAAATTACCACAAAAAAAAAATTAAAAAATCAAAATCGACGGGTACGAGCGTTTTTTGAAAAACTTACCGCTGAATTTTAAATGAATTTAGACATTTCTTCTGGGACTCACTGTATACACAGATAATAAATAAATACCCAATATGCAACCCATATGTAAAAGCATTACCCATAGGACTTAAATAAATGAGGATAAACTTCCCCCTATACCAAACGCCAACAATCGCAATGCATCCACCCTAAAAATACACGAATTGACGAGGAAAATTTAAGCTCGCGCTTATTTGATCGCCCATTTAATTCCGTTGTACAATTAAAGATATACATAGTCCTTTTGCAGCCCCATTTCGTGGGGAATTTGCACGGAAAATCTATTTGTTCCATTAATTTAAGGGCTAAATCTCATTAACTAATTCCGTATTCACTAACTTATTTACTCGTGCCTTAACTCGGGAGAACTTCTGCATCGCTTTATATCCAGTTACTATATGAGATAAAGGGAGTAGGTATGTACTTGATATATCTAGAATGGATCATGATATTTGTTATAGTGGATATTGCCAGTATTATATCACCGAGCTCAGAATACAACTGAGAGAGGAGGGAGACAAACCTGCTGGCGTCCTGGTCATTATGAAGGATAATTTTTAGGTTTTTAAGTTCAGAAGGGTTCACATCAGAAAATTCAACCTTTGCAATTTTATTCTGGGTACTTTTTGTTCTTTTGGACCAGAATTTAGTAGGAATATCAAACAAAAAGGAAGACCATCCTATAATATGATTTTGAATAGGCATAGGTTTGCATTTAACATTTCGCGAATAGTGATTGATTTTGGGCATAACATACAGGCACACCTTTATAAGATTTGAATGCACTGTTTACATAATCATCATTTTGGAGACATCCAGGGACAAATTTAGAACAATACGTAATTCTTCTGAACAGTAACGTTGATCGGCATCGTGCGCTCTGCGATAGTTTGAAATGGGACGTCGTACAATGTCGTGTTCGCGAATGTGTTAATAGAAATTTAATTTATAATTTTTGCTTGTTCTTATACAGTGTGTCCCGCATTATTTTTATATTTTTTTAGTGCCACGCAAAATTTTATTGTATTGTCAGAATTCAAAATCATGCAAGCGTACCGAATTTAATAACCATCATCTTACATTGTTTGTTTTTTTCATTCTATACAATATTTTTCCCAGTTCGACATTTCTAATTTCCTAATCGTTTGTCATATTAGCCTACACTGAGCGAAATCTCGAGTTGATATAACTCAAATATGAGTTGTCCTAGACCGAAGCGTGTTGCTAATAGGGGATAGTCCAGACCTCTGAATTACGGCAACCAAATCGAAGAAATTGCATCAACTCACTATTCATAAGTTGTGATAGCACAGAAGATTGGTTATTTTATGCGTTGGAATAGCTCACGCCCCACCGTCTTAAATTATTGAGCTACCGTAGCTACCAGTATGTGAATTGTGATGCGTTACTAGTCGGGCTAGACTAGTTCATGATTCGAGCTATCAAAACTTGACATTTAAGTTGTTCTAGCTTAGGATGGTGGCTGGAATAACTAACTCACTCTTTGGGCTACCAGAGTCCAAGTTTTGGACTACCAGTACCTAGATTGTGGACTATCGGAACTCAAAATATTTCTTTGATTTAACGCCTGCTTATTGTGGACTTCAAATGCCTTTTGTTTTTTGAAGATATGACATTTTTGTTGTATATTTAAAAAAAAAATAATCAAATGAATTATAGACAGGAGAGCATACTACGGCTAAGAAACCATGGCGACGAAGTGATGACGGTTGCTTATAAACAATAAGGCTCCATTCCAATAATAACATTTTGTATGCATCTCCCTCCTGTCCCTCCATTTTACACCAACTGACCAAAATTGTGCAAAACACAAATTTTCACGCACAGAGAACAAAGATGAAAAATCCCGCAAACGGCGCAACGGCCAACAGGTGTCTATACGCGCGATCGAAGGAGAATTAACGAATAACAATGGAATTCGGAACTTTCCGTGACCTTACGATCTTGCGATTTACCCTCGATATGGGGTTTTGGAGCACGTTTCCTGAATTATTCCAACTCAAAATAATTTACACATGGTAATGAGTTAAAATAATTCACGTCCGGGTTAAAACGACACTTTATAATCAATTAGTACATTTTCCCAACTCAGAAACTAAGTTCAGGTAACTCATAAAATAGTTTAATGAGCAAGATGAGGAATTGTGGTGATCCCAAATATGTTTAAAATGTTGATAAAAAAAATCTCTTTCTTGGTTGAGGCGAACCAAAAGAACCTGAATTATTGTAGCATTTTTAAATAATTTGTGATAATTCGTAGGCTCAGTTAGAACAACACAGAGAGGTGGGTTGAGGTAGCTCCAATTTTGTAACCCACGACATTGGTAAATGCATTTTTGTCAGGGTAGGAAAATACAAATAACGGTATGATCGAAACCTGCTTAATTTATCAAAGAAGCAAAATATGTTAAATTTTATTATCTAATCAAGAAGGCCTAAAATTCCAAATCTGCAAATTTCAATTCGAAACTTCTTGTCTCTTACACTTTTAAGTTCGCTTATACTAGGACATACTGTAGATATTTTTAAAGCAAACGAATAAATAATTTTTATTATTATTGTTTCCGAGTTTTTCTCCTTTTTAACACACTTCTACGTGTTCGTAAAAGTTAAAAACCAACAAGATTTCCGACATAAACTGCCAGTATAAATTTCAACAATGCTCGAGAGAATTTTAACCGGTTTTATCCGGCAAGAACTCACTAATGATTAATATTGTGTCAAAAGTTATCCGTTTTATAAATCTCTCTTAAAGTTGGACAGTGCAAAGTACATCTTTTTGCCTTTGAAAATTATCTGAGCTTAAGTTTTTAAATTATTACCGTTCCTGGTTATTTAGGCTACGAGGTCTTAATCTACAAGGCATTGCAAATAAACCATTACGATATCGGAAAGTGAGAACAAATGTTTTAAGTATCGATAAGTGATAAGATACATATTTTCTTTTAGTTCCTGCTTGTACATTTGTATTTTAAAATTGCGATTGACTATATTATGTTTATAAGTAACTTTTTCCGTTGATTTAATTAACGTTAATTTTAGTCAATATACAGGGTGTTACCTACTAAATGATATGTACTTATTTTAATTGGTGATTCCTTGATCAATTTTAAGTCGAAAAGTTCATATACACATATGTTCTAAAATGCTTCGGTGTCGATATACAGGGTATTATAGCTTTCATTTTATTGGTTTTTATCAAAAATCTCGGAAAAAATATTACACTTAAATTTGGTATAGACGCCAATGGCGTAGGTAAGTCACTGGATTCTACGTAAAAACTACAAAGAGACCATTTTATTTATTCGATAAGTTACAGGGTAATCGAAATATGGGGGCTGTCCCAAAATATAAAATTCTCAAAAACATCCCGTATATCAAAAACGAGAAGGCCTAAAGAAATTCACAAAAAACATATCAGTGCAGTAAAAGCCGCATCCTTCTATCTTACTAATAACGGAGACAGGACACCCTGTACAGCTACGCCTCAGTATAAAATCCGAACAAGCCAAATAATATGGTACGCCACTAATATTTTCGAAACAATTATTTTATTATTAATTATCATTATAAACAAGAGAGGGCTGTTCCACATTTTTCTTAAAACTTGCCGTGTGTAAGAAAATTGCCTGATAATAATAATTAAGAACATTTTTGGTTATAATATTTTTAGGAAATCTTTAATAAGCAAGATCCGTTTAAATATAATCAAGTTAGCATTGTTGTTCCTTGTTAAGGAAACGTTTGTAATTCTTTTAAATTTTGATTTTTGATAAAAAAAAAAACTTTAACACACTGTATATATCGAAAACAAACAAAAATTCTATTTTCGCATATTTTAAACACTACTAATAAATTCTACAGATCGTCGGCCCGTTGCGCTTGCGTGTTTAAACGTTTCGATCATCAATCGAAAATAGGAATTCGTTAAATAACTATAAATCATGATGTTAACAAGAAGTAGAAAAAGCCTTATTTGTTCATCTGCTCTAAAATTTCCGTTGTTTCCGAGATGAAAAAACCTCCAGAAATAACACATTTTCTTAAAGAAGAAAAATATATTTATCCATCAAAGCAATTATCGTATAGTCTGTTATTGGCATTGTTCAAACACAGGGACAGATATCAGCAATCCCGGGGATAAAAACAATTTTAGTCGGACAAAAGGATTTGCTTTCCTTAAGACAGGACTCTCTTGCAGGATATCCGGGAAAGTTGACTTTCCGCTCGATGGGATTCAAACTTATATGACAGATATGGTTTGGTCCGTTATCTTTTAGGATTTCCTTTTGCTTACTCATAAAAGTTTGATCATCTCTACAGTTTGGAAAGGGAATGTTATCTGCAAGACACTATACGTCCTGATGATAGGAAGCGGAAGAAATTTTCCTATTTTTAAAGTTATTGCTTGTTTTATTTCTCAAGAATCCGTGTATTTCTATCTGCTTTGTACATGGCAAAACATTACAAAAATAAACACAATAAAAAAGATATTATGATTCTATCTGTAGAATCTCCATGTCTTTTTATCTTCTGTCTGTTTCTGTTTTCACTCTGCTGGTCGGTTTGGTATGATTTGGTTAGGAAAAACAAACAACCGATGGACGTGACTCAAAATCCTATATTTATATTCGGTTTATGGTAGACTTTTCACAGTTATCACATTGAGTTAAAAATAACAATTTTTTCCACAGACAATACTTAAATTTAACACAAAAACAAAGAATTTTATTTAACAATAACGACAAATATGTTGTTAATCCGGTAGTGTCAAATGTGAACGGCACGTATGTAAGACAGCCGTCCCAATAAGGTCCTCATAAAAGTGTCTTTGTCTAATTATTATATAAATTTTTGAAATAATGGTTTCACCAAAATCGTACTAAATAAAAAATAAATAAATACTCAAAACCAGAAAGGCGAATATACCCCCCTTCGCGGAAAATCCATTATTACCTCCGCCTCCACCTGAAGGTATTTCTAAATCCGGATAGCACGCTTGCTTTGCTATTCCGCATAAGTTAGTCCCCATGCGTAATTTAAAATAGCCTTGGTCCCCCCAATCTGACCCCCAAGAGTTTTTTATAATCCAATAATCCAATCCAGTTTTGCTGTCTGTTCCATAACCTACTGCCAGTCCACCATGAGTTAACGTCGCATCACATTCGCCATCATAAACTCCTTCCTGGTACTGTTTGATTAGCTTTGAATTGAATGCAACTGAAACGGGACCTATAAAATAATTAAAAATTTTCAAAATTTTCTAAAATTTTTTATTTCCTTCTAGTTTCAAGATATATGACCTAAACTTCCCACTGAAAAGATCGGGAAACGGGGTTCTTTCCCTTATTTTTAAATCTCCATAGCTGTATACACCCTGCATAATGTTGAAAACCCGTTTTCGGCCAAAAGAGTTCTCTGTCAATGAATTCGCACAAAACCATGATAAACATCCGAAAATTGTATTCAAATCGTTTTAGCTTCGTTCGTGGTTGCTTGAACAAACCCGAACAAACCCGAACAAACCCTATATCTATAGGGTTTTAAAGATGAGTTTACATTAGCTAAAATATTTCTCGAACATGAATATAGGGAAATAATGTCAGTGTAAACACACAAAGTTATTCAGCGCCTATTGCAGGCGCCTAAAACCGGCGCATAGCGCCGTTTCCCTGAAGCTAATAGGTCCTTACCAATAGATCCAACTACTTGTTTCAATCGAGTTTCATTATTTGTCGCAATATTAAAGTATCCCTTAATCCATACGGCGGGGTCTTTAGTTCTCGAGGTATTGCAGTCTCCTTGGATTGCTTCATAAGGATAATTCTCCTCTAAAGTAAGTCCATAACTTCTAACGTACAAGAAGGCGTTTTGGACAGACCCTCCATCACAACCAAGGTTTAAAGAGGCACAGTCTACTAACTGCTGCTCGCTAAGTGATTTCAATTTACCAGTTTGAATTGCAAGGTGACTTTCCAACGTACCAGTCTGAAAACGGAATATTGTGTTAAAATTTTATATTTTTTAATGAATGGAAAATGTTTTCCTTCCTTAAAGAATAATAAATCATATTTAAAGATTATGGAATTAATGGAATCAACACGGGTATTTGTTTATTTCAGTAATCTGGAAAAGGTAGTATCTTTTATTATTATTAATTATGAGTTATCAAGTCGACTGGGTTCAATAGAGGAACCAAACAAAAGAATGCCCACTTATGTCTGACATAGGGGACGTCAAGCGATGAGATGCAGCGCTGAATTTATGTCTGTTACAAGATACAATTTCAAATTGCCTTGTACAATTGCATAGTGGAAGCTTTTTAAGACACAACAGACACAATACCAGTGTTGGAAAAAATCGATGATTTTAATAATCGAGTACTTGATACTCGAGCGATTTTAATAATCGAGTGAATCGCTTGAAATTTCAATTCACCAAGCGATGACGTCACCGACTGCTCAACCGGCGGTCTAGCCGTTTACATGTGATCAGGCAGGTTATTTAGCAGGCACGTAACTACGGGTGGGCACAGGTTTAGCTGAAAAATTATGGTAGCCACCAAAAAAATTCCAGAAATTTATTTATTTGTGAATAATGAAGTTTTACCACGTGTCTCGATACCAAACAAAAAAACTGTTAAAAATCTCCCAAATATGTATTTATTGTTCGGGTTTATTATTGTGCTTTTTTAAAACACAAAGTATTACCAACAGTTATTTTTCTTCACATCTTTCTCAATCTACAAGCATAAAATAAGTAGATATTTAAAATGGCTTGTCAAATTCTTCCACTTTAAATTATCAGGTGCCCACTGTGTGCCCTTCAAAAATGTAGGCTTAGTTACGCGACTGGCAAAATAATAAAGTTGGTGATTATTTTTTTAAATTCATGTTTATTGTCACCTAAAAGTCCCTGTTCAAATTTAAGAATTTTTTGGTTACCAAAAAATTTGTCGATACCTATGTTTTGTTAACTATTTTGCTCGTTTTCTTATTTTCCATTAACATTTTCTATAATGTATGTTATTTTTAAGAAGTCTTCTTGAGTTTAATAATAAAAAGTTCCTGTTTAGATTTAAAAATGTTTACTATAAGATTACGAACGAATTTTTCTATATATTTTGTTATCCATTTTGTTCGTATTTTTCATTAACAATTTCTATTATTATGTTATTTTTGAGAAGTTTTCTCGAGTCTATAGTAAATAAAAATTTAAAAATTATATCCTTTAATTTTTTCAATATTTACAATCGGAGACCTAAACTACTCCGCTGGCTAGCCAGTTAAAACAAAACTTTACAAAATCCATGTCGCGATGACTCCGCTAAGGGATTCGGCATACTTTTTTATAAGCACCTTCTCGTTTATGTTCCTTTAAGAAAGTCATATGTCGTGTACCTGCTCAGCGTCAAACTCGAACGTCGCCAATCGGATGGCGCGGCGCGTAGACGGAAGGTCATGTATCAAGTGACAGGCGATATTTTTCGGTTTTTCGCCTGAATTTATAACTAGAGTATTTCCTATCGAACTATTCGAATATACGAGCACTTTTTTAACTCGATCACACTACAGCGGTACATTTCCGCCGGCGTCAAGCGAAGCTCGGGTATCGAGTGAAAGATAATAAGTGACGAGCGACGGTTTTCGCCTGAATAGATAACTCGAGCGGTTTTTTTAATAATCTAGCGAGGTCGGTTTTTTCAATAATCGAGTGATCAAGCGGTTTTTCGCTCGAGCGATCACAACACATAACAACACATTCGGTTAAAATAAACCGCTACTACTTACAGCGCTAAAAGCCCAACATGCGCCACAATGTCCTTGATTCTTTACTGCTGAAATAACTGACCTGGATCTCCAATCAATCGCAGTCGGAAGTTCTTTGTTACCCATATTAGTTAAATCGATATTTTCATGTACACCGTGTAAAGGTTTTAATTCTGGTATAGTTGTCGTAAATAAAGCTTTAAACTCATCATCACTTAAATCGGAAAATTTATTAATACCAAGTTTATAGGAAACGAGGCCTTGTTCATATTTCTTGTTATGTTCTTCAATTTTCAGTAGATTTTCGTTAAATATTTTTTGGCGTAGTTGCAATTCCGGTGAGCTGTTGTAGACTTTTTTGTTTCTTAACTAGAAAATAATTTATAGCTTATTATTTAACTTCCCTATACAGGGTGTTCCTTAATGACGTGCTAATATTTCAGAGTGTGATTCCTCAGGTCATTTTATAAAGAAAAGTTCATATGAACATATGTTCGCAACGGCTTAAATTTTTTGCTACAGGGTGTTGAATTTTTATTTTTTACTTGGTTATTTTTTAATATCTCCGAAAGTACCTTAGATATTATTTTCAATTTTGGTATGTGTTAATAGGATATAGAACCACAAATTTTAGTTAGAAAAGTGATTCAATTGTTCCACCAGTGGCGTCCCTGCAAACATTGCCTCTGATATTTTTTACAAGAAAGATCGTACGACACTAACATTTTTCCATGCATGTGGATATTTTTTCTGATTACCCTGATCAACTCTGCATGAAAACGGTCTCTTGAGTTTTTCTTGTCAGACGCACGCGCAGATTAAAACCACTAAATTCGTATGGAAACTCATTATTATTAACATTGATAAAATAATTAATGATAAATTTTGTTTTATAAAAATTGTTGGAATGAGCAATTCGGTGCGACTACGGACGAATCATGCCTTTTAAGTGAAGGTGGCCATTTCAAACAATTTTTATAAAACTAAATTTATCATTAATTATTTTATCAATGTTAGTAAGAAAATATGAATTTAGTGGTTTTAATCAAGAAATCCTTTTTTGTAGAATTGATCAGGCTAATCAGAAAAAATATCCACATGGAAAAATGTCAGTGGCGTACCTGTACGTTTTTTTTAATAAAAAATATCAGAGGACATGTTTGCAGGAACGCCACTGGAGGAAATAACTTTTCTATCTAACATTTGTGGTTCTATATCCTATTAATACAAACCAAAATTGAAAATAATATCGAAAGTACTTTGGGAGATATTAAAAAATAGCCATTTAAAAAATAAAAATTCAACAACCTATAGCAAAAAATTTAAGCCGTTGCGGACATATGTTCATATGAACTTTTCTTTATAAAATGACCAAAGGAATCACACCCTGAAATATTAGCACCTTATTAAGGAACACCCTGTATAGAGGACCTCCTTCTGAAGCAATAAAGAACCCATCTCATATCTATTCGAATTATTACTATTATTATTAAATATATCATTGAGTTCTTACCTTAAAAGTATTCCATGAGTTATTGTCATCTGCATGTACCACTACGAATAATGCCACCAATACTAACAAACCCTTCATTTTCCCCTCTAGAACTGATGTACAAAAATAACATTTAGTTTAAAAAATTGTTTTACTTATAGTAAAGCACACCTACTGATAATAAGTTTAATGATCTTTGAACGGTAAAAAATTGTGAAATTTGTATTTCAAATAATAAGTTATCTTGTCTGTATTTGCTCCAATCTATAACCTTCCTCAACGAAATAAATTATATCGATTTCAGATATACCAGTAAATTATAAGAAATCGTGGTTTTGCCAACTTTTCAAGAATATGCCTAGAATTAGTACAATTTATCTGTAATCATGATCTGAGACGGAACTAGGGAGACGGGGAAGGTGGAGGAGAAGGGTTCGGAAGGTTAAACCAAAAGCCAATGCAACCAGTTGCAACCAGTAATACCATTGAATAGAAGAATGTTCATCTACAGGATGTTATGGAAATGGTTTAATATATTTAAGGTGGAGAAGGGGAGTTCGGAAGGTTAAACCAAAAAGCAATGTCCTAGAGAAGCACTCTATGGCATATAAGGGTGGGCGATATTGAAAATGGAATATCGATATCCAAAATAATATCGATATACTCTTCGGCTACTGGATTCCAACGAAAGGAAAGTCATTCGTCTGATCGGAGACCACAAGCTGACCAAAAACCTCGACAGCCTAGAACATCGAAGACAGGATGATGATTGAACTCACTTTACAACGTCAAAAAGCTACTGGTCCAGACGAAATTCCTATTATAGTTCTCAAGAGATGCGCCGATGAACTAACACCACTTTTCAACTTATCCTACAAAAAAGGAATATTTCCATCTTGTTGGAAGACAGCGCGAGTCCAGCCTATTCCAAAGAAAGGTAAGAGAACCCTGCCTAACAACTATCGACCAGTCGCATTGCTTTCAGTTATATCTAAAGTAATGGAGAAAGCTATTAACCAACATCTTCTAAAGTACCTGGAAGGCTTCAATATTATCAGCGATCATCAGTATGGTTTTCGGAAGTCCAGATCAACTGGAGATCTTCTAGCCTATGTCACCCATATTTGGAACAACGCAATCGAACATCATTGGGAGTCTCGGGTTGTTTCACTAGATATTTCTAAAGCTTTTGATCGTGTCTGGCATGAGGGGTTTCGGTTGCGATCCTATGGTATACCCAGTCGATTCTGTGCATGGTTGTCTAGCTTTCTTAAGGACCGCTCCCTGCAAGTGGCGATTGACGCATTTCTCTCAGACACCTTCACCATCAATGCCGGTGTTCCTCAAGGGTCCATATTGTCTCCCCACTCTCTTCTCACTCTACATTAACGACCTTCTAGTGAAAACTAAAAATCCGATATTTAGTTTTGCTTACGATAGCACACTTATCTCATCTTTCTCTTTGAATGCGCAAACATCGGCTGCCGACGCACATCTTCGCAGACTTCATGATGTATCACGCCTCAACAAAGACCTGGAAGAAATTTTGGCTTGGGGTGACAGTAACCAAGTCGAATGTAACGCTAAAAAAACCCAGGCAGCAGTTTTCTCTAAAAAGGTTAACATTACAGAACCGGAAATAGTCATGGCCGGACACGCAATCCCACTGGCTTCATCTATTAATTTGCTGGGCGTCAATCTGGGAGGAAATATGTCTTGGCATAACCACGTTGTGGCAATCGCCAAGATAGCTTCTCAGAAGCTTGGGGTACTCTTCCGAACCAGAAAGTTGTACACACCTCAACAACTTTTGATACTATACAAAGCCCAGATTCGACCATCACTAGAATACTGCTCTCATGTCTGGAGCTCTGCACCCAAACATACTCTTCGGCTACTGGATTCCATCTAAAGGAGGGCTATTCGTCTGATCGGAGACCACGAGCTGACGAAGAACCTCGACAGCCTATAACATCGAAGACAGGTTGGGGATTTGACACTCTTTTACAGATATTTTCATGGAAGGTGCTCGGTTGACCTTGCCCTCTTAATTCCGCCCAGAGCGACGAATAGCAGAAATACACGACGAACCACTGCCGCCCATCCATATGTGGTTAAGCTTAGTACTCCTCGAACTTCAATATTTAACAATTCCTTCATCTGGAGGACTACATCCTTATGGAACGATCTTCCCGAGGTCGTTTTTCCCAACGAATAAACCTCCAACGATTCAAAACCAACGTGAATCGCTTTTTGCGCACACGCACCACTCCCAGAGTGCCCTAAAGGATTTTTCCTATAGTGCTTGTGATCATAAAAAAAAAACAAAAAAAACAGATCGTTCCATTGCAACTGTTCGACCGACATTGCCCACTTAATTCAACCTAGAATGAAGTGGAATATCACGACGAACCACCATCTTTTTGTGATTCAGCTTACTACCCCTCGAACATAATTGTACAAGAATGCTTTCATCGGGAGAACGTCATTCTTGTAGGACGACCTTCGACGAAAAATCAATATTTTATTTTTAAATACATCAGTTATATCGATATATTGAATTGTTGTGCACTCCTAGACGTGACCCCCCTAGTGATCAATTTAAAATAAAAGTATTAGACATTTTTTTATCTTGGCAGGGATTTTATTTGCCGACATTTTAAATTTATTTGTATAGTCCTTTACCGGATTTGTTAATAAGAAAGAAAACATCTACATACAAGAACAGGATATGAACTCTGTAATTTTTGTCATCCTTGGCAGAATAACATTAACCGAAAATTGTAGTTTTCCTTATAAATGCTTTATATTTTATATGATTAATATGGGGAATGTCATTGCTTCTTAAGAAAGTCACTGAGATAGTACGTATATGCAAAAACCGAAATATCAGTAATTTTTTCGATCAGCTGGTGATTACTGCTATTAAGCTGTAAGCTGATGTAATATACGAGTAAACCCTAAATATATTTTTCTTATAAGAAGAAATAAAAGTTTAAAAAATTTGCATTTTTTATAGGGGACCAGACTAAACAAGTACAAAGCGCTAATAGAAATATTTGCCGATGACCTCACGGCCTGTGGCCCGAAGTCTTCAAAATATTTAATTCCATATTCAATTAGAAAAAAAACATTCTTGCAAAGTCGTTTTTATTTCCAATTCGGGAACAAAAAACACATCTACATAAATTCTACTGATGAGCCTTTCCTTTGATAAAAATCCATTTTAACAAGATCAACAGATTTAAAATCGATTAATAATAATAACTTAAAATTAATACAGAACTAATAAATACCAATTACAACAAGCGTAAAGATACCTCCGTTGATAGAAAATCCAGAATTTTCTACCATTTCCACCAAATTTATTGAGAACAGTTGGTCAAAATACAAAATCATGCAAGCGTACCGAATTCAATAACAATCAGCCTACATTTTTTTTTCATTTTATACAATATTTTCTCCAGTTGGAGATTTTTACTTTCCTTGTCGTTAGTCTACTAAATTCGGTACGCCTTCATGATATTGAAATCTAAGAAACTTTTCGATACTTTGTAAGGAAGAGGCACTTAACCTGTACAGAAACTAAAAATAATGCTTCGGTCAAGGCCTGTTTATTAAATCTATTTAAGAAATAAAAGGCTATACTTTTCAGGTGGTATTAATATCAAATACCAATATGGAAAATTATTATTTCCCAGACCACCCGATGATAATACAGCGCTGTATTTTCTCGACTATCGATGATAACACAGCGTTAAGTTTAAGTCCTCTCTGATGATAGGTATGTACACCTACCCTGTACTGACGAGAACAAATGAGTTCGAAATCGGTCTGAAAGTGATTGCATCCTATCAATGGAGAGGGCTTCCTTTTCTTGGTAGTACCATTCAATCTGAAATAGTATTTTAAAGTGCTATTGTGTAGACTAAATATGCCCTTATTGTATAAGGTATCATCGGGTGGTCTGGGAAATAATAATTTTCCATATTGGTATATGCCTGTTTTATTTATTAAGAATTACCATTTTTTCGACAAATATTACTTAAATCTAACACACAAACATTGAAAACCAACAATTTTATTTAATAATAACGGCAAATGTGACAGTTGTTAATCCGGTAGTGTCAAACGTGAAAGCAGGTATGTAATACGGTCGTTTCAATAAGATATTTATCTGATTAACAGAAAATGACAAAGAAAAATTATATTAATTTGTTGTTTCGATTGTTTCTCTGGGAAGTTGTATACAACCTACCTAAGAATGTGAAGTGTTTAGTTTTCAAAGACTGTGAATCAAAGCAATATCTTCCTCGATTTAAAATCCTTAGTTACGAGTATTAACATCCTCCCACGATATGAAATTAAAAAGTTGTATGATTTTTCATAATTTTTTGTTCCTCACATTTTAATTTTTTTTTTTCATGATTTAATATACTTTAGATACTGTCGATGTGAGAAATTTTAGCTTCCTGAAAAGTTTTAATTCCGTATTTAAATTAAAAAAAAAAACATTATACCTAATAAATCAACATATTATCTGTAAATAATAATATTTTGGATAGCCTAATAAGGTCGATTTTACATCACGAGGCGCTGAGAGAATTAAGATGTGAGGGCAATAATAGTCTTAACCGTGATTAATATAATACTTTTTCCACTACCAAGCCATTTTTAGTATCTTGCTGTAGTTATTAATTTTATTCCCTTACATTATCGGCTCTATAATGATGAATAGTCAAGTCACCGATGATTTGAAGTTCCACAGAATTTTTGCTGTCACATTATTATAATTTGCGGTAATCGGGATGCCTGCTTTCAAAAGTTTGATTGTTTGTTTCGCTAAATGCCTCTATTATTGACCTGGGTAAATAATGGAGGTGCATAAAGTCGGCACGGTGTATGAAGTCCGCTAAACAATAAAACCTCTCGAGCTGGGTAGTCGGTGGCTCTCAAACAATAAATTGTGTTTTAGATATTTTCTAAATAAAATAATTTAAAGTAAATAAAAATATTAGTTAGGAAAAGAAAAATAATTATTTTTTAGCTCTTATAGTATTTAGGCAAATTAGTTTTACGAATTATTTTTTTATAAAGTTTTGGTTCTAAAAAGAACCGATGTCGCCATCTTTTTGAAACATTATTGGACAGCTCGCAAAGCACTTTTCTGTTGTTCGTTTTTTTTTTGTATTTGAAGCCCAGCTCTTTTAAAATTATGGACAAACTGGTAGTTCCAATATCGCAAAGTTCTTTCTTCTTTATCTTTTCAAGAATAGCTTTGAGAGTAACATATTCCTTGGCTTTATACATATCATAAACAATATTCATAATCGATAGTTTTATCCCATGGGATAAATCAAAGGTTTTGGAATGGAGTCAAACCCTTTTATATGGTCTGTTCAATTCCTCTTCACTCTTTTTTCGAAGCCTTCTTAAGGTCTTATCTGAAATGCCGCAAGCATCGGACGTTCGTTTTTGCACTGCCAAAACAGACACTAACGGGCCCAAATTATTTTTTTCTAAGTAAAATAACGTTCCACTTGTAATACCAACGGCGTTGTGAACATTTTCCATAACATTACTTTATAACTGCCTTTAATTCACACACAATGAGAAACAAACTAAAAGCAAGAAGCATAACTACTAAATAGAACATTCCGTCCTGCTCTTGAGCAAATTTTAATTATTTCTTGGAAAATAGTGAATATTATATAGATTTAACTATAATGATCCCAAAATAACTAAATTCTAGGAAAAAATACCTGAGAACATCTTTAACTTATTGACACAAAATGGTTTTCATTTGATAAATAAAAAAACTATGAGCGAAAAATAAACAAAATAAAAATATTTATCGCGGTACATAATTCTAAGATAATTTTGTTTTGGAATCCCTGATTTTGCACGGCTGACTACAGTGAACCAGTGGAATGTTCGGTACGATCAAGTATAGCGAAGGTATTGTTAACTTAACCGTCATACTGTTTAACACCCTTTAATGATTAATCCGATGTCGGACTTCATAAAACGCACCGACTTTAATAATGATTTTTGGCAGGAGGTTAAGAAAAATGATTTCTCAAGCTGAAATCGGCTAATAATACGTGATTAAATGGTTAGTAGTGGAAAAAATAATTTAAATATTACATAAATTTTTGAATAAATGATTTAACCAAAATGACACTAAATGAAAAATAAATAAATACTCAAAACCAGAAATGCGAATGTATCTGCCTTTGCAGAAAATCCATCGTTACCTCCTCCTCCGCCGGGACCTTCAGGCATGTCTAAAAGCGGATAGCACGCTTGCCTTGTTATCCCACATAAGTTACTTCCCATGCGTAATTTAAAATAGCCTTGGTCCCCCCAATCTGACCCCCAAGAGTTTTTTATAATCCAATAATCCAGTCCAGTTCTGGTGTCTGTTCCGTAACCTACTATCAGTCCACCGTGAGTTAATGTGTCATTACATTCCCCATCAATAACTCCCTCCTGGTACTGTTTGATTAGTATTGAATTAAAGGCAACCACAACGGGTCCTATAAAATAATTAACAATATCAAAAATTTTGTATAATTTTTTATTTCCTTCTAGTTTCAAGAAATACGACCTAAACTTGCCAACAAAAAAATCTATTTAAGAAATAAAAAGTCTATGCTTGTCAGGTGGTTTTAATATCAAATACCAATATGGAAAATTATTATTTCCCAATCCACCCGATGATCCTTATACAATAAGGGCGTATTTTTGTCTACACAGTAGCACTTTAAAATACTATTTCAGATTGAATGGTACTACCAAGAAAAGGAAGCCCTCTCCATTGATACGATGCAACCACCTGCAGACCGGTTTCGAACTTATTTGTTCTCGTCAGTACAGGGTAGTTGTATATACCCATCATCAGTTTAGGTAACTATCTCAAAACAACTTTGGCATTTTTTGTTTAATGCGTTGTGGAAAATGTTATCGAATTTATAAAAAATATCAGCTTTTAAATCAGAAAGTACCCATCTATGCCATTGTACACTACAACCAGGCATTATTCACAGTTTATTATTCAATAAGTTATTTTAGAAGTACGGACACGCAATCCCGCTGGCTTCATCTATTAGTTTGCTGGGCGTCAATCTGGGAGGAAATATGTCTTAGCATAACCACGTTGTGGCAATCGCCAAGATAGCCTCTCAGAAGCTTGGTGTACTCTTCCGAACCAGAAAGTTGTACACACCTCAACATATTTTGACACTATACAAAGCCCAGATTCGACCATCACTAGAGTACTGCTCTCATGTCTGGAGCTCTGCACCCAAACATACTCTTCGGCTACTGGATTCCATCGAAAGGAGGGCCATTCGTCTGATTGGAGACAACAAGCTGACGAAGAACCTCTACAGCCTAGAACATCGAAGGCAAGTTGGTGATTTAACTCTCTTTTACAGATATTTTCATGGAAAGTGCTCGGCTGACCTTGCCCTCTTAATTCCGCCCAGAGCGACGAATATCAGAAATACACGACGAACCACTGCCGCCCATCCATATGTGGTTAAGCTTAGTACTCCTCGAACTTCATTATTTAAGAACTCTTTCATCTGTAGGACTTCATCATTGTGGAACGATCTTCCCGAGGTCGTTTTTCCCAACGAATATAACCTCCAACGATTCAAAACCAACGTGAATCGCTTTTTGCGCACACGCACCACTCCCAGAGTGCCCTAAAGGATTTTTCCTATAGTGCTTGTGTTTGATCATAAAAAAAAAATCCATCCAGTTGATACCGGAAATAACAAAATATGACCAAAATATACCCTCTAAAACAGAATAAGTCCTTCCTATAAATAAAAAGTCATACTAACCTAAATGTAATCCTTTTAAACTATACGGGACAAGTCGTAAACAAATTGAATATCTTAAAATTTTGTTTTTTTAAAAATTTTTAAAAATACTAATAAAAGTAATATTTTTGAGATACCTTAAAATTAAAATTGAAAATAACGAAATAATTTTTTACATTAGAACATAATTTCATAGGATTAAAAAAGTAGTCACAAGACTAAATTGTTTCTACAATTAATTTTATTAAGTTATATCAAATAGGAACGTTATTTTACCGGGTCTATTTTTCCAATGAAGAACATAGAGTACCTAAATATTTTCGTCATATTTTGGGACACCCGGTATTAACAGGGTGATTATTTCTAAAAAGAAGTATTCAATAATAAGCCATGAAGAATGTTTAGAATACAAATGTGGTTGTACCAGGGCATTGATTGCTATTTTCTGATTTTGAAATTTAAAAAAGCTTATATTTTTTTGTAAGTTTAAGAACTTTTGTCCCAACGCATTAAACAACCAAAGCTGTTTTGAGATATCTACCTAGGCTTTAAGAAGCTGTTTTATTTATAGGTGAAATATTTTTTCGAACAAAATGCCAAGAGTTAAATTTCTTGTATTTTTACATCACTTTCTTTTTGCCCTGTGTAATATTGAAAAGCCGTTCTTGGCCAAAAGCATTCCCCGCATAAAACAATTAGGTTAAAAATCCGAATTTGTATGGTTTTAAAAGTAAGAGTAAAAAAACAGTTTGCCGATCTTTTCGTTGGCCAGTTTACATGAACTAAAATATTTTTGAAACATGAGTATAGGAAAATAATGTATTAATGTATGCACACAAGGAAAGCAGGATATTCAGCATCCAAGCGTACATAGAGGATACTGGTTATCTATTAGTCTTAACACAGATTTCATGGAGTGTCAATCAATCAATGAACAATCTGCTCGATTGAAAAATAAGTTTTTACGATTGCAAAGAAAGAGACAATGAATATACATCCATTTATCGGGAATATCATCACCCCTTTCCTACTTTGAAATAACATGAACGTAGTTTTTTCCAGATATATGAGGATGACGTAAATACATTTAATTTTATTTCTTGGAAAATTGAACAGCGCATTGAGTTGTAAACATAGAAGAAATTAGAATCTCGATATGCATTATAATAATTTTTTTTAAATCTTTACTAATGTCATCATTGATAAAACTTTCGTCCGGCTCTGATAACAAGCGACCAATAATCAAAAATGAATTCCAGTAAACTAGTCGATGCCGATTTACGCAGGCAACCAGTTCCGACAGGCGTTGTCTACAACCACTACCATTTAAAAGCTAACTAATTTATCGGCGCTTATAGGCATCGATTTCCAGTAAGCAGGCAACCTGCCTTCTTTGTGTATCCATACTTAGGTCTATTATTTGCCAAATCATCCTTGTTATCAAATAAAGAGGTAATCAACGACATGCTCCAAAGGATCTTTAAATCTGAAGCTAATAAGTCCTTACCAATTGATCCAACGATTTGTTTCAATCGAGTCTCATTATTTTTCCCAATATGAAAGTATCCCTTAGTCCGTACAACGGAATCTCCAGTTCTCGAGGCATTGCAATCTCCTTTGACTGCTTCATAAGGATAATTCTCCTCTAAAGTAAGTCCATAACTTGAAACATACAAGAAGGCATTTTCGGCAGTCCCTGTCTCACAACCATCGTTTAAGAAGGCGCAGTCTACTAACTGTTGCTCGCTAAGTAATTTTAGTTCACCAGTTTGAATTGCAAGGTGACTTTCCAGGGCACCAGTCTGAAAACAGAATGTTTAGTTAAAATAGAAAATGTTTTCCAGAGTTTTACTATCCTTAAAGGATATGTCATAAATTTAAAGATTATGGAATTAATGAAAGTAACACGGAGATTTGTGGATTTCAGTGATCTTCAAAGGTAGTAGCTTTTATTATGAATCAAATAGTAATGTGTTGAAAAATTAATTCCTAACCACCCGAAGAACCTTATACTATACGGGCGTATTTTTATCTAACCATGGAGAATTTAAAATACGATTTTAGATTGAATGGTACAATACCGAACCCGAGAAAACCCGAACAAGGCAGGTTTCGAGCACGTTTGTTGTCGTCAGTACAGGGTAGGTGTCCATACCGATTATCAGAGAATACTAGTAATTGAGTACTAGTACTAGTAGTCGAGAAATATAAAACGTAGTGCCATCTCTTAGTAGTTCACTCACACAATCTGAGCAGACACCCATGAGAGGACCTTTAGCATCAATCAAAAGAATACGCCTTGATAATTATAATACACGTTGAAGTACTGATCTTCTCTGATGATGTGTATGGACACCTAACCTGTACTGACGAGAACATATGATTTCGAAACCGGTCTACAGGTGGTGATATCCTATCAATGGAGAAGGCTTCCCTTTCTTAGAAATACCATCCTATCTGAATTAGCATTTTTAGTGCTACTAAGTATTAGATTCTTCGGAAGGTTGGGAATTAATTTTTCCACGCAATAGTATTTGATATTAATACCATCACCACTTAAAAAGCAAGCAGACTTGTTCTTTTGATTTTTATGAATTATGACTTCCCAGATTGACTGGATTCAATCGAGGAACGAAACAAAATATAATACCACATTGCTTGGAGATAAAGAATGCCCACTCATGTCTGACCTAGGGGACTATTGTGATTCAAGCGATGAAATACAGAGCTGAATTTATCATATTTCCGTTCTGTGTTAGATATCATAATACAACTTGAAATTGCCTTGTACGATTACATAGTGGAAGCTTTTTAAACTCTTGTCACAATAAAAACACGCTGTCACCGTCAGCTACTAAGTCTATTGGCCACAGGATAACCACCCACAAGCTGACTTTTTTAGCTGTCGAATATTAACATGATTTGTTTAAAACCAACCCCTACTACTTACAGCGCTAAACGTCCAATACGCACCACAATTTCCTTGATTCTTTACTGCTGAAACAACGGATCCTGATCTCCAATCAATCGCAGCAGGAAGTTCTTGGTCAGCCATATTGGTTGAACTAAAATTTTCTTGTACATCGTGTAGATGTTTTGATTCTGGTATAGTTGTCGTAAATAAAGGATTAAACTCATCATCACTTAAATCGGAAAATTTATTAATACCAAGTTTATAGGAAACGAGTCCTTGTTCATATTTCTTGTTATGTTCTTCAATTTTCAGTAGATTTTCGTTAAATATTTTTTGGTGTAGTTGCAATTCCGATGAGCTTTTGTAGACTTTTTTGTTTCTTATCTAAAAAATAATTTATAGCTTCTTTTTTAACTACACTATTTAGAGGGCCTCTTCCTGAGACAATAAGGTCTCTCATATATATTTAAATTTTTACTATTATTATTAATAATACCATTGAATTATTACCTGAAAACTATCCCATGAGTTATGGTCATCTGCATGTACCACTACGAATAATACCACCGATACTAACAAACCCTTCATTTCCCCTCTAGAACTGATGTACATTTTGTTTAAAAATTGTTTTACTTATAGTACTCAAGCAGACCTACTGATAATCACTATAACGATTACTGATAATAAGTATAATAATCTTTGAACAAAAGAATGTCATAAGTTATCTTGTCTATATTTGATCTAATCTATAAACATCCTCAATGAAATGAATTATATCGATTTCAGATATACTACTTTTGCCAACTTCTCAAGAATATATTATCTCGAAGTAGTAGATACAATTTATCCGTAATCATCATCCGAGAAGGAACTAGGGTGACGGGGAAGGTAGAAGAGAGAGTCGGAAGGATAAACCAAAAAGCAATGTCCTAGAGAACACTATATGGCAAATAGGGGTGGACGATATTAAACATCGAATATCGAAATCCAATATATCTGACACAAGCACTGCACACAAGCATAGTTTTCGGCTACTGGATTCCATCGATCTTCATCTGATCGGAGACCACGAGCTGATCAAGAACCTCGATCGCCTAGAAAATCGAAGACAGGTTGATGATTTGACTCTCTCTTACAGATATTTCCATGTCAAATGTTCATTGCCGGCAATGGCAATGGTCATGGAGGACGTCATTCTTGTAGGAGACATTTTAAATTTCTTTGTATAGTCTTTTACCGGATTTGTTAAGAAAAAAAATACATCTACATATAAGAACAGAATAGAACTCTGTAATTTTTGTCATCCTTGGCAGAATAACATTAACCGAAAATTGTAGTTTTGCTTATAAATACTTTATATTTTATATGATTAATATGGGGAATGTCATTGCTTTAAAAAAAAGTCACTGAGCTAGTAAATATATTTAAAAAACCGAAATATCAGTAACTTTTTCGATCAGCTGGTGATTACGGCTATTAAGCTGTAAGCGGATGTAATATAAAACCTAAATATTTTTTAGTAAAAGAAACAAAAATTAGCGTTTTTATAGGGGGCCAAAATAAACAAGCACAAAGCGCTAAAGAAATATTTGCCAATGACCTCACGGCCCGTGGTCCGAAGCTTTCAAAATGTATAATTCGATATTCAATTAAAGAAAAACACATTTTTGCAAAGTCGTTTTTATTTGCAAATCGGGAACAAGAAACAAATCTTCAGAAATTCTACTGATGAGCATTTCCTTTGATAAAAATCAATGTTAGCAAGATCAACAGATTTAAAATCGATTATATAATAATAATAACTTAAAATTAATACAGAACTCAGTAAATACCAATTACAACAAGCGTAAAGATACCTCGGTTAAATCCAGAATTTTCTAATTAAAATTTTACCACTTAGGTAGGTAAAAGTTCCTCCTTTTTCACAAAATATCGAATTTTATTGAGTAAAGTTGCTAAATATTCAAAATCATGCAAGCGTACCGAATTTAATAACAATCAGCATAAATTGTTTTTTTCATTTTATATAAGATTTTCCCCAGTTAGAGATTTCTACTTTCCTCATCATTCGTCGTATTAGCCTAGGAAATGAAATTTGGTAATCAAATATTTCCGAAATAATTTTTTCTAATAAAAATATTTAATACCATAAAAAAATTCTGTTTGATAGATGCCCAAAAATATTATGTCCGATGGTTACTAAATTCGATACACTTTCATGATTTTGAATTCCGAGCAACTTTTCTTAATAACATTTTTCGATATTGCTGGACAAAAAATATAATGCTACTGTCAAGGCCTGTTTGATTTATTAAAAATTAAAATCTGTTAAATTTTATTATTATCGGGCCTAGATCCGAAATATGAAAATTTTAATTCGAAACATACAAGGAATTGTATATAACAATAACGACAAATATGACGGTTGTTAATCCGGTAGTGTCAAACGTGAAATCAGGTATGTAACACCACCGTTCCAATTAGTTCTTTATAGAAGCTCGCAGGCGACGTAATTTCTTTGTCTAATTAACGAAAAATGACAAAGAAAACTTATACTAATTTTCAGAGAACCCCGATTGTTTTTCTGAGATGTTGTTTACAACCTACCTATGAATGTGAAGTGTTTAGTCTTCGAAGACTGTGAACCAAAGCCATATCTTCCTTGATTTAAAACATTTATTATTTAATATTTTGGACACCCTAATAATATATCATTAACCAAGTCGATTGTAAATCACGAGGCGCTAAGCGCCGAGAGATTTAAGACGTAATAACTGTCTTAACCGTGGTTAATGTAATATTTTTTCCATTACTATGCCATTTTCAAAATTTTGCTGCAGTTAATAATTTATTAATTTTACTCCGTTACATGATCGTATATTTATCATTTCAGTCAAGTTAACGATGATTTGAAGTTATATAGAATTTTTGCTGTCGCATTATTATACCTAGCGGTAATCGGATTGCCTGCTTTCAAAAATTTGATAGTTTGTTTCGCCAAATGCCTCTTTTATGGTTAGTAGTGGACGAAATAATTGTAATATTATATAAATTTTTGAAAAACCCAAAATGGCACTAAATAAACAATAAATAAACACTCAAAACCAGAAATGCGAATGTATTTGCCTTTGCGGAAAACCCATTATTACCTCCTCCTCCCCCACCACCGCCGCCAGAACCGTCAGGTAGTTCTAAAAGCGGATAGCACGCTTGCTTTGCTATTCCGCATAAGTTAGTTCCCATGCGCAATTTAAAATAGCCTTGGTCCCCCCAATCTGACCCCCAAGAGTTTTTTATAATCCAATAATCCAGTCCGGTTCTGCTGTCTGTTCCATAACCAACTGCCAGTCCACCATGAGTTAATGTGTCATTACATTCCCCATCGATAACTCCTTCCTGGTACTCTCTGATTAGCATTGAATTAAATGCAACCGAAACGGGCCCTATAAAATAATTAACAATTTAGAAAATTTTGCGCAATTTTTTATTTCCTTCTAGTTTCAAGAAATATGACCTAAACTTTCAAACAGTGACAGGGCATGCCTTTGACCAGTAACGAGAATTCAATATTATACAGGGCGAAGAAGACATTGATGTAGAGGACAAAAAGTTTAAATCATTTATATTTGTTAAAAAAAATATGGCAGATAAAAGTGAACCCGCTTCTTAATGCTTAGGTAGATATGTCAAAACAACATTGGCAGTTTTTTGTTTAATGCGTTGTGGGTCATCAAAAATTCATAATTTACTATTCACGCTGGCAACCGATTTCGACAGGCGTTGTCTATGTGCACTACCATTTAAAAGCTTATTAATTTATCCCCGCTTATAGGCGCCGGTTGCCAATAAGCAGGCAATCTGCATTCTTTGTACGCATACTTAGGTCTATTCTTTCCCAAATCATCCTTGGTATCAAATAAAGAGTTAATCATCGACATCTTAACTCCTTACCAATTAATCCAACGACCTGTTTCAATCGAGTCTCGTTATTTCTCGCAATATTAAAGTACCCCTGAGTCCATACGGCGGAGTCTCTAGTTCTCGTGGTATTGCAGGCGCCTTTGACTGCTTCATAAGGATAATTCTCCTCTAAAGTAAGCCCATAACTTCTAACGTACAAGAAGGCATTTTGGACAGTCCCTCCCCCACAACCATTGTTTAAAGAGGCACAGTCTACTAACTGTTGATCGCTAAATGATTTTAGTTCACCAGTTTGAATGGCAAGGTGACTTTCCAACGTACCAGTCTGAAATATATAACATTTTTTAATGAGGAAAGGAAAATGTTCTCCATCCTTAAAGGATGATAAGCCATAAATTTAAATATATATATAAATAAATTTAAATGTTTCAGTGACCTGGCAAAGGTAGTAGCTTTTATTATGAATTGACTTCCCAGGTCGAGTGGGTTCAATCGAGGAACCCAACAACAACAGTGCGTAGAGAAAAGCAATGCCTATTGGCCACAGGATAACTACTCACAAGCTGCCTTTTTTAAAAGTTGAACCAGATTGTAGAATATTAACATGATTCGTTTAAAAAAACCACTACTACTTACAGCACTAAAAGCCCAACAGGAGCCACAATTTCCTTGATTCTTTACTGGTGAAACAACGGAGCTTGATCTCCAATCAATCGCTGCCGGAAGAGCTCGATTACCCATATTAGTAAAACCAACATTTTCTTGTACACCGTGTAGAGGTTTTGATTCTGGTATAGTTGTCGTAAATAAAGCATTAAACTCATCATCGCTTAAATCGGAAAATTTATTAATACCAAGTTTATAGGAAACGAGGCCTTGTTCATATTTCTTGTTATGTTCTTCAATTTTCAGAAGATTTTCGTTAAATATTTTTTGGCGTAGTTGCAATTCCGGTGAGCTTTTGTAGACTTTCTTGTTTTTTATCTAAAATATAATGCATAGCTTAATTTTTAACTTCTCTATTTAGAGGACCTCCTTCCGAGGCAATAAAAAGCTCATCTAATATCTATTTAAATTATTTCTATCATTATTACTTATATCTTTGAATTATTACCTGAAAACTATTCCATGAGTTATTGTCATCTGCATGTACCACTACGAATAATGCCACCAATACTAACAAACCCTTCATTTTCCCCTCTAGAACTGATGTACTAAATAACATTAAGTTTGAAAAATTGTTTTACTTATAGTACTCAAGCACACCTACTGATAATAACTATAACGATATTTCAACGAAACAAAAAATTGTGAAATTTGTATTTCAAGTAATAAATTATTTTGTCAGTATTTGATCTAATCTATAGCCATCCTCAACGATATGAATTATATCGATTTCAGGTGTACTAGTAAATTATAAGAAATCGTGGGTTTTGCCAACTTTTCAGGAATATACCTATAATTAGTACAATCATAATCTGAAACGGAACTAGGATGATGGGGAAGGTGGAGGAGAAGGGTTCGGAATGTTAAACCAAAAACCAATGCAACCACTAATAGCGTTGAATAGAAGAATGTTCAGCTACAGGATATTATGCAAATGGTTTAATAAAATTAAATGGGGAACTTCTTCGGTGGTCCAGAGAAACATTTCATTCTTTGTTTTTAAACTGGCCGTCTAAAGAATTGGATAAAAAGCCCAAAAAATCCAATCTATATGCGCCGCATGGCATTGTCAAGTAGGGGTGGACGATATTGAAAATCGATGTCCAAAAAATATCGATATATTGAATATATATGGAGCTCTGCACCCAACCATTCTCTTGGGGTACTGGATTCCATCGAAAGCAGAGCCATTCAGAGAGAGAGAGAGAGAGAGAGAGAGACCACGAGATGACTAAGAATTTCGACTGCCTAGAACATCGAAAACAGGTTGGTAATTTGACATATATTTCCATGACAAATGTTCGACTGATATTACACGCTTAATTCCACCTAAAGCGATGAATAGGAGAAATACACGTCAAACCACTGCCGCCCATCCATATGAGGTTCAGCGTAGTACTCCTCGAACATCGTTGTTTAACAATTCGTTCATCTGTAGGACGTCCTACCGAGAAATATTAGTAATTTGTTCGATCAATGCCAAAATATATATTTTTTCTATTGTCAACTTTTATTGATTCTGAAAAATCAGTTAAAATACTTTATGTGCATCACAAACATTTATTTTAATCAATAATCATACACAAAATCAAAAGGCTAAAAAAATTAATGACTAAAACGGCTCCACCTTTTTAATAGCAAAATGCTAGATTGACTAAATTTTACCCCAGTTCCTGTTCGACTTTATGTTTACCAACAATTTTAACCAAAAACCCTAAAATATTATTTTTTACATAATAATATATATGGGAGATTTTCTCGTTATCTCGATAAGCGGATTTAAATATAATCAGCCATTTCCATAGCACTCTTATCATTTACTTTTGATCCAGTTAATTTATCTCTATTATTAAAGAAAAATAACAAATTATTTTAAAATTCTAAAAAATCGTATAGTAATAAATTTAAAAATGTATCTGATCTTCTCGATAAAGGTTTAACTCATGTTAAATTTTTGGAATGCATTAATTCTTTTTTCGTCCAATAGTAAATAATAAGAATTCGTGAGTTTTACTAAATTTTCAAGAACATAAATTTAATCGTTAGGATCATAATTTTAAGGTGGTTACAGACTATGCGTCAATTCGTCGATTCCGCGGGCAATTCGTGAATAGTTTGTAATAGTGGCTTCTGTGAGTCGGACGAACATAGAAATATTTTCAGCCGGAACAAGAGTACCTCCCCTCCTACCCCCCGTTTTCGAGGATACTGAACACGATGGCGGCGTCAGATTTTCTCTTTTGGGGTTGCGCAACCCTCAAAACGGCCAAAAGCCACCCCCAGAGGGGTTAAACCCGCTTCAAGAGGTTTCCTTGCTGAGAAACACACTTTCCCCCCGTTCTCGCGGATGGTGAGCACGGTGGTGGTGTTGGATATCGCGTCCGACCCCTTTCAATCCCTCCGCCAGCCAATACCCGCCCTCGAAAGGGGTGAATTTTTTTTTCCTGTATCAACGGCAAATGTATATTCCCCCCGTTTTCGAGGATGTTGAGAATGGGGAAAATAGTTGTACTTCTCTTTTTGGTTGTAATGGTCTCTCATTCCGGTAAAACTGAAAAAATATAATCAAATAGTTTGCGCGAAAAAACGCCAATGCGTGGTGAGTTTATTTTTAATTTTTTAGAAAAAAATTTTTAATTTTTTTTTCTAAGTTAAATTTTTTTGTAAATTTCAATTAAACAAAAAAATCATAAAACAGAAAGAGTAATTTAAAAAAAAATTTTAAACACTTTTTTTAATTAAAAGGTAATGTCGGTGGAGGGGTTGGAAGGGGTCGGATGCGATATCCATTAATACCACCGTGCTCAACATCCTCGAGAACGGGTGGAAAGTGTGTTTAAGCGCGTTTAACCCCTCTGGGGGGTAGTTTTTGGCCGTTTTGAGGAGTTGCGCAACCCAAAAGAGAAATTCTGACGCCGCCATCGTGTTCAGAATCCTCGAAAACGGGAACTCTTGTTCCGGCTGAAAATATTTCGATTTTTCGGGGTTTTTTCCGACTCACAAACGCCCCTATAGGGACTTGTGCGTTTAAAATTGATTTTAATTTTTAAACAGTGCGATTCGCTAGTTTGGAGTACGACTACGAACTATTGACGAGCGGGACGAATCGCGCTTCGAGCTTCACGTATTACGAATCGGTCGCATAGTCTGTAGCCACCTTTAGCCGGACGTAGCGGACAGTACTATGTTGGGGGGGCTGAGCAACTACACTTGAAATATTGCCCACTACAGGGATCAGCCCTCACAACATTTAAATATGCAATTAAAGGAAAACATTTTAACAAAGCCATATTTATTTCAAATTCAACAATCTACAGCAATTCTATTGATGAGGCCTTTGCTTGATGAAAATTCATGTTAATAAAATAAACAATACAACTTATGTTTCAGATTTCCACTTAATTTTTAGGCTAAAAGCCGCTGTTTCGGTACATACCCGAAGGTTGGTACTAAGTACCGAACTATCTGTTATGTTTTTGTCATCAAAATATGTTAAAAATCTATAACATCACAGTCGTTTCGTTTATTTTGTGAACAATCGCCAGATTTAATAAACCAAAAAAATATGAATTGATAATTAATATAAAAATAAGTAAAGGCTCAAAAGAAGAAACGTAAAGATACCTCCGTTGATAGAAAATCCAGAATTTCTCAAAATGGGGTAACATGCGTATTTTGCTACTCCACATAGATTTCTCCCTATTTGCAATTTAAAATAGCCTTGGTCTCCCCAGTCAGTGCCCCACGAATTTTTCATAATCCAGTATTCCATTTTAGTCTTGTTATCTATTCCATAACCTACTGCCAGTACAGCATGATCTAAAATGGCAGCAGAACATGCGCTATTAAAAATTCCTTCCTCGTAAAATTGGATTGGTCTGGAATTGATTGCCACAGAAACTGGCCCTAAAATAATAAACACACTTTTTAAAATTTTGGTAAAATTTCTATGAAAAAATCACAAATACGTCAAAGACATAAAAGCTTATGAACTTACCAACCAATCCCACTGCTTGTTTTAAATCAGTCTCATTATTACGCGCAATATTAACATATCCCTTGATCCAAACAGTCGCGTTTTTCTTCCTTGCTGTACTGCTGCATAACCCTTGTACTCCTCTATAAGGATAATTCCCTTCTAAAGTAAGTCCATAGTATTTCACATATTCGAAGGCTTCTTGGACATTTCCACCGATACATCCTTTGTTATTACTGACGTCACAATCTACTAACTGTTGCTCGCTTAGCTCTAGTAATTCACCAGTTTTGATTGCAACTTGACTTTCTAAGGTACCAGTCTAAGAACCATATGCAATAATAAATCCATGTGTTTTTCAAATAAAGAAGTAAATTGTATGTTACATGCCAATCCATAATTTTCGAAAATATTCTCGGCAAGTTAAGAAATATTCAATTTAACTTAAAAATTGTGTAAATACATCATTTTAAAATTGACGAAAGTATTAGTTTACTTAGAAAATTAAAATATAGAGGTCCACAAGGAACAATCATGGGACCATTACTTTTTGAAATGTATTTAAATGATATAAACTGCTGGCCATTTGCTTTCGAGCAAGAAAAATTTCGCCTAAATTTAAAAGTTCATATTTTCTGAACCAGATATGACCTCGATCTCCGGTTTTTAATGGTTGATAGATTTGTCCCTTAGGAAACAATTGCCAAAGTTGAATTGTCTTAAACTGTCAGAAAATTTTATATATAGGGTGTTAAAGAGGACGATGATTTTTGCTCCAATTTCAATAGCATGTAACTTTCACAATAATATTTTTAAATTTTATCACTGTATGTCAGTTGAATCACTGGTTCATAGCAAAGAAAGTAATCTGTCAAATTTTTGCTATCTGCTATATTTTAAGAGATACCGATTTTTTTGAAAAACTTTGCTTTTTTCAACTTTTTGTTAGCTAGATCCCACTGTGCGTTGTATCGTGTAAACTTTGCAAGTGATTATTATACCTTATGAAAAGCTTGTTTATGTTCAGTAACAACAATTGTATCTAAATGTTGTGATGTGCAGTTGCGTACTTATAATCACTTATATGTCTATGCTTTATGAGTATCTCACAATTTGTTTGTACTGGAAAGTACTCGCCCCTAGATTAGGCAAGTTTTTCCTTATTTTTTAGTTTTTCATATCGCGCTACAGGTATATTATACAGGGTCTACAAAATTTTAAAAAAGATCATTTTTTTTAATTGTTTGAAAAAATTTATTTATTAATTTCTAACTTTCTAACACGACACTATTCCTAAAATTAAACTAAATAAATTTTTTCAAACAATTAAATAAAAAAAAATTATCATTTTTAAAATTTCGTAGACACTGTATAATATACCTGTAGCGCGATATGAAAAACTAAAAAATAAGGAAAAACTTGCCTAATCTAGGGGCGAGTACTTTCCAGTTCAAACAAATTGTGAGATACTCATAAAGCATAGACATATAAGTGATTATAAGTACGCCACTGAACATCACAACATTTAGGTACAATTGTTGTTACTGAACATAAACAAGCTTTTCATAAGGTATAATAATCACTTGCAAAGTTTGCACGATACAACGCACAGTGGGATCTAGCTAACAAAAAGTTGAAAAAAGCAAAGTTTTTCAAAAAAATCGGTATCTCTTAAAATATAGCAGATAGCAAAAATTTGACAGATTTCTTTCTTTGCTATGAACCAGTGATTCAATTGACGTACAGTGATAAAATTTAAAAATATTATTGTGAAAGTTACATGCTATTGAAATTGGAGCAAAAATCATCGTCCTCTTTAACACCCTGTATATAAAATTTTCTGACAGTTTAAGACAATCCAACTTTGGCAATTGTTTCCTAAGGGACAAATCTATCAACCATTAAAAACCGGAGATCGAGGTCATATCTGGTTCAGAAAATATTAACTTTTAAATTTAGGCGAAATTTTTCTTGCTCGAAAGCAAATGGCCAGCAGTTTATTTAAGTGCTTAGTTGCAATGCCGATAATTCTATAAAGTCTTTTTTGAATTATGAGATATTAGATTGGAGAGTCATCAATAGAAATAAAACTTAATAATATTGAAATTATTCAAAAATATATTTTAAAAATTATTTACTACCAAGAACTACCAATATTATCCTGATTTATTATATGAAGAAAACAATACATACATACAAGCTTAGGATAAAGAAACGGATCAGCCTTTTATAGAGCCTACCGCCCACTTAACTAATAAATAATCACTCGGACACGTCAAACTTATTTTTTTGAAATTCATTTTTTTTTTTAAATAATATTATACAGGGTGGATATGCTACTTGCATCAACTTCAGTTTTATAATATGAAAATTAAATAGTTTCCCATTTTCTGTCACACACACTGTATTCCTTACCGCGCTAAAAGCCCAACATGACCCACAAGATCCTTGGTCCTTTACTCGTGTTACAACAGACTGTGTTCTCCAATCGATCTCTTGCGGAATTTCTCGAGTACCGTTATTAGTTAAATCAACTGTTTCATCTCCGACTCGAAGAATTATTTCATTCGCTAATTTTCCAAACTCTTCATGAGTTAAATCGGCAAATTTATTAATTCCAAGTTTATAGGACACGAGGCCTTGTTCATATTTCTGGTTGTGTTCTTCAATCATTTGAAGATTTTCATTAAATATTTTTTTACGTAGTTCCATTTCCGCTTGGTTCTTGTAGACTTTACTGTTTTTTATCTAAAGAACCATGTTGTAAGGTGTTATTTTTTTGCAACGTTTTGATTATAGTTGATATTTTATTCTCTGATCCCATTCCAATAGAAATGAAAATATAAAGAAAGTTTTACTCTTTTATTATTATTATTTGTTTATTTAATGAGCCGTCGATGGTTTCTTTACAGTCCGATCAATCCCAACACCGCCACGGCGACTTCGGTCCAATTATTCCACGAGGAGTGTCGGCTTCTTTATATCTGCTCACAAAAAGTAATTTATATAATATTAAGAGCGAATTTTTATTTGGAGTGGAACTCTATCACAGAATAAAATATCAACTACAGGGTATGTCAGTAAGGTGTCTGGCTTCGATAGCGCTTAAACTATTCAAGATAGAAAATAATCTCCATACACAAGTTAAAGGGTTTAACTACTTTTTTTTTTAAATAGGGCACCGTATATATTTTTAGACATATGGATGTATCTTCCGAATACCTTCCTATAAATATGTCCTATACCTAAATCTTATAATTTCTGAAATTGTAGAAAATAAATGCGCTAATGAAACTTATTTATTTTTTGTTCCAAAGCAATTATGTATTCAGAACCCATTTTACCTAAATTAAGACATATCTTAAAATATTTCATAAATTATAAGATTTAGGTATAGGACATATTTAACAGAAAAGGTAGGTATTTGAAAGATAAATCCGTATGTCTAAAAATGTATATGGTGTCCGATATGAAAGAAAATGAAATTAAAACATATTTAAATCGCTGAGTTGTCAAAGTTCTACTGAACGCTTTGTAAAACAGATTTAAGAAATAGTATCATGGATCGATATTACGTACATTAGGGTAGCCACAATGTAAATTGTATTTGTTCAGGTTCTATCAACAGGTTGTTATGATTTTTAACCGTACCCGGAAAAATTACAAAAATTACAGAAAAAAATTAATTACTTGACGCTGCATTTCAGTAAAAGAAATTATATAAGGTTGTAAAGCTCTTGTTTTACTAACACAAATTCTGGATAAACTTACCAGGTGTCGCATTTTAAAAGAAAATTATACATTGCCACTTTTTTGGACCTCCGTGTATGTTGTCAAATATTGTTGGGTTATGCATCTTAGTAAACCCTTTAACTTTTGAATGGAAAAGTTTATCTATCTTTAATAGTTTAGGCGCTATCAAAGCCAGACACCTTTATACTAACAATATATTTTGCCATAAATCCTCACCTGGAAGGCATTCCAAGAGCTTTCATTTGCCTGTACCACTACCACTAAACACCATGCCACCAATAATAACAGAACGTTCATTCTGTTCCCTAGAATTAATACATGTTATGATAAGAAGGTTTAGATTTAAAACATTTTAAAGTTATACCACTCACTTACCTGATGATAATGAGTAATTATTACTCATGATTACCCTTCGATTTCAAACTGTGAAAGTAAATTGTTTGACGGCATTTTATACTAGTGCATTTTTGCCAGCTTTTATAGATTATTGAACAAATCCGAACAAAGCGCAATTTACGATGATTTTTCTACAATTTCTTTCCATATTAGGATTAGTAGATTAGAGGGTTTAAATATAATAAACCATATCTATAGTACTATTATTATTTACTCATCTGCAGGACGTCATTCTTGTAGAACGACCATCCTGAGGTCGTTTTCCCCAACAAATATAACCTCCAACGATTCAAACCCAACGTGAATTGCTTCAAATGCACCACTCCCAGAGTGCCTTAAAGGATTCTTCTTTTAGTGCTCGTGTTTGATCATAAAAAATCGGTGTTTAAATAATACATCAGTTATATCGATATATTGAATTTTTGTCCACTACTAGACTTTACTCTCCTGGTAATGAATTTAGAATGAAAGTATATTTTACATAAATTTTTATCTTGGCAGGAATATTATTTGCCGACTTTTTAAATTTATTTGTATAGTTTTTTTGCCGGATTTGTTAAGAAAAAGAAAAATCTACATACAAGAACAGAATAGCACTCTCTAATTTTTGTCATCATTGGCAGAATAACATTAACCGAAAATTGTAGTTTTCATTATAAATATTTTATATTTTATATGATTAATATGGCGACAGTCATTGCTTTTTGAAAAAAGTCTGATTTAGTAAGTATATTTAAAGAGCCGAAATATCATTAGATCAGCCCATGATTACTGTTATTAAGCTATATGCTTCTTTCTATATTTCTTGAATACCCAGTATACCTGAAGAACCTAAATATATATTCTTTTTAATTTGACAACTTCTATCGATTCTGAAAAATCAGTTAAAACACCTTATATGCATCTATCGATTCTGAAAAATCAGTTAAAACACCTTATATGCATCTATCGATTCTGAAAAATCAGTTAAAACACCTTATATGCATCTATCGATTCTGAAAAATCAGTTAAAACACCTTATATGCATTTGTTTTCATCAATAATCACATACAAAAGGCTAAACCAATTAATGCATAAAACTACTCCACCTTTCTAATAACAAAATACGAGATTGACTAAATTTTACTTCTTATACAGTTCCTGTTAGGCTTTATTTTTACCAAAAATTTTAACTAGTAACCCTCGAATATTATTTTTTAAATAATATACATACCTATACAGGGTGGCCCATCGAAAACGGAACAGAGACATTTACTGGCAGCTCAGTTCTTTTTTGGAAAAACGCTCAGACCCGTCGATTTTGTTTTCGAGGGGGACACAAAATCGGAACAAAATCACGTCAACAAGTGCAGCCCCCTGGGCGGGGGTGGCACCACCCCTAAAATCTTAAATGGAAAGGGGGGTCGAGTGATACCTTATTTTAAAGGTCTTTCAATTCCCTTTATAATGATCTGAAATTCATAATACTTCAGTTCAGTAGTTTTGGAGATTTATTGATTTTAAACTTAAATAAAACTTTAATACATCATTAGTGGAAATCAAGATATTTGGTAGCAAAGTACTTTAAAAATTAAGAATGAACTGATCCGTCAGCCAAGTAAATGTTGGAAATGACCACCATGACTCTCCATGCAGTAATAAAGATTTTGCTCAAAACGTTGCCGCACATTTTGCAATATTTGAGGAGTAATTTGAAGGCACTCATTCACAATTCTTTGTCGCAAATCTTCTAACGATGTTGGTTGAGTAGCATAGATTTTGCTTTTTAAGTGACCCCACAGAAAGAAATCCAAAGGTGATAAGTCTGGCGATCTTGGGGGCCATTCAATGGCACCTCTTCTACCAATCCATCGACCTGGAAACGTCTAATCTAAATATTGTCGAACACGTAATGCGTAATGTGGTGGGGCACCATCCTGTTGGAACATCAACCTATTCGCAATGTACCGCCGATCATTCCCATTTTCAATTATGGCTGTTAATGCAGGATCTATGGCGTCTTGCAGTAATTCCAAATACATTTCACCGGTTAAATTTCCAGGCAAGAAAAAAGGACCAACTAAATGATCGCCAAAAATACCAGCCCAAACATTTAATTTTTGTGGCTGCTGTGTGTGTACCTCATGATAAACTCTGGGATTAGAATCTGACCAATATCGGCAGTTATGACGGTTTACTAGGCCATGTAAGAAAAAGGAACATTCGTCGGAAAAGCAAGTGTTGAATAGAAAATGTTCATCGTTTATAATTCGTTCACTCATATCTTCACAAAATTGTAATCGCCGATCAAAACCGTCTTCATTAAGTTCTTGTACAAGGTGAATTTTATACGGATGAAAACTATGGGCCTTCAGAATCCGTTGGATACTACATCGACTAACACCACACACAGTATCCAATTTGCGGGTACTTAACGTAGGATCTACATAAACTTGCCCTAAAACCCCCACTTCTATTGCTTCGTTCCTTATGGGATTTTCAATGTTGCGTTTTTTATTGGCGACTGATCCAGTGTCCCGAAATTTAGCTATAAGTTCTAGGACATATTTTCGATGCACGTTACTGTTCTCATGTCGCTCATTAAATATGTGTGCTGTTCTATTAGCGCACTGATTATTTCCGAAAAATATTTCGATAATTTCAATCCTTTCTGCCGTGGAATATACCATGGTTAATTTATGAATAAAGCGGTAAAAGGTATTTTAACAACAAAGTTTGGTCGAATCAGTCGCAAACTATGTACAAATTCCTATTTAAAATAAGTACGAGACATTCCCTGCTTATCTTTCTTCAATAAACCACTTTTTTCGCGACAAAAACCGCTCCAATCGCTATTTTGAACACCAAAATGATAAACAAACCATGGGCGTAGTGAAGAAAAGCATTAAATTAATAAGTAACTGCCTTTACTCAAATTTCTTCTGAAAGTAGTACAAACTAATCAGATGTACCCATGTACCTATTAAAGTATACTGTAAGCTTAAAATCAATAAATCTCCAAAACTACTGAACTGAAGTATTGTGAATTTTACATCATTATAAAGGGAATTGAAAGACCTTTAAAATAAGGTATCACTCGACCCCTCTTTCCATTTAAGATTTTAGGGGTGGTGCCACCCCCGTCCAGGGGGCTGCACTTGTTGACGTGATTTTTTTCCAATTTTGTGTCCCCCTCGAAAACAAAATCGACAGGTCTGATCGTTTTTCCAAAAATGAACTGAGCTGCCAGTAAATGTCTCTGTTTCGTTTTCGATGGGCCACCCTGTATGTGAGGAATAGGCTCCATAATAACAACGTGCAATTTATGATTATTTTACTGCAATTTTTTTCCATATCAGGATTAAGTTGATTAGCTGGTTTAAATATAATAAACGATTTCCGTAGATTTCTTATTATTTACTTTTGATTTAGTTAATTGGTCTCTATTTCTTTAAAAAAATAACATTATCTTCTCGATAACGGTTACTCATGTTAGATTTTTGAAATTCATTCGTTCTGTTTTTAGTCCAATAGTAAATGCTACTAAGTGAATCTTACTGAATGTTCAAGAACATAAAATTAGTCAGTAGCGTATTTTATAAGGGGCCAGCCACCGACTCCTACAAAAAAAAGTAGCTAAAGAAATATTTACCGATTACGCAATCCCGGACCTTGATTTTTTTTCCTGATTAACTTACTTTTTAACCAAAGTTTTTGCACGCAATTTTGTGATTGGGAGCTTTTAGGGGCGAAGAATTTGAAAATGCAAATTATTTTATTTAAAATATTCTGTAAAGGAATTAAAATACCAATAATGAAGATATTAATAAGTTAATTCAAAATTTTATACTTACATAATTAAACTATCAAGCAAAGAAAGGTAATATTTTAAAGCGCTGGACACTATAAATGCAAAAATATCGACAACAATTGATCCGAGCGACATGACACCATTTTTTGGTGTAGTAATGAGAAAATTGATAAATACACTAAAGCGCAAAAGAGTTGCACTTGTTACTATGTACCCGGAGTACTGCCGCGAGTGTCCTCTACAATTTACATCAAAATTGTTAACAGATTCAAATTTCTCGTCCCATAAAAGCCCCCAAAACCAAAAATTGTATGCTAAAATATTAGTTAAATAGTAAGTTAATTAGGAAATTAGAAAATAAAATTTTAACTTGGACACCCTGTATCTAGGTTATTATCAACTTTTGAACTGAGTAAAGTTTGGCTAAGTCGCAATATTTTTACCTAAATAATCTTTTTTACTGCGTACTATTAATTTTTGGACACTCTGTATAATATTTTTAACAGAACTGCCACACTTGAATTTGCCGCCCACTGGAGTTGCCGTCGAGGGCATGGAACCCCTAGATCCGGGGCTGCGATAATGTCAAAACATTTAATTCGATATTCAATTAAAAAAAAAACATTTTAACAAAGCCATTTTTTATCAAATTTGGGAACAAAAACACAAATCTGAACATTTTATTTGAAAAAAATCAATGGTAACAAGATCAACAGATTTAAAATCTATAAATAAAAAAAAAAAGTCTTAAAATTAATGCAGAACTAAGTAAATACCAAGTACAAGAAATGTGAAGATACCTCCGTTGATAGAGTATCCAGAATTTCCCAAAATGGGGTAGCATGCTTGTCTTGCTACCCCACATAGATTAGTCCCCATTTGCAATTTAAAATAGCCTTGGTCTCCCCACTCAGTGCCCCAAGAATTTTTCATAATCCAATATTCCATATTAGTATTGGTATCTATTCCATAACCTACTGCCAGTACAGCATGATTTATAGCGGCAGAACATGCGCTACTAAAGATTCCTTCCTGGTATAATTTGATTGGTACTGCATTGATTGCCACAGAAACTGGCCCTAAAATAATAGACACAATTTTGAAAATTTGTATCAATTTTCGTGAAAAATCTCAAGTACGTCAGAGATATAAAAGATTTTGAACTTACCAACCAATCCAACTGCCTGTTTTAAATCAGTCTCATTATTTAGAGCAATATTAACATATCCCTTGGTCCATACAGCAGCGTTTTCCTTCCTTGATCTGGTACTGCACGACCTTCGTACTGCATTATAAGGATAATTTCCTTCTAAAGTAAGTCCATAGTCTTTCACATACTCATAGGCGTATTGGACATTTCCACCGTCACATCCCCCGTTGTTACTAACGTCACAGTCTACTAACTGTTGCTCGCTTAGCTCGAGTAGTTCACCTGTTTGGATTGCAACTTGACTTTCCAAGGTACCAGTCTAAGAACCACATGCAATAATAAATTCTTGTGTGTTTTCAAATAAACAAGTAAATTGTGTGTTATATGTCAATTCACAATTTTCGAACATTCGAAAATATTTTGGGAAATTTAAGTAAAATGTTAAATTTAAGTTAAAAACTGTGTAAATATATCATTTTAAAATTAACGAATGTATTAGTTTACTTAGAAAATTTAAGCATGGACCTCCACAAGAAACAATCTGGGACCTTTACTTTTTGAAATTTATTTAAATGATATATGTATTTAACTGCCGATAATTCTATAAAGCATATATAATACACAAGCCTTTTTGAATTACGAGATATTAGGTTGGAAAGTCATCAATAGGAATAAACCTTTATAATATTGAAATTATTCCAAAACATATTTCAAAAATAATTTACTAACAAGAACCAATATTATCCTGATTTATTATATGAAGAAAACAAGACATATGGGCAACAAGAACCTTTTTCACTGTGTAATTTTTTAATGATCTTTATCATAATTTATAATCTTAATTGTGAATATCAATGCACTCATAACAAGCAATCTACTTCGTGAGAAGAGAGTCAAGTGTCACATCATTTTAAAGGTTTAAAACTCCAATAATATTTATTATTTTTTGAGTAGTATTTTCGAAGAAATCATGTTCCTAAAATGAACTTATTCATTCATGACCCACCCACTTCCCATTTAAATTTAAATAGTAACATCTACCCCTCCCTGGGGTTACACCCCATATATTCTTTAAAAGGTTACTGGGTACTGGGTGCGTGATATTAAAGATGGGAAGTTTTCAATTCGACACCCCACACTCTATTTCTTACCGCGCTAAAAGCCCAACATGAGCCACAAGATCCTTGGTCCTTTACTCGTGTTACAACAGATTGTGTTCTCCAATCGATCTCTTCCGGAATTTCTCGTGTGCCGTTATTAGTTGAATCAACTGTTTCATCTCCGACTCGCAGAATTGTTTCGTTCGCTTCAATTGTTTTAAATAATTCTCCAAACTCTTTATCAGTTAAATCGGCAAATTTATTAATTCCAAGTTTATAGGAAACGAGGCCTTGTTCATATTTCTTGTTGTGTTCTTCAATTGTTTGAAGATTTTGATTAAATATTTTTTGACGTAGTTCCATTTCCGCTTGGTTTTTGTAGACTCTACTGTTTCTTAGCTAAAGAATTATGTTGTAGAATATTAATTTTTACAACGTTCTGATTACTAACAAGATAAATTGCCATAAATCCTCACCTGGAAGGCATTCCAAGAGCTTTCATTTGCCTGTACCACTACCACTAAACACCATGCCACCAATAATAACAGAACGTTCATTCTGTTCTCTAGAATTAACACATGATAAAAGTTTTAAATTTCTAAATTATGATACTCACTTACCTGATGATAATGAGTGTTAATCATGATTACCCTTCGACGAACGAAACATGAGTGAAAATTTTTTGTATAAATTAAGATAACTTTTATCAGTTTCAAAATTTAAAAATAAAATTGTCTGGCGGTATTTTATACTCGTGCATTTTTGGAATATATTCAATAGATTTCAGTAAATGATAAGATTCAGTGTGATTTACTGAGTTTTTAATAATCGATATAATTGTAATCGGAATATTGTTAGAGAACATCGATGTTTAACATCGAAGATAGTCATTGATATAAGCAAAACATCGCTGAAATTACATCAATGTTAACTGGCGGTTATTATCCGCCACTGAGCAGAAGCTGATGGATTACTTGAAGTTTCGGTTCCAGCAGGTTATGGCTTAGTTAATTAGTATCCTATAACCCAAACAGGACTGAATCCACATCGCTGGAAAGACATTATCACCGCCAAAGCAAACAATATAGACACGTTTGTGATTATGTGACGGAAGTAAGAAAGGTGCTTCTCACCAAGAATGTCCAGCGGATCGCGAAATTCGCCGGTTACAGTAACGCAAAGCGAGAACTCATTCAAATACAGCTTTTAGAAAGTATAGTCGCTGCACAAGAATACGCCTCTACTGTCTATTTTTGACTGCTTGGGTTCGGGTTTAGGATAGTTTCAGCGACAAGAAGCCACTATTATAATTATTGTTTCAAATTTTAAATTATTCGCCCAGCTTCAATAGAAAATAACATCGAAACCTTTGATATCTGCACATCGATGTTGATATCGATATGTCATACCGCAGCTATTAAAATATCTGACTAGTTTAATATAATTTAAGGATAAATTAAACGATTATATTATTACCGTAAATATTTATTTCTCTTAATATTTCTATATAATATATACAAATAATATACCGAGTAATGCATCGTTGAGTTGACCATAGGAAATCCCATGTAATTCTTGAGGTTGCCAAATATTGGCTCGTCTGTAGTTTATCGAGAAACTGCATTATAACTTTTTGAAGGGCCGATATGGTAAAGTCTTAAGCCGAGTTTGAATAGATTTTGTTGAGCCAATCCTGAGCTATTCAATTAAACGTGACGGCAAAACCACGAGACTCTCATAGTTCAGGTAATACAGCAACTTAACCATGTGTCACCCGGTATGTAATATTATCTAAAACGACTTCTATGAAATTATCACCGGTTACATTTATCTGTTAATTAATAAAATTTGTTCATTTCGTCCTTTTTGGCTGATATTGTAGGCTTCCTGTCGTCTTTTTTCGTTTGGTACGAAAGTGGTGATTATTGCCCCGATCAACAATAGAACTGCTGTGACACCAAGGGCCCAAAAAGCACCATATTTTAAGTTAAAATTTCCTAAAAAATGTGCAATTGGAAAAAATAGTTAGTGCACCTACAACCATATCTCTGCAGAATGTAAACCGCAATTTTTGAAAAATAAAAACACTTACGCACTAATAAAATAAATTTTTGGGTTTGTTCACACAAAAGCTAACCGCCACGTGTTGCCAAAATAAACCCGGCATTTTTCTAAACCTTCTACTTTACGATTTGTTATTTTTCAAATACTGTAGATCACGTCGCCAATATTGTCCTACTTACCTAAAAATAAAGTTACCAACACTCCCATCGCTTGTGTCATGGCATTTAAAATTCCTGTCGTCGTGGTTTCATCTGCAGGATATGTTATTTCTACAGCAAATTCAAAACCAACTGGCATGTAAGCATTTGTAAAAACGCTGAAGAAAAACTATTAATAAATTAAAGTAGGTATAGAAATAACTGTTTATTATTAATATAATTTGTTTCCAATATAGATACTGGTCAAACAAAATGTTTCAAAAACAAGTACTTCCTGTAATTTCTTGACTTACCCAACAATTCCAAAAATTATATAGACCAATATTTTAGAATATGTCAGCAAGATGAACATTGCTGCTATGACCGACAGTACTGCAGCAAAATAAATAAAAACCGTCGTCTCTCTGAAACAGAACCTCGATTAATCAAAAACAAAAAAATTACTTCATGTTTTTAAGCGTTATCTTACTTTGCTCTGTCTTGATCAATTATTTCTTCTAAAGGAAATAACTTACTCATACTAGGATTACTTACTTATATTTGTGAGTTTTGTCTAAAAAGATTCCAAATAAAAGGGACCCCACCATCCCTCCTATAACCATTATGAGGCCAATACGACCTGCGTCTTCTTCGGCGTTCTAAAAGAATATTACATCACATTGGCAGAGATTTCTTTTTGTATCTTCATATCATCGATTCATAGACGATATACCTACTCACTGGGAAATATTCCAATATAAACTGATTTAACAGTGTTCCTATGGCGGCAAAAACTCCAATATTTATTCCATAGGCAACAGTATGTAGGGAAAATCCTCTATTTCTAAAAAGTCTTGTAAAAAATGTTAGATACTCTCGAAAACTTAGACTCTTCTTTTTCCTGTCCTCTTGTTGGGCCAATGATGGAGCTGAAGGGGGCCATCTTGAAAAAACTAAAATAATTTTGTACGGTATGTTCTTTGGTTGTTCTTATATTTTGTCTAAAAGATGCGATACTTACAAAAAACGATTGCCAATACCACAGGTATCATATAAATAGATATAATCCAGCATAGCTTCTGTATATCTGCTCCTACTTTTTCCAAATCCTCATGATTTCGTACCACTGTTGAAGGTACCACAAAACCAAGTGCAAAACCGATTTGGGTACCAAATACAGCCAATGCACAAACTGTAGAAACCTAAAACCGAATCATAAAACTGTCTTAAGCAAATCTTATAAAGGAAATTTGATAGTTTGAATTATATAGTGGTGTCTACCTTTTTGTAGCTGAAGATGATATCTGCTTAACGCTACTTACTTCACTTGGTTTGAACCATACAGCAGCTATTTTAGAAGGCAGACACAACACAAAAACTTGGGCAGCCGAACCTACTCCTTGCCCAAATATCACTACCCAAAACAATCCTTCTCGTACTGAGACAACTTTGATAAAAGCTGCAATGGCCGTTCCTATCCCTCCAAATAATGCTGCAAATCTTAAACCCTACAACAAAAGTAATTCGTTCAGCTTCGAAAATTGTATAAATTTTCTTTTTGCAATCTAAACTACTATTGAGCGGATTCTTTATGGTAATGTCTCTTGGACTATGTGTTAGATAGAGCTTCTTTTTTTACCAGGGTCTCATTCATACACATTTCCAGCCATAATTTACCTAATAATAAAACCATATCAGGTTCAATATTCTTTCATTTACGATGCAAAAAAATGTTTTTACTTACTTAAATATTGAGAAAGTTCTAAATCTTCCGCAAAGGAGTCAAAAAATTATTAATTAATCCAGCTTCTATCGGTGGAGCAGCATTTTAGCGCGATATCTGGTAGGTAGTTCTTGCTGTTCTTTAATTTATAATTTTTTTATGCACGAATTATTGCACTTACCTTTTTGTCAATAAAATAAGATACTGGCACCACAATAATTGGATAAATTAGCATATAAATAATAGAGGTCCAGTCGACGTCAGTTGAGCTAACTCTATAAAATCTCATTATAATGTTGGCTATGATTGAGTATTCCATCCATTGAAATGAATTGGCTGCCGAATAGAGCACGTATATTAAAAGAATAATCCATCTCTTTTTGTATACTTTTGGTGAATCTTCTGTCTTTCCTAGTGAAGTTTCCATATTTCTTCCCTACAGATTAATTTTCCAAAATTACAGACATCTAGTTCGATGAAATTTCAACGTAAAATGAAATAATGCAACAACTACCTTTTAGCACATGTATTGTAAAGATACACTACACATATAATAACAGATTATAATAATAATTCTTATCTTATATTTAAATAAATACGGAATAAACTAATTTACTATTTACCTAACTAAAATGTTGCTAATAAATTAGAACAAATTGGTAAGTAACCAAACTACTTGCTTCTATTCAAATAATGTCATTCTCCATCACAAATAGATCATAATTGAATAATATCTAATGGGTAGTCGGAACGTTTCGTTCCTTTACTGGTAAGGCAATTTCTTAATTTATCTTTAAAACCAATTTAATCTAGAACCTCTTCAAATTTATTAAAGTATATTTTTTAATTGAAACGAATTTAATTCAAGGTTTTGAATAAATCTGTAGTGTATTAATGATATAATATTATGTTTTGCTTCTTTTGGTAATTACTGGAAGGGGAATTAATTAGGTTAAACCATATTGCAAGAAGGTGTCCAACGGAACGCAATTATATGAAGAAACAGCTTATAGATTTCCTCTTAATGATGATAAGAATGTGGCAAAGCAACTGAAATATAATCGCTGACACATAAATATAACCTTGAGAGTAAGATGTCCCCCCTGGAAGTAGTTTGTTCTCAAGAGTACAGGGTAGGTGTTCATACCTTACCATCAGAGAAATCTTTGGTATTTTAGGTTATTATAGTGGGTAGAATGTACCTACACTGGCAAAAATGCATTTACCAGTGTCGTGGGTTACAAAATTGGAGCTACCTCAACCTACCTCTCTATGTTGTTCGAACTGAGCCTACGAATTATCACAAATTATTTAAAAAAAACTACAATATTTCAGGTTCTTTTGGTTCGCCTCAACCCAGAAAGAGATTTTTTATCAACATTTTAAACATATTTGGGATCACCACAATTCCTCATCTTGTAACTATTTTATGAAACACCTGAACTCAGTTTCTGGGTTGGGAAAACTTACTAATTGATTATAAAGTGTTGTTTTAACCCGAACGTGCATTATTTAACTCATTACCATAAGTAAATTATTTTGAGTTGGAATAATTCAGGAAAGGTGCTCCAAAAGCCCATATCGAGGGTAAATCGCAAGATCGTAAGGTCACGGAAAGTTCCGAATTCGTGTTCGTGCAGATTTGGCGCGGTTCATTCCATTGTTATTCGTCAATTCTCGTTCGATCGCGCGTATAGACAACTGTTGGCCGTTGCGCCGTTTGCGGGATTTTTCGAATCATGAATTAATCTAGACCGACTAGTAACGCATCACAATTCACATACTGGTAGCTACGGTAGCCTATCAATAATTTAAGACGGTGGGGCGTGAGCTATTCCAACGCATAAAATAACCCATCTTCTGTTCTATCACAACTTATGAATAGTGAGTTGGTGCAATTTCTTCGATTTGATTGCCGTAATTCAGAGGTCTGGGCTGTCCCCTATTAGCAACACGCTTCGATCTAGGAGAACCCATATTTGAGTTATATCAACTCGAGATTTCGCTCAGTGTATCAGCGCCATAATTCAGTAGTCATGCACGTACAATATGAGAAACGAATATGGGTCAGTAAATTGTAACTCAAACTAGGGTTTGTTCGGCATTTTTGAGTAACATTTACATAAATAAACCCACTAATATACGAGACGGAGAATAATACACAAGAATATTTTTTAAATATTTATTCAATTTTTTCAAAACAAGAAATATAGTACATATATATTTACAATGCTCAATTTTGGTAGAGACCCCCTCTGCAAAAAAAATATAGTGTTGTTGTCTAATTAATGTCAATATAACAAATTTCATAAAATATTATTTTATAAGTAGGAAGCAAAACCTTCATTTTAATTTAAGGCTGCATGCTAAGACTACATAAACAAAAAGATCTCAGTTAAAATAAACTGATAAATAAATTATAATTTTTATACTTTTTTAATTAGTATGTGTAAAAAACTTTAAAATTCTTTAACATCTTTGGGTATTGTTGCCAACCAATGTCGAACGGTAAGCGTATATTTATGCGTATTTTTCTGGTTTTACTATTAGACATAATATGGAGTGCGAAAAGCGGCCATAATTTTAACATTTACTAATATCAAACGCGCGACGTTGATTTCACTCAAACCATGCAGAAACTTTAAAAGTAAATCTTCATTCGCTACTTGGAACCCCCTGAATAATTTTACAATATCGATCACTGACGATCACAAATTTATTTCATTGTTTTGATTGGTAAATCGTCTTGCGGCAATATACTAAACTCTACAGCTTTCGTTTTGTTAAACGCTGCTTGTCTTCGTAGGTTATTGGGTACCAATGCTGTAAGGGCCGTTCCAATTGCCAATAGGGCTATTTGAATAGATAGTGCCCAGAAGGTACCCCAGTTCAGGTTAATGTGACTCAGAAGTAGGGTAAAAGTTACACCTAAAAAATAAAGTTATAAATTTAATGTTTATAAATGATAATCAATTACCTACATTGTAGTATCAATATGTTAGCGATTTTGATTATAGTACTGTGGTTGGACTCATGCTTACCCAATGTTTGTGATGCTGCTGTTAGAAGACCAGTAGTAGTACTTTCATTCGCTGGATAAGTAAGTTCTGACGCAAATTCTATACCGGCTGGAATATAGGCATTCAGGAAAAACCTAAACGAAGAAAATAAATTAAAACCCTATAAGTATGCTATATTCCTTTGAGTGGATTTATGTATGGACTACACTTACCCGAACAATGCGATAGTGACATACACCATTATTTTCGTCTTTATTTGGAAACAAAAGAGCAACGCGCCAAGGCAAAGAGCAGAGCCTATGTAAATTGCAAAATTCGTTTCTCTAAAAAAGATAAATCAGTGAATATTTAATACATCCAAGAAAAATCATTTTATTACTGTAATAGACTCGAAATGATTTTACTGCTAACAAAAACTTCAATTCCAATTATAAAGAGTTTTTTTATAGCTATACGCTATACTTTTATCGTAAAAATTACATTTTTTTTTTTTTTTTATGATCAAACACAAGCACTATAGGAAAAATCCTTTAGGGCACTCTGGGAGTGGTGCGTGTGCGCAAAAAGCGATTCATATTGGTTTTGAATCGTTGGAGGTTATATTCGTTGGGAAAAACGACCTCGGGAAGATCGTTCCACAATGATGAAGTCCTCCAGATGAAAGAGTTCTTAAATAATGAAGTTCGAGGAGTACTAAGCTTAACCATATATCCAATAACTGTCAAAATGAAAAAGTTATGCCCAAAATTGGTTGGTCTCTGGTGCAGAGTTGTTCTGGAGCGTACTTTTGTACCGATTTCGGTACACTTTATAAAGTTTTCGCACGTTGGTACATCTTTCGAGTTGTTGGGATGCGTCCCGTAACGACCTAGTTTTAATTTGATACAATTGGATCAACGCTGTCTGTACTGGTGACCTTCTTTTTTAGTTGTTCACGGTCTTGGTGAATGTTGGTACATTTTCACCAAATTGGGTATAATTTTGCCGATCCAGACGGTACGAAAATTTTAAGCTTTGGAACAACGCTACTCTGGTGGTACAGTAGAGATAGAATATATTGATTTAGAATACAACGTGTCCAAGATAAGGAGGACCAGTACAGGGATCTGGGAAACCGTAAGAGATACGAAGTCGGTTAAATGGAGGTAAAGTTGCACATTTACGTGCCTAATAATATGCCGTTTAGAAAGTTTTAAAATTCCGAGTAGTTCCGGAGATATCCGGAAAAAACGCAATTCTGGAAAATCGTTTTATTGTTTTCCTGGGTTTTTTGCTATCGAATTCTAAAGTAAATTGCACTTTTACATTGCCACTTGTTCCACTCTATCTAACAGCGTTAATTGTTTTGTAATCCGACGAATCGTCTTCGAAGGGGCATAATCAATTTCTTTCTAAATACGGTCCTGTTTTCCTGATATTGGAATTTGAGAGCTTTTTTCTTCCGAATGAAACGATGTATGACACATTGTGGTTTAATGACGCTTCGAGGGTTTTTTGAACAACATCAGGGATTCATTTTGGGATACGGTCCTGTATTTCTAATTGTATAAATAATATCTCATAAGTAAGCTCTAAATTTTTTACTCATGTTGGACTAGTTCAATAAACAACAAATAATTTAATAATAAACCACAAATGAACGTAATAAAGCTCTCAAATTCCAATATCAGGAAAACAGGACCGTATTTAAGAAAAGAAAGTTGATAATGGCCCTTCGAAGACGACTCGTCGGATTACCAAACAATTAACGCTGTTAGATAGAGCGGAAAAAGTGGCAATGTAAATGTGCAATTTACTTTAGAATTCCATCTCAAAAAAAACCCAGGAAAACAATAAAATGATTTTTCAGAATTTCGGTTTTTTCTGGATATCTCCGAAACTACTCGGAATTTTAAAACTTTCTAAACGGCATATTATTAGGCACGTAAATGCGCAACTTTCGCTCTATTTAACCGACTTCGTATATCTTACGGTTTCCGAGATCCCTGTACTGGCCCTCTTTATCTCGGACACGTTGTATAATGATAGTAGTCCTTGTGCCAAATAACTACTTAATAGTTTAAAAACTAACCATAAGATGTTAAAAATAAGAAAAAAAATTAAATTTGACAGGGCGAACCTCGAAAAGTATTGAATTTTCGATTTATTGTTATACCTTTATTTTAATAATATAGAATCACCTCTCCAAGTATGCGGATTATGCGATCACCCTGTATAAAAAAACTTACTTATACTTGTGAGTTTTATCCAAAATAATTCCTGCGAGAAAGCCTCCAGTCATTCCGAATAATATCATAACTAATCCCATTCTACCAGCTTCTTCGGTAGCACCCTAAAAAAATTTATTGTTTCTATAAAATCTTCAATTGTAATTTTAGTTTTTTGCCAAAGTTATAAAAATTAGAAAAGTGCAGTTTTAATTGTATTATTTAACTTTAAATATAAGGTGGCCCTTGTTGTTGTAATCGTTATCACCTTCTATGACAAACTCTTGTATATCATCTTAATCTGAGCATAGGTATCTTTGTCATTTACTTTTAAACTCGTAAAGCCGGGCTCACACGACTGGCGCACTAGGCCAATATTTGAAGTGCCGTATAGGTACTTAGTAAGCATCGTGTGAATGGTAGAGTTCTCAATTATTGCACAAGTAAACCATTCTCACAACATGGCAATTATTCGGCAGTAACAAATATTGAGCAAGTCGTCTGATCCCGGCTTTATAACATATTTTGGAGGCCAGTTATTATTTTTAGGAAGGAAACTTATTTTGGAGGCCAATCATTATTTTTAGGAAGGAAACTGACTTGTCCAATGTTCATTGTATTATTTTTTTTTAATTTAACTAGACTCACAGGGAAATAAGATAACACAAATTGATTTAGCAACGTCCCGAAAGCTGAAAATATTCCAAAGCTTATACTGTAGGCGAACATGTGAATAACTAGGCCTTTATTCGTAAGTAGACATTTCAGAGACTTTAAAAATGTTCCCAGAGTAACTTCCTGAATATTTCTCCTCTCTTCGGCCTGAGCTGCACTTGGGGGATGTTTTGGCATATGTGGAAAATCTAAAAAATATGTAGGTGATAAGAAGTGTTAATAAAGTCATATTATTGTTTTTTAATAACCAAAACCATGGTTGATGACTTTTTATATATAATTTATAATATGCTAGATTGTTCTATTATTCACATTTATTAAATAAGTATACCTTAAGCTACTTACAAATAACTACACCTATACATGCAGGCACAATAGCAATAGAAAGACCCCAACACAATAATTTCAGTTGAGCTCCCATAACTTCTAAGTTTGGTAGATCTTTGACTATCATCGGTGGAATTAAGAATCCTAGAGCACTGCCCAATTGCATGCCAAAAACTCCTATAGAGCATACTGTCGATATCTTTCAAAAAATAGGAACGAAATATTAAGATCGCCTAAATCTATCTTAGGTTTATAACGTTTCGGTTGTTTACTACCCATCATCAAGTCATGTACTTGCAATAACAGTTTATAATTTGGCAATTTCCTGTTTTTTTTTTTTAATATTATTCATGATTATTACAAATGTGAGGAAGTTTAAGGGTAGGTACTTATTTTTACATATATTTTCTAGATTTTTTATTATAAAAAGTATACGATAAAACTTTTTGCGTATTAAATTTATATTAATCCAAGTGCATATACACAAAATAATAACTTATTAACACTTTGGCATTGAAATCTTAAATAGATTAAAGAATACCAGGTGACGATGTCGATTATAACATATTTTATTTTTTTGCAATTATAATGTCAATAGTTAAAAATCGGTTCGAGTTAATCCTACCGCGTCATTAGTTTGATTATTACATTTTTCCAAAATATATAATATCGACAATTTAAAAATACGGTTTTGAACAGGGCCATTTTTGACCTGAATTAGGGAAATTAGGTAAAATTAGACCTAAAGGAAAAAAATTTTTAAAAATAAACGAATTTTTAGAAAATACCTAACGAAAATTCAAGAAGTTAATTAAATATAATATAGGTGTACAATGTTTACTGGGGTATGGTTGGGGTTAGAGAGCTAGCTTAGATACAAGAGGAGCCATGGGGTCGTGCCCCCCCCCCCCCAAACAAGGAGTGGAATACAAAAAATAACATAGTATATGTATACTGTTTTGACTAACGCGGTAGCTTATTACTTTTTTCTGAAATGACCCCCTCCCTCCCCTCCCCACTGATGTATTCTCAATTATTTTATCAAAAGTCTTACCTCGTTGGGTTTGAACCATGTTACTGCAAGTTTAGGTGGCAAACTTAAGATAAAAACTTGGGAAAGCGATACTATGGCTTGACCAGCCAGCACTACATAGAAGGCATCTTGACTGATTGAGAAAAGTTTTACCGAAGCACCTATAGCTGTAAGAAAGCATCCTGCTAATGCTGCGAATCGTAGACCCTAGAAATAAAGGTAGGTATACATTTTTTCAAAATATTTTTTATCGAAAAATATATTTGCAGTAAAACCGATTACCTAAGACCTATGAAGCTTCTACAAAGAATATACTAACCAATTTATCAATTAAGAAAGATGACGGGAAAACAAAAATCGGCCATACTATCATGAACATAACGCCTGTCCAGTCGACAGCGCTTGAACTGACATTGTAGTACCTCATCACGATATTGGTCATTATGGAGTACTCCACCCATTGGAAACAACTGATGGTCGCATAATACACGTAAATCCCTAGGATATACCATCGCCTGTTGTACGCCATTACGACTTCAACGTTGTTATCGAGCATTGGGGAACCCGCGTTTATAGAACCCGTCATCTTAACGGTTTTTAGCCTTGCAACTAATTTAACTAAAGTTTTCGCCATGGTCCTGAAGCTTTTTGTTAAATTTTCGCGAGCTGTAGGATTAGTTATATCTTGTATAAAGTAATCCCTGTTAAATCCAGAAATTTGCCTCCGATAGCTTCCGAAATATATTTTCGCGATGTGTAATCAATAAATCTGACGTTACTCTATTTGTTTTCAATTGAAATTTGACAAGGTTTTAATCCGTAAATTAATCCCGTTGAGATTTTTATTACTTTAAGTCACCACTCTACATGCACCCACACATTTTTTCGAATTTAATAATTTCTTATGGTTAGATAGCACTTAAGATTTACGAAACTTACCCGTGACTACATCTGGGTAGATCGGCGACTCCTCTTTCTTGAATCGCGACTAACTTTCAACACATCACACCTGTCAATTTTGTATTGTTGACTACCACATTTAAACTTATTTTCAATACAGTTTTTGCACACTAATCCATATAGAAAATGTCTGTTGAAAATTACACGCGCTATATTCGTCATCACATCCGCTAATAATATTTCCTTTCCAGTAAATCTTGTTTCTAGGGCCAGCTGTTAACGGGTACTTTACGTTTAAGGTACCTATCGATTAGTAGAGTGTTTGCCAATAGTCGTCATTATAATAGGCATTATATAGTAATAAATAATAATGTACATTTAATTAACTTTATGAGAAGGAATCCCCAGTCCGCACATACTATGCAAGAGGGACCTAAGAATAAGAAACACTTGGGACTTAGTCATCACGACCTCGAAACTGTTTTCCCAGGTGTATAGTCATGTGTTGTACATAAAGTTGAATTGAATTCAAATGATCCCTTAAAATGATCATTTTTATATATGTACCTACCGCATAATTTTTGCAGAACATGAAAGAAGGGAGAGGTCGCGAGGCATTTCGATGAAACCCTGCTGGGTAAGGTAGTCTCAAACAGTCCAAATGAGACAAAATTTTCATCAAAACTAACTTCATAATCTGTACTTACAGAATTTAAATAATTTTAACATTAATAATATTTTAATATGAGCTATATTACTGAAAAAAAAACGTAAAGAAAAAAATATTATTTTTACATCAGTTATTAAATATTTACTACTTTACAGGGAATATAAAATACCTCGTATCAGAATGTTGCAAATGATAGAAGATCTTAGTAACATTAAAGTTTGTTCGAAATTAACCCTAATTATCTATGCTGGGCTAGTGCTGTATTTAAATGATAATGAATGTATTAGCATTGTGCTTTAAGAGTTAATAATAATAATAATAAAATATGGTTACAAATATAATTACAAAATTAGCGTATTGCAATAAAAATCACACATAGTCTAAAAATATCATCTATAATATCGTTAGGCATAAAATATTAGTAAATATTTAATAGCTGTGATAATTCGCGATCTTTAAATAGCATTAAGAGCTTGCCCTCTTAATACCGCCCAGAGCGACCAATAGCAGAAATACACGACGAACCACTGCCGCCCATCCATATGTGGTTAAGCTTAGTACTCCTCGAACTTCATTATTTAAGAATTCTTTCATCTGGCGGACTTCCTCATTATGGAACCGACCTTTCCGAGGTCGTTTTTCCCAACGAATATAACCTCCAACGATTCAAAACCAACGTGAATCGCTTTTTGCGCACACGCACCACTCCCAGAGTGTCCTAAAGAAGTTTTCCTATAGTGCTTGCGTTTGATCATAAAAAAAAATTACTTTTGTTAAAAAATTAATTTTCAAATTATTTCACCTGATATTGGACATCGTCCAGCAATTGTTCATCTAAATCTGTTTTATTCCTCGCAAAAAAATTCTATTTAAATTTAAAATCCAACTTTACCTTCATATTATTTGCGTCCTTCAAGTCAATTAGTCTCCTTATAAGCACCACCTATTTTAGTAAATGCAACTTACTCATATGAATTACTATTTTTTTGGGAAAACGACGAACCCAAAGGTACATTCATTAAATATCAAAACTATGACTAAGCGAATAGTAATTTAAAAAATGAAGCAACATAAAGAAACGTTTAAAAATTGTATCTGCGAGTTAGAGGAGGATTAATGTACGCAAGTGGCAAACCCTGATATACAGGGTGATTAACGATAAGTGATTTATTAGAAAACCTCGGAAACTTGTAGACTGATGATCTTATTAAAATTTTATTTGGCACTATGGGTAATTAGCAGTGGCGGCTCATGACCAATGATAGAGGGGGTTCACAAGTATGGTGAAATTATTTTTAAAATTTTTTTTTTGTGTAACGACCAAACAATTACTTTCTAGGCGTTTTAAATGTAGAAAGAAAAGAAGTAATAAGAAAATGCGTAGGTAAAACATATTTTTGTTCATTTTTTAATTTTACACAAGGAAATAGTACAACTTTTGGAAAATAATAAGAAAGGTTTTAACACACTAAGGTGTGTATAGCTGTCGGATCTTAACGTCGCATGCAACCCTCGTAACAATATTTATACAGTCCACTACTAATACTACTAAAGCCATCTACGAACTATCAAGAAAACCGAATGATGTCCAATACTACTACCGCCATCAACGAGTTATCAACAAAACCGAATGATGTCTAACACCACTACGCCATCTACGGCTACGTCATTAGGCCCAACCAAGACGAGAACAATAGTTAACTGTTTTATGACGAGAACGAATCGAGCCACGAGACTGACAAGTTGGCATTCTTCATGTTTTCAGTGTTTTTCAGTTTAAATAAAATGGTTTAAAATCATATCGAGTATCATTTATCGAAATACACAACATTTATGGACCCTACACAATAGTGCTTAAACGTAAAGTCCATTCCTCGGTTCTTAATTGTAGAAAATTGATGAATAACGCATCATTAAGTTTGGAATACTCTCTATACATTTTTTTTCACATATTTCATTTTTAAACTTTCTAATAAAGTCCCTAGATTTACCCTTTGTGGTCTGCGTTAAATTAATTTCGGGTTTAGGTGTTCCCTTCACTTCAATTTTTTGCTCCAAACTCAAAGAGCTAAAGTTATTTCTTAAATAGTCCACCGTCAACTATTCATTTTAACTTAATAAATATATAATATTAAAATATTAAAACATACACGCTCGAATTTCAAACTAGATGCACGAACAGACAACAGCGCGGTGCACAACACAAAAACTGTGCGCCTTTTCCATGTTAAATCGTCATAGCCCCGCTGCCACACGCCACCTGTTACCACAGAGAAACTGCACAACTTAATCGCACGTGCGAGCAAGTCTCGTCATAATCGTCATTTACCTCGACCGAGGCACGGTTGCCGGATCTATAAAGTTTGGTTTGACGGGATGATAAAATATTAGGGAGGGTCGGACTTTTTTAGTTTGACGGTACGATAAAATATTAGGGAGGATCGGACTTTATACGATAAATAATATTCAATGAATATAAATTAATATTTTTTATTCGTTTTGTTTTGGGGGAACCGCCACTGGTAATTAGTCTGAATTTTTTAAAAATATGGTTTACCGTTCCTATCATGTAGTTGCACAAAAAATTATAAACCCAAACAAAAAACCGCAGTTGCTATTACCATTTATTTTTACTATAAAAAATCCTGTAATTAAATGAATGCATTCTGTTATTTTTCTACAAAATATATAGCTATCTAAAAAGAAACATGGGTTTTACATATTTTCGGAGACCTTCCAGTAGGCACAATTAGCAATTTAGAATATTGTAGACATATTATGTATTCCCAAGAAAACTAACAAGCAAAATATATTTTTAAAAATGGTTTAATAAACACTACGAATCAATCAACAAATATTAAAATAAATAATTAATTAACTGCATCAGATCATAAAAAATATGTACCTATAGGTATTCGTCGGTTAAAGTTTAACTAAACTTTGATAGGTACACCTGGAATATTTATAAACTAGTAATAAATACAATATAAAAATATATCCTTTAAAATTTGACCTAAAACTTAAATAAATTACCCTCGACTTTGAATTTTGAACGCTTAAGAACGGAAAGGTGGAAATATTCTTGGATACAAACGCCATGTTTACCCGGATTGCGATCTATCTCTGGTATCAGCGCCTGACAAACAAAGCGCTCTTTCTTATAGAGATCAAAATTCAAAGACAAAATAGTTCTCACTAAATCCTTGCAAACAGTCTTAAATTTAAAAACGTATAATAAAGTCTAATTTTAAACAATGTCCAAAATTCTGCTAAGGTTATTTTCAATTTGTCAACCCTACTATGGCAGGTCTTGTATCGTTCGTCATATATACAATGTACACAACATTGAGACATTACTTTAAAAGCGCCCATTCTCGCGCTTGTTCTCAGTGTATGTTCAATTCCTAAAAGTAATATAGAAATAGGAAAAAAAAAGCCTCATTAAAACATAATAAGTATCTCATGAAGAACAAACCTTAATTTCCAAATTTTTTAAATATTTATAAATTTTTTTTAAGTAGGTACAAATTTACTTACCCCTCATAAGATCGTTCGTTTTTAAGACTAACAACATTTGGCGGTTTACATTTTCTAAAACCGAAGATATTTGTGGCAAAAGTCCACTAAAATGTTGCTGGACAAAGTCTTTTTCTCCTTTTGAAAAATTCTCCCTACAAAGAATGGACTTATTTTTCTTGACAAACTTGACAACAATATTTGGCTTGCCAAAGAATATAATACAAATTTTTTAACAAATAATTTAAGAGTTTAACCTGTAAAGCATGTATGGAAAAAATAGCAACTGTTCTCTCCTAGATTATAATAGGAAGTATGTGATGAGCCGCAGCAGATTATACAAAAAGTTTGGCAGCCGCTTGTTCTGTTTTTTGACTGGTTTAACTTCCTATTGTCCTACCTGTCAATGCCCTTTAATATGGTATCCCACGTTCTTCCCGTCACCATGCAAGCAAATAGTCCATAGGCATCCCCTTCTATCCCTAAATTTTTACTATACATCCTCATGTTAGGTCTGTTCCGATCCAAAATGCTAAGCCATAGATTTGCATAGTTTATTCTAAATTCATCTTTTAATGTCTAAAAGGCAAGAACAAAATATATTTTTTATATTAAACAAAGGTAAATTTAAAAAATTAAAAATAATCGAAAATAGATATAACAATTATACAGAAAAACTTACAGCATACAGCCCATGATCTAATAAAATAATATCACAGTGACCCTTCTCATTTTTCTTAACCAAAATATTTCCTGGGTGGGGATCACTATGAACAAATCCATTGATAAAAATCATTTCTGAATATAATTGTCCCAATTTGCTAGATATTTCGTAAGGATCAATGTTGTGCTCTTTTATGTAATTTAAATCATTTACTTGCCCACCTTCTACATAGTCCATTGTTAGTACTCGGGGTGTAGACAAGTCCCATCTAAAAGCAATATATTTTTACAAATTTTAATATGTTTTATATATCATAAATTTATTTTATAAAAAACATATGTAGGGTAGTCTATTCTTAAATCAAAAACTTACCTAACTTTAGGCACCTTCAACCAATCAATCTTTTCAAACATTTCTGCAATTTTTTCAGCATTCTTCCCCTCCTGATAAAAATCTAATTCCTGGGGTATATTTTTCTTTGATTCATCAACAAGCCACTGAAATTTAAATTCAGGAAACACCCAGCTCATCAGTTTTACGAGATATTCCATGGTTTTCATATCAACCCTCGAATTACCTTGTACATAAGGATGTTGGACTTTAATTGCCAAAACTGAGCCATCTTTCAAAGTCGCCTTGTGCACTTGAGCTAAGGAGGCCGTTCCTAAAGGCTCAGGATCTATGTATTCAAATATTTCAAATGGCTAAAAAAATTTGTTGCTGTAAATATTTTATATTACTTACATGACATGAAGTAAATTTAAAGGTAATACAATGATAGGACTTACATCTCGTTTTAAATCTTCTGCTATAACTCTATAAATATCTTTAACTTCAGTGGTGGGGGCATGGCTATGTAAAACCTTCATAGTTTGTACATATTCAGTAGGAAGTAAGTAGTCCAAAGCAGCTATATGTTGTCCTACTTTTATATACACCCCTCTATTGGTACAGCATAATTCTAGAAGTTTTTCTGCTGAACGCTTATGACAAATTGACTATAAAAAAATTGTAGAGTAAAATTGTACAGCTGTCAAAAAAATTGATTGGTGTTATTTTTTGTAGGAACATTATGTTAAACAAACAACTAATATTACCTTCAATTCCTTATATTGCGGGGTCTGTTTGTCCAATCCTTTTCCATACAAATCTTTTTTGTAAATAATACCAATTTTAAATACTGTTATTGCTGCTCTACTGAAACGAACTATGCCAATCGAGTCCCACTCATATTGATTACATTTTAAACTAAGCGCCGTACTACCTAAAATCCCACCTATGAACGAATATTTTATGAGGGGCCGTATTCGTCCAGAGAACATTTTTTTGTTTAGGTGGCAAATTTTTTGTGTCCTACTTTCTACAAAGGTAAATAGAAATATCGTACGCGATTTGAATGGATATATTAATTACATAAAACTGCTGGGTTATAGGGTATTGTTTTTGTACAATCAACTAATGTTATATACTGATTTAAATAAAAGAATCTAAAAATTCTGTTCAAACTAAACAAAAAATCAACGTTCTAACCTAAAAACAATATGTTGACAGTAGCAGCACAAAGAATTGTTATTGTCGAGAATTGCAATGGCCTCAGCCTCTAGCTTTGCAGCCATTAGCCAACTTTTTTCTTGTTTTATAGAGCGTCAGCACAGAAAAGTGACAGGCACTCGATGGCGCAATGTGTTTGTTCTGTGTCACCAGTACAGCGGCAAAATTGTGGTGTGAGCGGGAATTTTAATATCTCCTTCAGAATTTCATAGAAACAATAATAACTGAAGAAGACGGAAGACTAAAGAAGTTTCTTTGCGAATAGGTATTACAACTTTACCAAATATACTCTTAATTTCTTTTTACCATTATATTCTTCTTCAACCTATTTATGAAAACCGGAAAAAGGAAGTTGGTGCCATTATTAGAAATAAACATTTTTTTGTTGCTTTTTTTTGTTGTCTGCTGACTACTGTGGCCTCAAGAATTCTTCCCTGTCTGTGTTGTTTTCAAAACGGATTTTAAATTATAGAGTCTTGTTGAACAAGACTTATTCAACACGTGTTTTGTTTTAAAATAGAATTTTCATCGACTTTAGGTAAGAGAAATTTATGTTTTGCTATGCAACCAGTCAAATATTATTTTTCTGTTAATTTTATTCTTTCAACTTTTGCTTTTGAATTTTCAGGAATAAAACGAGCTAAAAATTTACCGAAACATGACTGGAAAGATGTCCAAAAAGGGAAGGAACCCAGGAGTAGTGGATAGTTGGCTGGATAGCTTGGATTTATACAGAAAGAATGTTGCTTATGATGAAACTTGTTTGTTTCGAGCTGTTAGCGAACAGGTAAAGAGTTTTGAAAAATAGAGAAAAATACTTTTCTTCATTGTCACAGACCTTTAAATCCTTTTTTCAATAGTTATTTGTAAGTTCCTCTACATAATTCTCACGTTTTCTCTTGAAAGTGGGATCCTTACTGATCTTTACTTAATAGATAGATAGATAGATAAACTTTTTTTATTCAATAAAGCCAAAGAGGCATAGAACAATGTTACAATTACAATACTATGTAACATTAAATAAATAAACATTTTTAAAAAATCCAGTACACAAAATACATCTTCACTCTTCCAAAAAAATTATATTTTGAAACTACATCAGAATTAAACAATATGAAACAATACTTTCTCTTACAAACAGAACACACGCAGTAGCGACAATAGTAATAATATTTAAGACCACATAACATATCAAGATCAAATACCTTAAATACATTAAAACAGAAACAGAGTCACAATGAGCCCCACTATGCCACACTAGATCGATCAAGCTAATATAGCTACAAAATCTTGTAATGTCTTAATTATTTAATCTAAATTTGCATAGCTCTTTGATTGTCAAGTATTTCATGAAAGAGTACGCAAGGAATGTATCGAATATGGAAAAACTCATTATGACCAGTTTAAACATTTACTTGAAAACAAGAATGATTGGGAAAGACATATAAATATGCTGGATAAACACATGGTCATATGTGGTAACTTAGAAATTAACATGATTAGCAGAAAGTATGAGTAAGTATTACTTTCTTGGGATGGGGCTTAAACTGATTCCTACTTGAAATTTTTATTCAAATTTTAGCCGAGATGTTCTTATATTTCATGCAAACCAACAGCAAATCTATGATGTTACAAAGCGTGGTCTACCATCAAAACCAATAATGCTTTGTTTGATGGATGATGATCACTATGATGCTGTTTATAGAAAGGAGCATATTATAGATGCTGGATTTTGCCAGTGTAAGTTCATTTCTACGAATTAATCCATTAAATAACAACAAAATAAATAACTGCCATACAATAGAATTTGTACCGCAGAATAAAGTTAATAAAAATTTTCTTTAGCCTTAGTTTACAAAATACTGTATGAAGACGTTTTTAAAATCTCTAATGTAGACAACATAGTTAACGCAATGCTTTATGAAAAAACCCATGTTATCAACCAAGTGGAACTGGAAGAAAAGAGATTGTCGGGTGACGCACCAGAGCTGAAGGCAGAGGATTTAGTTAATGCTGTGATAGCTCCGTTTCCTTTTAAGGTTGCCAAAGCTTTGGATCCTGCGATTTACAGGAATATTGAGTATGACTCATGGGGTGAAGTACGAAGAGGTAATTCTTTTAAAGCAATTATCATATATATATAATAATTTGGTAATAATGAATCTTGTATATTGTACTAAACTGCTGGCCATTTGCTTTCGAGCAAGAAAAATTTCGCCTAAATTTAAAAGTTAATATTTTCTGAACCAAATATGACATCGATCTCCGGTTTTTAATGGTTGATAGATTTGTCCCTTAGGAAACAATTGCCAAAGTTGGATTGTCTTAAACTGTTAGAAAATTTTATATACAGGGTGTTAAAGAGGACGATGATTTTTGCTCCAATTTCAATAGCATGTAACTTTCACAATATTATTTTTAAATTTTATCACTGTACGTCAATTGAATCACTGGTTCACAGCAAAGAAAGTAGTCTGTAAAATTTTTGATATCTGCGATATTTTAAGAGATACCGATTTTTTTGAAAACTTTGCTTTTTTTTCAACTTTTTGTTAGCTAGATCCCACTGTGCGTTGTATCGTGCAAACTTTGCAAGTGATTATTATACCTTATGAAAAGCTTGTTTATGTTCAGTAACAACAATTGTACCTAAATGTTGTGATGTACAGTGGCGTACTTATAATCACTTATATGTCTATGCTTTATGAGTATCTCACAATTTTTTCTATTGGAAAGTACTCGCCCCTAGATTAGGCAAGTTTTTCCTTATTTGTTAGTTTTTCATATCGCGCTACAGGTATATTATACAGTGTCTACAAAATTTTCAAAAAGATAATTTTTTTATTTAATTGTTTGAAAAAATGTATTTATTAATTTCTAACTTTCTAACACGACACTATTCATAAAATTATATGAAAAACTAAAAAATAAGGAAAAACTTGCCTAATCTAGGGGCGAGTACTTTCCAATACAAAAAAATTGTGAGATACTCATAAAGCATATAAGTGATTATAAGTACGCCACTGCACATCACAATATTTAAGTACAATTGTTGTTACTGAACATAAACAAGCTTTTCATAAGGTATAATAATCACTTGTAAAGTTTGCACGATACAACGCACAGTGGGAACTAGTTAACAAAAAGTTTAAAAAAGCAAAGTTTTTCAAAAAAATCGGTATCTCTTAAAATATAGCAGATATCAAAAATTTGACAGATTGCTTTCTTTGCTATGAACCAGTGATTCAATTGACGTACAGTGATAAAATTTAAAAATATTATTGTGAAAGTTACATGCTATTGAAATTGGAGCAAAAATCATCGTCCTCTTTAACACCCTGTATATAAAATTTTCTGACAGTTTAAGACAATCCAACTTTGGCAATTGTTTCCTAAGGGACAAATCTATCAACCATTAAAAACCGGATATCGATGTCATATCTGGTTCAGAAAATATTAACTTTTAAATTTAGGCGAAATTTTTCTTGCTCGAAAGCAAATGGCCAGCAGTTTATTACATCAGGTTTTTCTATGATAATAGAATGATAATGAAATAGTCAACTATTCTAGACTAACTAATTTCTTTTATATAAGAATTAAGACTTGGTGATTGGTATTATGGAGACGACAAGCTAAAACTAGGCACAAGATGCGTTCTAAACGATGGAACCAGCGGAGAAGTCTTTGATTGTTACATTCAAGAATTACTAAGAAATCAGAACAAGTGTGTAGTGTATTTAACCAAGTTTGCCGAAAAAAGAATTGTGAATTATTCAGATTTGGCTCCAGAGAATGATGCCAAACCCTGGCCATTGCCTTACAGGTAAGAAACATGTTGCGTCGAAAATTAGGAAACCTTTATTTTACTTTGTGCTACATTAATTTCGATATTTTGAGATTTGAATGTAAAACAAACTGTGCCCGTTTGCAGATTTTCGAAAAATCTCGTCATTAGCAACACAACGCAATTACCGCCAGTAGAAAAAATCAAAAACATAAGGAAGAAAAATAAGGAGAAGAGACAAAGTAAGAGTTTCAGTGAATTGTCTAATGTGGGCAATGAGGCAGTGGATAATATTAGTGCCTATGTCGGGGTACCCTTGGTAAGGATATTATTTCATATTTAAGTACAGTCAATTCTATAATGTTTCGATCAATTTCTTACTCTTTGACAGACTGCAGCTTTACGGAACATGTTGAAACAAAATTACTTGCTATTTGTTTTTTATTCTCGACCTTAAAATATTAACTTGTTAACTATTAAACTGGTAGTTGGTGTTTTTAAGTAGAACATGAAAAGCTAGGTAGTAATAGACCATCCCTTTTTCTCCTGAAGTGCCGTATCCTCTTAAGGGATAAAAAAAAAACTATTGTTCAGGTGGCACTATCTCAGAGAGAGCAGGATTTAGATATAAGTAGATTCAATTATCTCTGGTGTAAGTTCTTGTGTATTTATTTTTACAAGCAATTGTCACCGGTTTTTAGCAGATGCACAACAATAACAACGGTAACAATGATCACTTGAAAGTCGAGGTTCCTACTGATACCACAGGATCAACTGTTCCTCACTCAGATGGCCTGGTGACTCCTGTTACTCCGGATATTAACCAGTATCCGCAAAGGTATGTTTATGTCCCTTAACCTTCGTATTGCTAAAACTTCGATATTGATTTTAAGGTATCATTGGGAACAAGTCCATTGGCCCACCCCAGTCCATTATGTGCCACCACCTGATAATACTTACTATCCTCAAACTCCAGACCAGTTTGTATGGCCACAAGGTCCTGCCACGCCCTATTTTGATTATAAACCTATGGTTGCTTCGGCTCCATCTACGCCCAACGTTGTCCCATACCACGGTAAGATAATATTCAAGCAGTCCTCATCAAATTTAGAATTTTTTATTCGACACATAGACATATTTGAAATTTTATCATGTTTTTTTTATAGATACATCATATCCGTTCTACTTCAACTACCATGTCGCCCAGTACCCTCAATATCCCCTTACCCCGACCACGCCTACTCCAGTAATATCACAAAACTCTCTAAGTACCCCTGAGAGAACTACAGAAACTCCACATCATATGATGCAATGTCCACTGAGTCCTGAGGTAGTCCCAGTGCATACATCTGTGCCGAACGGCCACGGGCTGAGTCAGAATATAACTTACATGTCCCACCCACCACATTCCATGGAAATGTATCCACCAGTGCTACCGTTACCGCCAGGTAAGTTGTAAGCATTTAAATAGAGAAATATATTACCTGGCAAACAGTAACACGAGTCTTTGACTTACTCTTATGGCCTGGTGTTGCTTTTATCTTTACAAAATACATTATTTTCAAACCGTCACCTTAAAACCAGACTATTCTATGTGCATGTTTACAAATTTTACAACCTCGTTAAGAAATTATAATGCAATTATTCTATAAAATGTACAGGAGAACCAATATCCAATCACTCAAAAATTACATGGGATTTTCTTCTTGTATACCGTATTGAAAAAATGGCACATAAAACACTATGGTTCTAAAGCGACAAAGTACAAGCAGAGCTGGGCAGTATTTGTACTCACAAATACTTTTTTTTATTTAAATACTTTTTGTATTTAAATACTGAGTATTTAAATACTGAGTATTTAAATACTGAGTATTTAAATACTTTTTTATAATAGGTATTTGTATTTATTTCACAAATACTTTGCAAAAGTATTTAGTATTTAAATACTTTTTTTATTTTCCTTTCAGTATTTAAATACCTTTTGGAGTATTTAAATACTTTTTTAGTATTTAAATACTTTTTGAGTATTTAAATATTTTTTTAGTATTTAAATATTTTTTGGAGTATTTAAATACTTTTTTATGGTATTTAAATACTTTTTACTATTCAAGTACTGTTTTCTATTTAAATATGGTTCATGTTGAAAATTCTAAGTTTGCACTTGTCACGCGTGTCAGGAAGCGAAAGATAGTTTCCGTACGATGCCGACACAAGTGGAAGGAACGAAATTGTAGCTTTGATGGTCAGAAATCAAATGATTCTGGACCGAAAATCATTGCTGTTCATCCTGATCAATGGCGTAGGAATCTCGAAAATAGGCCATGCAGGCGCGTATAAAAGGAGGGGGGGGGGGGGGCCTTGGTTGTAATTACCCCCCATATACGATGAAACAGAAAAAAAAAACTGGAGAAATCAGGCAAAAGTAATTAAAAAAAATACGATAATCTTAGCACATGTTACGTAATATACGAAGTTATTAATGTATTTTGTATTTATTAAAGTGTGTTTTTAAAAAATATAATTCAGCTTCAAGTTTGCAGCTTAATTTTATCATATCACAAAAGAATGTAGGTACTTAATGTACAAAAGACTAACTGCATTGCATTTTCTCTCATGGAAGCAAATCGTCCCCACTTTGAAAGCATTCACAATATATGCAAGACAAGACAGACATAGAAACGCTGAGAAAATATCCCATTATCAACAAATTATTTTTGAAATATAACACTACTCTTCCCTCATCTGCCCCAGTTGAAAGAATGTTTTCATTTGCAACATTCATTAATACGCCACGACGACATGCTTTATCAGACGATAATTTCGAAAATCTTGTTCTTATGAAAGCCAACGCATCGAACATTTAAAACATTACATTATAAATTATTATTCTTGCATTACAAATTTTGAGTAATTAGGTTTAGGTAGAAAGTCTTTTGTTATGTTATCAGTTGAAGAATACAGGGATAAAATAAGGATTGTCAGAAAATCAGAGTTTTGAGATAAAATGCATTTTTTAGTATGGACATCCCTAGTTTTATTTCAGTACAGTAAAACTTTGACTCTAATTTCTACAGACGTTCCTAGTTTTATTCGGCTAATATTTTGACCATGGAAAGTAACAACATGTGCCAACAGGTTGCGCTAGTAATCTCGATTTCGATAAATATGGACAATTCCTGTTTTATTCCTGTACCCTTAAGTTTATGTTGAGTTGTCGTGGTTTTTTAATTAAAATTTACTGTCAATACCAATAAAATATTACAAAACACACTCTTTATTGCTGTTAAATCTTATTTGATTCTAAAATATTTTGAGGATTGAGGTACCTACCTATTCAACTGCCTACTTAGAGGAGATAAAAATACTACTATACTATTTAAATATTTTTAAAAGTAATTACAGTCGAACCTCTATAACTCGAACTTGAAGGGACAACCAAAAAAGATCGAGTTACAGAGAGATACTCAGAAAGTATTTATAAATACTTAAAAGTAATTAAATACTTGGAAAGTATTTAAATACTCAGAAAGTATTTAAATATAGTATTTAAACCTAAAAAGTATTTAAATACTTTTGTAATTAAGATTTAAATACTTCATTACTTCAAAAAGTATTTAATATTTAAATACTTTGGAATTTAATTAAGTATTTAGTATTTAGTATTTAAATACTTTTAAAAAGTATTTGTCCAGCTCTGAGTACAAGTATAGAATTTTAGAACTATATATTTTACCAGGTACTCCTGTGGTTTACACACTACCGCCTGACCTAGAAATGGTACTACCTACATCGCCTGTGGCGATGTACACGCCGACGACCCCCGGTGATATACAGTTGGTGCCACCTCCAGGGTACCTTTATTCGACCGGGCAAAACGTGTCAACGGTTCCTTGGTTCCATAATGGATACCCTTATAATTCCCAAGGGTTTATCTTTCCGCAGTCCCAGCAACAGGCTAAGTAGTTTTTCTTTTCATTCTTCATATTCTTCTGTATTCGCGATTATATTTTATATGTTATTTTTTACACGTTTATTTGAATTTAGGTTTGTTTGTGCTGCAGATCACTATGTTTTTAAACGTTTTTAGAACAGGCAAGCATCACAAACAAAAAAAGTATTTTTTTTTGTTTTCGTGTTTTGAAGTTTTATTATTGTGGTTATTTTTAGTATTATAACTTAAGACCTAGTATCATGGTTCTTCGTCATTTTTCTTTACTATAAGGCCGCCAATGTCAATTACAGTACGCACAGGGGATCTTTACCCTGACGTCATCGCTTACACGTCATAAAAATCGTATGAATCAAATCAAAATTACGTGGAAGAAAAGTTGTCAAAACAAAAACTAATTTCATAACATTTTAATTGACGTAAATAACGTTCCCATATACGGATTTTTAAAAATTTCTTTAAAACTCCGAATCAAAATTTTGAGTCGGTCTTACATAAAATAGATTGTTAGGAATATGTAGGTATGAATCTGATATTCTTGAATTTTTACTGGCAGCTATGTACCTACTTCTTATTTGACAAAATGATAAACTCGGTTTAAATGTGACATTTTGATTACACAGATTAAAAAAACATCAAAGAAAGTTTAATTTTTGATTTAACCAACAGAGATCATTTGAATTAATTTATTAAAAAGTGCTCCGTCCATTCATCCCCTACAGGAATCACCCCAAAAAGTCAAGAGTTTTTTCATTAGAATTGAAGATAAATGGTAATTTATGTCGTAAAACATGAAAAAAAAAATCAATTTACGAAAAAATGCAAACTAATAGGCATTGCCTTGGAAATTTAAATAAATTATTTTATTGAACTGTCATATTTGTATTTTTCGACCAATTTTTACCAAATTTTGAGACGAGATTGTGAACTTAATTTGGCGATTTCAGATTTGATTTTGCCCGAAATACGTTCTGTGAACCTTCTAGTTTCGATACATATACAGAGCGTTTGGAAATTCGGGCGATTTTACTTATTTTTTTCGAAACTAAAAAGACGTGTTTTTACGTTTTTGGGATGGCAAAATAGCGGAGCGGAGACTTATCCACAATTTTTAGGGTTAGGAATACTTTATTACAATAAATAAATAACAATAAATATCAATATGTACTTACCACTAACACAAAAAAGCGATACCAAAAGCTCTGAAAAGAACTGTTTGCAGGAGTAAATGAAGTTTTAATGCACAAAAATGTATAAAAACGAAAAAATTGTGAATCAATTGTCACAATGACGTTTTTGTAATTTGTAGTACTGCGTAAGTCAAAATAATTATTTGGCAACTCTTCTTTATAATTCTTTCTCTGTCTAACACGTTTAATTCCGGACGACGTATAATACACAATTTTTATTCGCTTTTATGTCTGTACCAAACAAAGATGCAGAGATATGAAATATGTCGGGATATCTATTTGTTAGCGATGACGTCAGGGTAAAGATCCCCTGTGCGTACTTTATCCTGCTTCCTTGGAAATCAATGAACTTTTTTTATGTGTTAAAAACGATATTCTGGCACCTAGTTTTATTTATGTTAAAAATTTTTTTACGGAAAGCCGATAAAAATGATTTCAATAACTTAGGCGAAAGTTAAAGCGGTTGCAGAGTCTATTAAAAAGGTACAATATTCGAATAAAAGGAAATGGCGGTGAACCAGTAACAAGCAGTATTATTATAAAAAAATATTCCTCTGAAACCTATAAGGCTGAAAAATTGTGACTTTAGTAAAAGTAAGTTTGAAAAAATTAGGGATGTACCGGGAAGAAGCCCAGGATGCTATGAAAGCCGAACGTTTACTCGGCCACCGGGAAATAACCCCATTTTTTCATCGGTTTCTCGGCCCTCTTGAGAACATATTTAAAAACATTTTCTCCTGGAGTTTCTTTCTGGCAACAGTGGCCGGGTAGACCTGGGTAATACCGACTGTACCCAGTGCATCCCTAGTAAAAATAAAGCGTAATGTAAGAATAACGGGCTATCACTCTTAAATTATGTTGTAATGATACTTTTTATAAAAGTATTGTTACAAGATTGTTGTTCCTGTGAAACTTTACGAGACTGAAATTTAATTAAGTAAAAACGTGTCTTTATACATATAAAATTATGCTGTGATTTATTCTTAAGTTATGTTACAATATAGATAACTCAAAGTGCAATAAAACTTGGATATACATAATGTACATCTGCGGCAAAAAAACACGGTCGTCTAATTTGAATATAACAAGCTTCCTTATGGGCTACTTCAGACTGTGACCTAGATGACGATTATTTTTACGCACTTGTACATTAAAGACTGTGTGTAAATGCAAAGGTATTTTTAGAAAACATATAATTGGCCTTATGTAAAAGTCTCCAAAAATCCGGTAAATTAAGAAATGGCTGTACCGGGTGTCCCACTAAGAATGGCTCTCGGCCGTATCTCTGAAAGTGTTAGTCGTATGGCTTGCGGAAAAATTTTTTAATATGAAAAGTGATCATAAGAAATTGCTGGAAATTATTTTCAAGTTTCTCAGTCGAGCGCTAGAGGGCGCAACCGTAACGGTAAATCCGTAAAGCTTAGTTTTTTCAAATGTTGCCGCGTTAAGGTATATTGAAAATAGCATTTTCGTATACTTTAAGGTTTTATGAAGAGAATTTACTTATAACATATTTTTGTCACTTTTAAAATAAAGTGGTGGGGGAAGGTTGAACATTATTTTAAATAAATGCCTACAACTCCGGGTTGGCTCAACAGAATTTAGTGAACTTTGTTTTGTTAAAAAGTGGTTCCCTTACTCTATACTTTACTGTATAAACTATGACAATATGACTTTTAAAGTAGGCGCTAGAGGGAGCTATTTTACCACTTAACAAACATTGCGCATTTTTTCAAAAATTTTAAATACAACAGTATATTTAATTTTACTTCGTCACAAAGACCAATAAAAGCCTAAAGAACTGGCGAAAACCACAACTTGATATCTTTTTTCAAACCGGAGATATTAACAAGAACAAAAATAAACACGGAAAAATATGATTATATTTAAGTTTCAACGGTACAGGTTTTTTCAAAAGTCAAATAAAAACTTTGACGTGAAAGCACCTAATTTTAAATTAGTTTTTGTTTTTCCAAGGCCTATTTGACTTTTGAAAAAACCTGTACCGTTGAAACTTAAATATAATCATATTTTTCCGTGTTTATTTTTGTTCTTGTTAATATCTCCGGTTTGAAAAAAGATATCAAGTTGTGGTTTTCGCCAGTTCTTTAGGCTTTTATTGGTCTTTGTGATGAAGTAAAATTAAATATACTGTTGTATTTAAAATTTTTGAAAAAATGCGCAATGTTTGGTAAGTTGTAAAATAGCTCCCTCTAGCGCCTACTTTAAAAGTCATATTGTCATAGTTTATACAGTAAAGTATAGAGTAAGGGAACCACTTTTTAACAAAACAAAGTTCACTAAATTCTGTTGAGCCAACCCGGAGTTGTAGGCATTTATTTAAAATAATGTTCAACCTTCCCCCACCACTTTATTTTAAAAGTGACAAAAATATGTTATAAGTAAATTCTCTTCATAAAACCTTAAAGTATACGAAAATGCTATTTTCAATATACCTTAACGCGGCAACTTTTGAAAAAACTAAGCTTTACGGATTTACCGTTACGGTTGCGCCCTCTAGCGCTCGACTGAGAAACTTGAAAATAATTTCCAGCAATTTCTTATGATCACTTTTCATATTAAAAAATTTTTCCGCAAGCCATACGACTAACACTTTCAGAGATACGGCCGAGAGCCATTCTTAGTGGGACACCCGGTACTGTGTTCTTCAGATATATCTTTGGATATAAATTTTGTTTTAAGCCAATTTCAAAAACCACTTTATAATTAGCAGCTTTTAGCTGTTTTTGATACATATAAAGGAATTTCCGTTAAGTTTCTTTTTGTCTTTTTATGAGTAAGTTAAAAAAGCCATCTTAGAAGTATTAGTTAAGTTCAGTTCAGTTACTTTAAGTTTAAAATCTTATGTTGAAATCATAAGTCATTATTATAAAACACTTTATGTATTTGTTATCGAGTCAAATATAATAATTGTTATAGAAACTACATTGCCGTTTTTTAGTTTAAGCAAAAAAGGTGCTCAGGGTTCAAAAAAGGGTTCAGTTTTGTAACTTTAAGCATTGAATATTGAATAAAACAAGTTAAAAAGTTATGATGTTAATCTATTAACAACCAAGGGACGTAATAAAAAATGGTTAACAATGCATTTCAAGCGTGTGTTTATAAATCGCATTTGTATAAAAATTACTTTTTAATCATCATTATCTCACTGCAAGAAAGTAAAAAATAAGCAGAAATCATAAAAGAGTACTTTGATCTAAAGAAAAATTAATAATACTAAAAAAAAACCTTAAGATTCGTCGTCGCTGCCTTGAGGTTGTCGCGCTTTAGGCCCTCCTGCCCGTTTAGCCATGATTATTTGATCAACTCGTAGAATCGTAGCGACTGCATTAACTGCGTACTTGATTCCCCAATATTTCGACTGGTACAAATCGAATATTTTCTTGTCCAGCGCGTCGCAAGTCGAGTCTTCCGATTCAATGTCCACGCCCGCGTTTTTCTGACCGTTCTGCAAGAAAATTTTATAAATTAAGCTTCTCTTTACATTAACAACACACTTTGAGGGACTGTACTTTATTCTTCATCAGTTCTAAGCCCTTGCAACTTCATATGTATAAAAATTAAAGCTTACCTGATGCGCATCCAAAATCTTTTCCAATACTATTTGAGATTTCAATCCGCTATTGTCAGCTAACGTTTTTGGGAAAGTTTCTAGGGCAGTGGCGAACTTTCGAACAGCATACTGTTCCAAACCAGGAAGAGTATCGGCATATTTCAGTAACTGAACCGCCAATTCGGCTTCAGTGGCACCCGCACCAGGTAAAAATCTTGGATCCCTTGAAAGTCCCTTAAAAATAACCATTTTTACACTCGAAACATTTTAAAGTCCACTGGAATGATCTAAATACTAATCTTTTTGTGGTTTGGTCTTACCTTGAATGTGTTTACACCATCGTCGATAGCCCTTTCAATATCGTCCATGTAATTGTCAGTCGCTCCACGAATGACAACGGTGGAAATTCTAGATTCTTTGCTTTCTTGTCTGAATGCTACAATAGGTGTATCACCTAACTCCTCCACACAAACTACATCACAATAACCAAGTTCTTGAGGGGTGGGGGCTATAAGACGTGGCAACACTGTAGCATTTACCTAAAAGTAAAGTTGTTACATAAAAATAATTGATTGTTGTAAAGTAGAGAACAAATCAACTATAATAACTTAAAACTTACAGTTTTACTCAATCTTCTCAAGTCAAACTTTGACATCAATCTGACAGCCATCATATTGTATTTGTGTATGTAATGCAGTGCCATATCTCCAAACTTGGCACCGGCCACTATAACTTTGGCGCCAGTGTCTGCAATGGACTTAATTTGAAGTTCGAGAAGATTTTCTTCTCCCCTGCTGAAGTTCATTAATTCATCGGCGGTTTTGATCAATACAGTACCTGAAATACATTTTCCTTTATAGTGAATATATTTATAGTCTGATAACATTCTATAAAATTTATATTTAGGCAATTTATTTTTACCTTTAGTCTCCGTCTGTAAAATGTCGACAGGACAACTGTATACAGCTACCTTTGCATTATCTGCCCTTGTAATTTCACCCTCAACCACTCTCTTAAAAACCATTCCTTGCACGACCTATATTACAAATTAAATTATCACTAAGTACATAAAATTCCTCATTAGAATTAATTATTTTGAAAATAGCATTTTAACAACTAGCTGTTGCAAGCAATTCAGGAAAAGTAAATGAACCTCACAAGGAACATATTTATTTGAAAACTAAAGGATAAAGAAATACACACCTGTGAACTAAATAATCCTGATCCTAAAACCTTACAAACTCTAACATTATCAACATTAAAGGTGGTTTGCTCTGGCAGAATTGATATACACGCCTTGGTAACCAAATCTGCTAGGAAGTCTTCATTTCCATACTGCTTCGACTGTATGGAGGTCCTAATAGCCTGTTGGACTTCTTCAATATTACGGTTATCTTTTACTGTATAACAGACAAGGCTTTGTAAAAGTTCAAGGCATTTTTCTCGGGCTGTTTCATAGCCTTCAGCTATTTCAGTTGGAGTTACACCAAGACGGATTAATTCTTCTGAACACTCTGAAAATGTATTAGGTTCGTTAAACATGGAAAGTCCTACATTAGCTAATGTTTCTTACCTAACAGAGCTCCTGCCAAAATAATAACAAAATTTGTCCCGTCACCAACTTCAGAATCCACCATCTCGCTGGCTAAAATCATCAATTTGGCTGCAGGATGCTCCACATCTAGTTCCCTTATTATAGTGGCAGCATCACTTGTAACGAACTGTTTTTCAATGTGGTTTATGACCATTTTGTTCATTCCATTTGGACCGTACGCCGAACGAACAGAATGGGAGAATTCTTTGCATGCTTTTATGTTACGGACGACTGCTTCTTCCAGACCAGAGAAGTACTAAAAGAGAAATGTTTGCTACTTGATAGACATCATATATGAACAAATAAAATACTACTCTGTCCAAGAGAATCCTGTTTATAAGTCACAAGTTACCAAAAATTTTTGACACCGACACCCACAAAGAGCAGAACACATGTGACTTAAAAATTAAATCGTGAATAAAATAACTTACTCTGGATCCTTCTTTCATCATCTGGGCAAAGCCAGGAGCTTTAGGAACATGTAGAGCCATTTTTAAATTTGTGTGAGCAAAAATTAACTTTAAAACACAAACTTTTGCTTTCCGGTCCAGAAAATTCGCAAGAACCACACCACGTTTTATTTTGACAGGACAAGATGACAGCTTCACAGAAGATAATACAGATAACTCTTGATTTACGATGGCCTTCTATGATGTATAGGGGACATTATATATTATTTATTTGTCTCTCACATCCAAGAAGGATTTGAATTGAATAGGAGGTGTTATAGTTCTCCTTCTTTTCATTTGTAAAAACTGTTGCGGGTTACCAATGTTCTGGACCTTGATTTTACGTTTTGTGGTTTTCTTATTTATCAAGACCACTTGAGGATGCGCGTCTACACTTCCTCTGTGGCTTAAATACGCGATGCGAAATGCGATTGTTTTGATAGATGTTTGACGTTTGTTTTTTTAATGTTTCGTTTTGAGCAGTTGACGTCGCTTCCTCCTTGTTAATTTAACATAAATCAAAGGCGAAGCCCGGAAATAACGAATTTAAACGTTAATTTCCACGCTTAAAGTGTTCCTAATTGATTAACTACCCTAAAATATATTTTGAACCGATTCAAGGTAAATTAAGAACATTTGGCGGGTATTAACCGCGCCCTTAATTTACAACCGTTATAGGAAACTCCAACAATTTTTTTCAACGATATATTGTGTTCGTCCGAAGCTGCTTATATGGACATGGTAAGCCAAAGACGATTTTAATTCATGTAATATCGATAAATAATAACAAATAAAAAAAAGTCTCGCAAATTGATCGTTAAATAAGCCAGCGGTCTCTTTACAGGTTGTCTCAAATCTTCAGCAGCAGCGTGCTATCACAGAACAGCTACGCCGAGAAGCAGCCATAAAAAGAATGCCCATTTCACTGGCAGTTAAAGATATAGTGAAGTATATCCAAGAACATGAACAAGACGATTGCCTTTTGGTAGGATTTTCCAGTCAGCGTGTGAATCCCTTTCGTGAGAAAACCCCGTGTTCTGTGCTGTAAATGTCTGACACGGGGAGATTGAGAATAGTTGCTTATACCACATATCATAGGAACTCTTGGTATCATTTAACTATTGGCTAGGGTAAAATAAGTATCAAAATTTTATCTATGTAATATGTCTAAGCTCGTGTCATTTTTTTCGAAGTATTTTGGTTTAGAATCTCAATTCTTTTAAGGCAGTTTATGGAATGTGGTTCAGCAACTAGTAGGTACTAATAATTAGGCTTCAATGATTCCAAATATGGGATTTAAAATTTTCTCTCAATATTTTTTTAATATAAATATAGATTTATGTGACAATTGCCTTGACTCACTTTCTCTAAAACGCTTCTGTGGTACTGGCCTAGCATATCAGGCCTGTAATACCGAATAAATATGAAAAGGAACTACCTAACAATACAGGGTGACGAAAAATAACTAAACATAAGTTTTAAGTGCCAAAGATGTTACATATTATAAAAATATTTTTGTATGTAGAAATAATGTAAAATATCATACATGAGATTTTAATTAGCTGGTATAAATATTAGCTTTAAAATAACTTATTTATTATTAAAACTACTACATAGAAATATATCTGAGAAAATTTTAGATCCGCATCCCCACAAAAAATATGTAATAATGTTGTATTGTTATGTAAAACAGCAATTTCGTATTTAATGTCATATCAGTGTATTTACTACAAAAGTATATTTATGAGAGTTGACTATGTTTAATACAATGTTAGATTTTAAAGTGTCTTAATAAATTTAGAATCACACAAAATATGTATTTATTTTGCAGCCTCAATATTATTCTCCGAAGTTATAGAACATTTCATCTGTTTCAAAGGGTTCATTCGAAGGTACTATTTGCGGGATCATATGATCAAGCAGCATGGTACTTTAGAAAGTACCACTCTAGAGAAGGAACCTGTTCCTCAAAAGGTCGAAAATTTAGTTAATATGGCGGAAAATAGTCTTTACAAATTTGTAATTTTTTTGTTCAGATTTGTTCTTATCTAATTAATATACCTTATATTTTTGGAATTTATTTGTTTTGTACAGGAATTACCTGGAGGTGGTGGTGAAAATAAACTTAAAAATCAAAATTCATTATTTTTATTAATAATTTTAATTTATTTGCGATAACAATGTATTTATATCTCATTGATAGATCTTACAATTTGTAGTAAAATTATTAAAATATGTAACTTGATGATTCACAAAAATATATTTTTTGCTCTGAACCACCGAAACTTCCTTAAAACACATAAAACGGTAAAATAATATTTTCGTAACAAAATACAAAATATACGTTAACGTAATATTTTAACAAGTAATTAAGGTACTATTTAGAATTTCATTTTATGTTAAGAATTACAAAAAAAAATCTATACATCTAAAAAAATTCAATAGCAAAATTCTAAACCTATTTTGGAAAAAAATTAAAACCCCTTTAAGTTTTCTACCTTTTTTTAAGCCAAATTTGCACTAACAATTTTATAGAGGGCGTGTCATTTGAAAATTACTCACTTAGAAACTAGGTTTACGTTTCATATAACACCCTGTAGACGGCAATGCAATGACTATGTAATGAGGTACCCAAACCAATTCCTTGAAAGGTGCAACAAAAAAACTACGATCAACATACACTATATATGTTTTTTTTTTTTTAATTACAATATTCTTTTTTACACATGAAAAAAAGGTCAATTTTTGAACGGTGGAGAATCGCAAGCCTGCAAATTTAATATCAACATTATTATATGTATTCATAATACAGTTAAACTGCCGGACACCCCGTACATCCCTGATTATTAATAAATAATAAATCCCCAAAAATAGCCATTAATGTATAAGGAAAACAATCTGTTTTTTTTTTTAGATTTTATTTGAATCTATTCAAACAAAGAATCTAATGGACGTTCAATATCAGTCCGTATAATACATACATAAATATTTAATGAATCAATTAGGCTCCCCAAAGTTGTTACCTACAAACGCTATTGTCCTACAAATAAAAAAAATATACAGGGTGGCCCATCGAAAACAGTCCAGCAAGGTTTACGGCTGTGTACGTATGTGAAAATTAAAAGAAAAACCTCGGACCCGTAAACTTGTGTTTTCAGGGGGGGGGACACGTTTCACTATTAATTTCATCCCTGTAACCTCAACCCCCCTAGGGACATTTTCAACATTTAATAAGATAACATGTAAGTATTACTCAATAAAATTACATTTTTTAAAACGCAATTTCTCGGCGGCGCGTAGCTCAAATACAAAACAAAGCGCCATTTTAAAGAGAATTTAATGCCCTTTAAAAAGATGTATCACAACATACCCAGTCCCATTTGAAAAAACAAGGGCATTAGCCGCCCCCGCTAGGGGGGTTGAGGTTACAGGGATGAAATTCATGGTGAAACGTGTCCCCCTGAAAACACAAGTTTACGGGTCCGAGGTTTTTTTAATTTTCACGTACACAGCCGTAAACCTTGCTGGACTGTTTTCGATGGGCCACCCCGTATATTTGAACCTGTACAGTTGGAGTTTTTAGTTTTTTTGTTACACCGCGTAGAATAACAACGATACCACAGCACTATGCTTTAAAAATTTTAACAACTTTATCTAATTTTCTTCCGAATATATCCTACAGCGATATTAAAAGCATCTTTTTTGTAAAGGAATGTAACGATTTTACTAAGATTAATCTAACAATCTCTGTGTTAAATATACAAGAGTTCCTCTATCACAAATGGTGTTATTTTTTAAAAATATTTATGTACAGATTTATCGTATTTAATTAGTGACTTCTTTTTTTTTTTAATCAACTATCTAAAAATTTGGGTAAAGACCTCTAAAATCGCGCCATTGGCGACGACACCCTTAGCTCGTGCAGGTCCGTTTACGAGTCGGCTTTGGCACGTACGGCTTTCAATGGTAAATACATAATAATATGATGATTTAATGATTATTTTCCTTCAATTTGTTTTAAGCGGATTCCGGGGTATCTCTAAACGAGTTTTCTCCCCAGGCGTTTATTTCTGTTTTAGGAGAAAAATATTCAAGGAAAAAAAACTTTGTAATGCAACTAAAATTGGAGGAAAGTATATATTTTTTTTTCTTTGGGAAGTTCAACATTTTTTTTTTAAATGCACCGTGTTCATAAAAAGGGAAATCATGACTTTGACGACGTCAGTCTTTGCTTATCTAAGAATGAAAAATGACCCATGTAAAATTAGTCCCATGCCTTGCGTTACCTGTCAAAATTGACGTTTTTGAAATCTTGTACATTAAAAACAGAGTTTCTTCTATCTAAAAATAGAATATTTAAATTCAAAAATTTTTAAATCGATAGGTGTTAATAACGTCAAAAAGTGTGAAGATTTACTAAATTTGTGCTCTTAATTTACGTTTTCTTTTCGACAACCCTGTAAGCATAAGTTAGTTTTGTATACAGGGTGTGCATTGGGAGCAATACAACCGCCTAAAACAGTTTTATGTCCAGGTTACTATCATGGTAAAAATATGCGACTTAATTTCCATCAATGTGATCCGTACTTTCACACACACCCTGTATATTTTCATACGCTATAGCTATTAACATGTTTAAAAACGATATCTTTAGAATTAGAAGCATACAAAATTATTTAGGTTCACTAATATAATAGTTCGGGACATATTTTTTACCAGGTACAGTAATGCACAGACCAATAAGTCGAAAAGATTGAAAAAAAATTTTGACCCCCATTTAGTTTGTACAAATTTTAATTATTTCGAATAAATATCGGGTGTAATATTTCAATAATTTAAATTTATATACACCCGACATTTTAACAACTTTGTGCAGGTATATTGTGCATTACCATACCCATCATAAGAATTATACAACACTGTCAAGCTACAGTCTACATTTGTCTTAACAAATGTTTAAGCAGGATGTACCAGATATCGAAAGACTGCAGCGAAAATTCAGTCACGGATATAAGATACATCCTGTATAAACCAGGAATATATACCGGGTGTACACTTTAACTTGGCGATATAAGAAATATATAGAAAATTTTAACTGCATTAATGTTTTACATTCGAGCTGGGCTTACTTAGAACATAATAACATTATTAAAGCACTATTTTTTATAGAAATAAACCGTATAGAAATTTTACATATATTTTCCAATGGGCCGGAATGAAAGTGTCCCCACCGGGCTAGTTAAGAAGTTGCGGGTCGATAATTTATTTGCCGACGTTTCGCTAAGGTTATCTGATATATCCTCAGGAATCTTTACTTTAAACAAGTTTGTATCAAAAATTGTTTTATAATTTATCCCTTATTCACTAAAGAGTGTAAATGTAGTCCATCAAAATATTTATATCTTATAGTCGCCCCTGTTGTCAAGACAACTGTCATTTTACGAACGTTTTAAAGTTAAATCTCTTTAGCGAATACGGCTGTTCGTGTTCTAAACTTAAAGGACCGCGACTTCAGCCGTAAGATTGTTTTATTCTACGGTACATACGGGGTTCTTCCTATTAATGTAAAAAGCCTACAAAAAAAATTTCCACATAAATTAAAAGTTGCCTTTGCCTGGCCCTTGAATTTCAAACTGTAAGAACGACGGATATCTATATGACCAATTCACAATGCGTTGAACTCCAAAATCGACTTGACTTCGCGGATTTCCAGGCGTTCGTCGCCAAATATAAGTGGCCAGTTTTTTACATTGATCAGTTAAACTTCAAAGCTTAAGGAGTATTTTGCTAACGAAGATGATAAAATTTGTTACATCAAAAACGTCAAGTTCAAGCCGTCAATAAACAACGTTTATTTTTCTTCATATACAGTGAGTCCCAGAAGAAATGTCTACATTCATTTAAAATTCAGCGGTAAGTTTTTTCAAAAAACGCTCGTACCCGTCGATTTTGATTTTTTAATTTTTTTTTTGTGGTAATTTCATGTATACAGGGTAGCTCAAAAATAAGTTACGGCCATCAACTTCATTTTTTCAAATGAAAATATATATTTTTTATTTCATTTTTGAATTTTGCATTGAATTCTAAGCATGTTTCATGTACCATGTCCTATACATAAACTCAACAGTTATTGAAAAAATTAGGATTGAACATATCTATAAGTAAGCCCTGTTTATTAAAAAAAACACAACAAAAACAAATTAAATGGTTGGAAACGTGCAAAGAGAGTTTATTGATCGTCTTGGATATTGTCAAGCCGTAAATGGCGCACATTTTCAACATTTAATTTGATTTTGTTGTGTTTTTTTTTAATAAACAGGTCTACTTATAGATATGTTCAATCCTAATTTTTTCAATAACTGTTGAGTTTATGTATAGGACATGGTACATGAAACATGCTTAGAATTCAATGCAAAATTCAAAAATGAAATAAAAATATATGTTTTCATTTGAAAAAATGAAGTTGATGGTCGTAACTTATTTTTGAGCTACCCTGTATACATGAAATTACCACAAAAAAAAACAAATTAAAAAATCAAAATCGACGGGTACGAGCGTTTTTTGAAAAAACTTACCGCTGAATTTTAAATGAATTTAGACATTTCTTCTGGGACTCACTGTATAAATCATTTTGACATCAATTTATTTTTTATGTTGTTAGCGATTCGTCGGCCAATCAAGTCTTGAAATCTTTAACAATATGACCTGTAGTTTTGCTTTTAACTTGACATTCTACAACAAAATGATATTTTTAACATAAGAAATTTTATTTTCTTCTCGATCTGAATGCGACCCTTGAAGCTCAACTGTCAAGAGCGACCATGGTAAACACGGGGGGGGGGGGGCAAATTTTACTTACTGTGCGCTCGTTTCTTATGTTTTAGTGTTGTTTCTATCATTCATACGAATTTTTCAGAAATAATAACGATAAAAATCTTTTAATTCGCGCTTATCCTACTAATAATTGTTAAAAATAGGTATATTTTTTTTAGTAACATTTTAGCCGACGACAACAATTTTATTAATTTCGCGTTGGCACACACTTGAATTAGCACTAATCGTTTTTTCTTGTTTAATAAAATATTGCAACTTATCACCGGTGCGAGTAATAATACTAAACTTATTAGTTCTCGAGATACACTGTCTCAAGGGGAGGTGGCTTTATGTGGGGGCGCCTTGTTGAAAATACCTTAAACCGTTGATCTGAAATAAGAAAAAATTATGAATTATTTTATAATGTCATAAAAATCATTAGTAGTAGTATCTAAAAATATAACGCTTACCGTCATATCATATTCCGTGATAAAGGCAGGTATCTCCAACTGGTCGGGAGACATGACGGAGTAGAGGTACTCTACGCCTGGTAGACTGTGAACTTTCTGTTTAATAGCGGGTGCCATGAATGTTGTGAACCACCATGACATCATCTGAAACGATTTTTTTAGATTATGTTCTATTTTGCTGTATACGTGGGCGACGTTTATACAGTTGGGTCGACGAAAGAATGCATGTGGGTCATAACTTTACAGTAATATCAACAGACAACTTTTTTTGAAAAATGTTATGCTTGTTTTGCATCTTTATTTTGAGACACCAGAATATGTTTTTCATGAACCTGTTTGTAATTCCTTTTTTCTACTACTGTATAAATAACTCGACTTTCGGGCTGTAGCAACACGAAAGAAAACGAAAGTAAATGTTACAGTTACCTGAATATTATCCGTTGCTAGCTACGAAAGTAGGTTGCTAGCTACGAAAGTAATACTTTCGGTGCCAGGACAAAAAAACAAGAATACAATTTTTTATTGTATTTATTCAAGCGAATTAAAAAAAAATATTACTTAATAATATAAAGTTTATATTTATTGAAAAAACAAGTGGTATAATAACAATAATATAAAACTTAAATAACACTAATTTTTATTTATTGTCATTAAGGTTAATAGTGAAATTTGAACAGTTAGAAATATTAATTGATGGAATATTATTCAATTCAATACCTTCGCCGCTTCTTATTAGAGACTCGTTATTATCCTGGACTTGGACCATACAACTATGTGTCACTCTCGCGTCGTTAGATGGAATAAAAGTAGGAGATCGATTTAAGATCTTTTTGGAAATTTCGATTTTATTTGTAATCACCAATATATCCCTCCGCAACGGACGAAGATCTCCAACCGCCATGTCTTTTTAAATCCAAAATATCGATACCTGGAGCATTTGCAAGAAAGGTAGTTGATGTTCTTCTAAACGAGTGACCAGTGTATTTATTTATATCTTGAAGTTTCAAAAATTTGGCAATTTCTTTGGGAACATTTGTGTTTTCCAATCACCTGATTCACACACCTACCTCGTTCATAGCGATATAACAAGCGTTCGTCTTGTGCATTATTTGGCCTAAGTTTAATATAATCTTGAAGTAACCTCATAAAAGAAACTGGACCTCCATCATCGGCTATCACAAAACTTCTTTGAACCTTGTTTTTGCTCTGGAGGATTTTAACAATAGCTACATCATCCTTGATTTCGATGTCGTTCAATTTCATTTTATAGATCTCATCTGTCCGGCATGCTCCAGCTATCCCCATTACTGCTATCACTTTCATAGATAAATAGCTATGATTAGGAGCGTCAAGTAAAAACTTTATTATTTCTTCTTTTGTGAAAATTTTAGATTTTTTAGCTTCGTAACCATCATTTTTTCGTTTAATAAATGCAATAAGTTTCTTAAACTGCGAAATATCTATATTTTTGTTCACAGAAATAGTCAATTTAAGCATGGAATATCGTGACCATAAGGACGGAGGTGATAGGGCTTCAGATTTCTCTTGGAAGTACGCTAGCATTACATTTTCGCCAATTTGTGAAAGGTTTTTCTCCACGAACCATTCTAGAAACAGGTTGTACGTTTGACAGTACCTATCTTTCGACTTTACGTGTAAGAGTGAGGCACATGCCAACTCGGCCGCCTTCTGTATAGCTTCGTTTTGGTCTTGAAACAACATTTTCGACAATCGAAATTAAAAAATTCGAACTGACAGACTTTGACAGTACTCAAATAACTAGTTGTCATGGATTATTTTACATGTGTATTTTATTATAATTTGAATAAAATCAAAGTTCATTACTTAATAATATAATTGATCCAAGAACAGTAGTAGAAAAAGTTTAATACATTACACGCTGCAAAAGTCCTTTCAGGTGTAAAGTAAACTTTCGCAGCTTGTAATGTAACTAACTATTAAAAGTACTCGAGAAATCTGTGGGTCTGTGTTAAGTAGTTAAAGTTTTTAACGGTTTACATGAAACTGTAATAAAATAAAAACCAAAACTGGAAAACTTTTAGTTTTAGCTAAAGTATTTTCACTAAAAAAACTTTTTGAGAAGTTTGCGGTTTTTGAGTTTAAAAGAAATAGAGTTTGCCAAAAAAATTAAAGACATTTCGTGCCTTTTAACGAAGAAATTCTTTACAATTGAATGTTTTTTCATGTAAAAGTACCCCATTTTTAAAAACACAATATTTTTATGGCTTTCGTTTAGAATTACAGATCACATTGCTTACATTACCGAAAACACTAAAGAAACTATGCTACTGTGATTACAGTAAAATAACACAAAAAAAACTTTCTTGGCGACCCAAAAATCCTTTGTTTCCCCTTTATAGACGTTATCAGGTAGATATCATTATAAAGGCGACAAGAGAGGCGGGTGTATTGTCAAAAAACGAGAAAGGGTTTGTCGTTGTTAGTGAATACAATTCCAAAACTCTCGCTTCAGTTAGCAGACTGAAACAAAGAGGACCCTCTCGTTCGTAAATACAATTTTTTTTTAAATTAAAAAATTACCACAGACTAGAGGTAGTTATTTTTTTGTTACTTATCATAGAATAAAAATCAAAATGCCTAAATGGACAAATAACATTCTGCACCTTCTGCTGTTTTACCGAACGCATAAAAATAACTGAAAATATACTCCTTCACTTTACCTATTAATGGCTTCAGTGAAAATAAATATGAATCAGCCTTTTCGGCCAAAACAGGGTGTATGGAGAAGTAGATAACTGAGGTAATAAGGTTAATTTTATACAGTTTTGTGATTTTTTTACCTTTGTCCAGAAAGTCGGATGAACCACATAAAAAGCCTTAAGGTTCTTCTTGTATTTGTAAGGCAACACGTTGTACACCTCCCTCAACCACGAGAACGAGGGATAATTACTGTTTGACGTGAGTGTATGGAAGTATGCTATGACGTAGTCTCCTTTTACTATTGGATCTAGGAGGTAGATTAAGTATAAGAGGGCCTGTAACAAAATGGAAATATATGGAATTGACTGTGAGTTAGATGGATGTGATATTTTTTAAAACCATGACTTTTCTATCCGAAAATTCGATTTCCATGGACCAAATATACGATGTTCGAGGAAAATCATAGATAAGCGTTGTCCTATAAGGTTTTTTCCACTATAGTGGCGTCTGCGAGTCGGAAAAAACCCCGAAAAATCGAAATATTTTCAGCCGGACGAAGAGTACCTCCCCCGTTATATTTTCAGCCGGACGAAGAGTACCTCCCCCGTTTTCGAGGATGCTGAACACGATGGCGGCGTCAGAATTTCTCATTTCGGTTGCGCAACCCCTCAAAACGGCCAAAAACCACCCCCCAGAGGAGTTAAACGCGCTTCAACAGGTTTCCCTGCAGAGAAACACACTTTCCCCCCGTTTTCGAGGATGCTGAGCATGGTGGTGGTTTGATATCGCGTCCGACCCCTTCCAACCCCTCCACCGGCCAATACTTGCCCCTGAAAGGGGAAATTTTTTTTTAAGTATCAACGGCAAATATAACCCCCCTCCCCTCGAAAACGAGGGGAGGGGGTACTCTTGTTTCGGCTGAAAATATTTCATTGTTCGTCCGACTCACAGACGCCACTACTAGACTTGCTTTTCAGTATTAAATAAATTTCAAATAATAATTATTAATTAATTTGATTAAAAAATGCGGATAAACAGACGAGTTCTACGCAGTTATGTAATTCACCGGCGATTCATTATTTTGGTAAAAATTCACTAGCTCCATAAAATGCGTCCTCCAACACAATTATTTTTAAATTAAGCGTATTACATTTTTTCTGTGTTTGTGATTTTTTTATGGTAAGTATATATATATTATATTAAATGATTTCTCTGAAGAAAAAATGTAACTCATATAATGTACATCATAAAACATAACAAAAAATATATTTTCATGTTTCCGGTTTGGTTTTTCCGATGCTCGAGAAAAAACAGGGAAAAAAAACGATTTTTCCAATTTTTTCTGATTTTTTCGAACCAATAACTAGTTATAATTGTTACCAGGAGAGAGTCCTTAATTTACCTGCAGTTTTTAAGTGCGAATTCCTGGTAAGTATTTTTCGTGGAACACCAAGAAAATATGCTAAGGCGATCGGCGCACGGCTTTTTATTATAAAGATATTTTTGTAATTTTCCGATAGGTCTCATTATAAACAAATCGAGCTACTTAATTATAAGGCAAAGGAACGACCTTGGAAAAATATTATGATTTTCCATTTCCATATGTTGTTTTTCTAATATTTTTTTACCACAAATTTGTGTATAATTTAAAACCACTCCGTTTTAAACATGTTGTGTATGCACATGTGTAGTGTGGAAAGGTAGTGTGTAAATATAGATATCTTACCTTGTCTAGATTTATTTTATTGAAAGGGAACCACTTTCCTACAAAAACCACCACAGGTCTGCCTAGTCTGTCCACACCACTTTGATATAGACATCCGATTCCTGACACTTCAGTCAAGTCCTCCGTTTTAGCTCTTCTCAATAATTTCTCGTATCTAAAACAACATAAGACGATGAGAACGTGTTCTGTTCTTATAGCGTTACCACCAAAAATCACGACTTCATAGTTTCGTAATGGGGATTTCGACAACTCTGAAATAAAATAGCACTTTTCCGGCGGAAAAGTGATTATTTCCGCCCTCGTCGAATAAATGTTAACAACATTTTAATTTGCTGAAACCCAACAATTAATTATTCTAGCTAATAATAAATGTCTCGCAAGATTGTAAACATAGTAATGTTTGTATTAAACACCGACTTATTTAAAAAATCAAGGTTATCAAGCAAAAATATTTTTGGTAACTTTTTAATAAGAAGATACATACAACATTTATCAAACATGATGATCCCTCCCCGACTACGGAGAAATGCCACTCATTTATTATGTTAGTACGTGCAGGAAGGGTAGCAGCAATAATTTTTAAAATCCTTTTAAATATTTTATTACATTTATGCAATAGAAATCCCTTCAAAATTATTGATTTGCCGGCTTTCTATATTGCATTTATTACCAAGGTCGCCCGTTTATACTGACTAACTCTAATAATATTCAGGGTGGCGTGGAGAGTTGTCAAATTAACACCGTGCATAATGAAAGCACAGGTTGGTTTATCTAACGAAAAATATAAAACTGGAGTTTTATTTGTCATAAAAAAGGACGAATTGGCGAATTTACGTTCTTATTTTCATGGTGGGCTAAATTTTACACTCCATCAATGCATAAGGGAGTTTTTGTATTCACACTGACAAAAATGCATTTACCAATGTCGTGGGTTACAAAATTGGAGCTACCTCAATCCACCTCTCTATGTTGTTCTAACCGAGCCTACGAATTATCACAAATTATTTAAAAACGCTACAGTAATTCATTCAGGTTCTTTTGGTTCGTCTCAACCCAGAAAGAGATTTTTATCAACATTTTAAACATATTTGGGATCACCACAATTCCTCATCTTGTAACTATTTTATGAGTTACCTGAACTCAGTTTCTGGGTTGGGAAAACTTACTAATTGATTATAAAGTGTCGTTTTAACCCGGACGTGCATTATTTTAACTCATTACCATGTGTAAATATTTTTGAGGTGGAATAATTCAGGAAACGTGCTCCAAAACCCCATATCGAGGGTAAAACGCAAGATCGTAAGGTCCCGGAAAGTTCCGAATTCGTGCTCGTGCGATCGCGCGTATAGACACCTGCTGGCCGTTACGCCGTTTGCCGGATTTTTCATCTTTGTTCTCTGTGCGTGAAAATTTGTGTTTTGCATAATTTTGGGCAGTTGGCGTAAAATGGAGGGACAGGAGGGAGATGCATACAAATTGTTATTATTGGAATGGACCCTTATTATTTATAAGCAATCGTCATCACTTCGTCCGCATGGTTTCTTAGCCGTAGTATGCTCTCCTGTCTATAATTCATTTGATTATTTTTTTTAAATATACAACAAAAATGTCATATTTTGAAAAAACAAAAGGCAATTGAAGTCCACAATATGCAGGCGTTAAATCAAAGGAATATTTTGAATTCCGATAGTCCACAATTTAGGTACTGGTAGTCCAAAATTTGGACTCTGGTAGCCCAAAAGTGAGTTATTCCAGCCACCATCGTAAGCTAGAACAACTTAAATATGAAATTTTGATAGTTCGAATCATGAATTAATCTAGCCCGACTAGTAACGCATCACAATTCACATACTGGTAGCTACGGTAGCCCATCAATAATTTAAGACCGTGGGGCGTGAGCTATTCCAACGCATAAAATAACCCATCTTCTGTGCTATCATAACTTATGAATAGTGAGTTGGTGCAATTTTTTCGATTTGTTTGCAGTAATTCAGGGGTCTGGGCTGTCCCCTATTAGCAACACGCTTCGGTCTAGGACAACTCATATTTGAGTTATATCAACTCGAAATTTCGCTCAGTGCAGTGACATAAGAATGACTGTAAAAACTATAGAACAATCAAATATCTTTACCGCTGTATTCAGATATGTTATAAAAATATCCAGTATTAAATATGGCTCTAGTTTTATGTGGGTCAAATATTTATATTCGATGAAAAAACAGAAAAACACGGCGTCTTTTTATTATTATTAATTATTTTTCGGTTATATTAAGACTATCCACATTTTTAATACGTCTATTTTTACCGGTATAAGTGACGTACTCCTTAAACTCGTTTCGCTATAAATACATCATGGAGTATTTTGAAATATGTATAGCTAATAAAGACGCGCGTTTGATACAGACCCTGAAAAAAACCTTTAGTGCGATCTGACGCACTAGAAAAAAAAATACCAAATTAAACTTAGAATTTATGAACCAATATTTCTTGCTAGATTAACAATGTTAGAAAAAATAATATGTACTTTCTAAAATGTTTTTCCTGTCTAAACGTAATTCTTATACTATGTTAAGGAACTTGAATACCCCTCTATTAATTTTATAACACTTTTATCGAATTTGTGAACGTTTGACGAGAAAAACGCAAGTGACTATTTCCATGTAGAATTGAACAGAACACAAATAATATCCACATGGAACAATGTCAGCCGTACACCTTTTTTTCGTAATAATATCATGTTTGCAGAGCTTTTCTAACTAAAATACACTCACGTGGAAAGAAAACGGGCATTACAAAGTTTTGATAAAGTTTTAAGCTTTAAACTTTATTTTTAGTCCGATATTAATGATTTTTTAACGTGTTTTGTAGAAATTTGTCATTTAGTCATCTATTTTATTTTTTGGTTCAATACATGCATTTATTCTTATGCAAAAGCAAAATGATCTCGGAATGATAATAACATTAGTGATGGATAAACGAAAAATTATCAAGACGTAGAAATTATTGTTGTAATCAATATTTAACTACAAATTCATCTAGAAACAAACTTGACTACCAGCTTTTACTTAAATAATATAGATGTAAACAATAATTTACTGCGCTAAACGTTCAAAATCTTAAGTTTAGAAGATCGTAGGGCATTAAACCATATATTATTTTTATATAAGACTGTTAACTCGAATGTTGACCCTATGGACTTTTTAATGTTAATACTAGTGGCTGTGCCACTAAGGACTTTAAGACTTACACATACATTTAATGTGCCATTTAGCCATACTAATAGTGGTGCAAATGCACCTTTAAATAGAATGCTAAAACTCGCAAATACGCACTGCAACAATATAGATTTATATTTCATGTCCCTTGATACCGTTAAACAATCACTGAAACCTGTTTCTCTGGAAATGTAATTTTGATTCTTTTTTGTGTAATTCAATACAAAAACTTTTCTCATGTATAATTTCTAATATTGCATTGAATGTGTTTTGAAACCTTTCATTGTAGAACTTAAACTAAAGTGTAAATTGCGGAGCTCCTGTTGGGTATATCCTGTTTGTGTCCAAAAGAAATAAATAAATAAATATGCTTATTAAATTAAATACAGGGTATTATGGAAATGACGTATTATATTTAAACCTGCAATTCCTGAGATAAAGACAAATTGAAGAAAAATAGCCATAAATGGCGATTTCAATTCATTCAGCGGTAAAAGTGACCTGACGCCAAACCAGAAAAACACCTGTGTGGCACTGCGATACATGTAAGCAATCAAGGAATTCTGGCCGATGTTGTCATATGTACACCTTAAACTCTTTAGACAAAATAAAACAATTTAAAAACTTTTCCATTCTGTAATACCTTTTTGTGCAATTAATTGAAGAACATTTACGACGGACTATGTTTTAAACAACTCGAAAAAACATATATCATAGTAATAGCCACGTACGTGTCGCTAGGTCAAATGCCAGTGACCTCTTAACGCCTTACATCGGCTGAGCGAAGTAGTTTCATATAGCGCTGAACGCGTGCGTCTGTTAGTTCAAGACCAACCAGCGGCCAGATACGTTGTGTCTATTCGATCACCAACACACTCTCAGGGATCCGCTCTGTTTTTCGGTTTACGCGTGTATCTTGCCCGTACATAAAAAATCTTTGAATATTGTTTTTATTTCTCGCGTGTAATAAAATCTAATAATCTGTAGTATAATCTGTATTATTGTATTTTCAAAAGCTAACTATCGGTTCTGTTTCAATATTACTGTGTGTACATAAAGTGTTTCCAGGAGTGTTCCCTTGCAAGAAGAAAAAAAAATGATTGTGCTTGTGCCTGGATTTCCTCGCTCTTTAGGTATAAGGATAAATACAAGTAGGTAGAAAATAATTTATTTTTATAATTTTATATGGAATTTCAGTTTTACAACAATTTAAGTTTGGCAACGTTGCCATTGGCTCTGGGTGAAATGTTGTACAGTACCGTAGACTGACCTGTGAGTAAAAGTGTTTATTATTACCCCACTTTTAAAACGGTCGATTAAAAAAAAATAAAATATGTAGCGCATCTCTAGGACACCCAAGGAGTCACCAATTTAAATATAATACGTCATTTCCATAACACCCTGTATGCTACATTATTGAAAAACAAACATTTTAACTTAAATATGCCTCAATACTTTGTTTGCCCCCTTTAGTCCTATTAGCATCACGGGATCTCCTCCTCCTCCTCCTTTTAAATAATCAATTTATTCAATCTGTTTTGTGTATGTATTTTTATGAGCCATTATTATGGGTTTTCGCTGCTGTTTTTGTCTAAAGATCATCTTTCGATCTGTGTGAGAAAAGCCGAATTTTTTGGTTCAGTTTTTTTTTTGTAATTTCTTCATTTTTGTAAAGTCACGAGAACAGGAAATTTTTGATCATTGTCGAATCCTCAAGATCATACTTTCTTTTTTTAATTTTTAACAAAAATCTTTATCTTATTTGAACGGCCTGTTATAAATAAAGCAGTACGTAAACAATAAAAGTAAATTATTCACAACTACCTTGATCCACATTTTACGTAAATTTTAAGCCCAACTCTTGGCCTTACCTGTCGTCTTCAAACTTTAATGCGGCCTCGGTAGTACTCAAACCCAAAAAACTCACAACATTAGAAAAAATCGTCGGATATTGAGTCTCTACCGACATTGTCCTCTTAAAAATTTATTTTTTTTATATATCGCGTAATCTGGTAAAACAAAAGTAACTCGGTTAGCCGTGCCTCCCGGTTCCGTGAGACATTCGCGAATCTGGGCAACAAGTGACTGACGATAGGTCGCGCCGCGGCCTACTAGATACAATCACAATCCGCGTTCGTGCGTGATACAGATTTTTACAGCGAATTTTTATCTTTTATGGGAATTTTCGCTATTTTTTTTTTATAGGGAAAACAATTAACTTAATCTAAAAAATATAATGTAAACGTTGTTAAGCCTCTTGTAATGGTACAATAGAAATCTCTTAGCACCTGCATTTATAAATTATTCACATGCAATAACCATAAATAATTACAAACAATAGTACCGGACAAAAGTCGTTAAAAAATCAACATTTTTAACTTAAAACAATTAATAGATGAAGCCAGAGGAATTGCGTGTTCTGCGATGACTATATCCGGTTCCGTATTGTTAATCTTTTTAGAGTAAACTGCTGCCTGGATTTTCTTAGCATTAAATTCGACTTACGATTACCGTCACCCCAAGACAGAATTTCTTCCAGGTCTTTGATGGAAGCGTGATACTTCATGCTACCTACGTCGCCAGTCGATGTTTGAGAATTCCAAGTGAAAAGAAGAGAAAAGTGTGCTGTCGTCAGAAAAGCTATACAGGGTGTCCCATGACTTATAGGCGACAGTATAGCAGTGGCGGCTCGTGACCTATGATAGAGGGGGTTCACAAGTATGATGAAATTATTTTTAAAATTTTATTTTTGTGTATCGACCAAACAATTACTTTCTAGGCGTTTTAAATGTAGAAAGAAAAGAATTAATAAGAAAATGCGTTAGGTAAAACATATTTTTATTTATTATTTAATTTTACACAAGGAAATACAACGTTTGGACGTTTGCGTTTACCGTTTAAACGTGAAGTCCGTTCTTCGGTTCTTAATTGTAGAAAATTGATCAATAACAGCCTCATTAAAGCTTGGACTACCCTCCATATTTTTTTCATATATTTAATTTTTAAACTTTCTAATAAAGTCCCTAGATTTACCCTTTGTGGTCTGCGTTAAATTAATTTCGGGTTTAGGTGTTCCCGCATTCTTCACTTCAATTTCTTGCTCCAAACTTATAATTTAAATCTTAAATCTTAAATAGTCCACCGTCAACTATTCATTTTAACTTAATAAAATACTATATAATATTAAAATATTAAAACATACACGCTCGAATTTCTAACTAGATGCACGAACAGACAACAGCCCCGCTATCCCCCGCTGCCACCCGCCACCTGTTACCATAGAGAAACTGCACCACTACTTAATCGCACGTGCGAGCAAGTCTCATCATAATCGTCATTTACCTCAGCCGAGGCACGGTTGCCGGATCTATACAGTTTGGTTTGACGGGATGATAAGATATTAGGGAGGTTCGGATTTTATACGATAATTGACGGTACGATAAAATATTAGGGAGGGTCGGACTTTATACGATAAATAATATTCAATGAATATAAATTAATATTTTTTATTCGTTTTGTTTTGGAGGTGCACGTGCGCATGTGCTCCTGTGGAAGAACCGCCACTAATCCAATATGACCGACAAAAAATAAGACGTGTGAAGTGAAAGTTAAAAAATCGTGATTAAGATAAATGTAAATATAACAATTTCCAACCAAAAAACTTGGGAGTGTGAAGGAGGGTTTTTTTAATAGGCCCCCAGAAAAATCACAACGTAAACGCGAGTGGTTAATTATGTTTTTTATAACTCCGGAAAAAATTTACCAAAATGATTAATTGTCATCTTAATGCGTACAACGGCGAGGATTGACGTTATACGCGTTTTAGCATGTAATATTAATAAAAATTAACACATATTTAACTGTTGGTCTATTAAACCAAGGATTAAAATGTTTTCTTTGGTGTTAAAGACGATTTTAGGTGAAATTTATGTAAAAATAATCCTTAGATTAGGTTTGCGGTCATATGATGTAGAACTAGAAAATTAAGATAAGAAATTAAGAACTATGTAAATAATTGCAACAGGTTAGATGCGATAAAACTTGGGAATCAATTTTTCAGCACTTTAATTTATTTATAAATATATATCTACAGATACATGTGCCCCACGTGACAGGCCAGACGGACAAACAATATATGTAACAAATACGTTTCCCTTTTTAAGAAATCCCAAAATGTTGGTTGATATAAATTTTCCAAAAACAGCAATTAATTTGATTGAAATAATTTGTTTAATAACCTTTTTTTATAAAATGAAATTGCATTTAATTCGCCGCTTTTTAAAAGCAAACTTTACCCATGCAAGTTTACTCTAATTAATGTAATAAACGATGTTCTATAAAACGTGGATTTCTTAATCGCTCAAGCGCTTAAACGTATTTTTCCTTTCTATCCTACAACGTATGTATGCTATGTTTAAAAATAATTAAGATTAGACAATTATATTGTTTTATTATTATTATTTTATAATTTAGCTAGAATATTTTATACATTTTTTTTGAAGTCTAAAATAGGTCTTACGAATGTTACAACCTTAAAAGTGAATAAAACCTTAATAGAGCGTTTGCGGAGTTCCGCAATACGTTTTTGAATTCAATAATGCGTTAGACAAAGACTAAAGTTACAATTGTTATTGAGTATTGATTTGTAGCCGTTAAATATTTGCCAGCTGTTAATTCATAGTTACCATTTTAATAATTTTATAAGTTTTTGTGTCTTCAAGTTGAACCTAATCCTAAAAACTTCTTTTCAGAACCATTTCATCGCACTTTTGTGTTTTCGGTAAGTATTTATGGACATTTGTTACTAATATAACTGAATGTATCCTTCCTTTTTAATGCCATGACATAACATTTCGAAAATTTAAGCATTTGCTAAAGTTCGTTAATGATGATAACGATGATTTTAAAGTGGACTATGAAAACACCGAATTTCGAAAGCAAAATAAATTCTTACATGTTGGCAAATCGAGAGCTTATATAAAACTGTTATAAATCATACCTCTCTCTTAACCCAAGCAACGAAAGAGTTCTAAAAATTCCAAAGGCACCTGCTGTGTGAGCTCCCGGCAAAAATAAATTAAAGGAAAGGTCGCACATGGGCAACCATATCCTTTTGTTTCGTCGATTTTTTACACAGATTTCTTCATTCGTCGTGCCGATGGTAAATGTCAAAGCTACGTCAATACATACCGTCCGAGGTTTGTTCAATTGTAAGCTATATTTAAATCGGACCGGAGTTTTTCTCTTTGTTTGAAAAATTGATATTTTGGTCGCACTTGACTGGCTTTCTAGTCGGACAATGGAAATACCGAATATCGCAATATGGCGATCTAAATTTTATAACAAAATACATGCGAGGTCTTATTTATTGACCGTCATTTGCTTATTTCTACAGTGAGTCCCAGAAGAAATGTCTAAATTCATTTAAAATTCAGCGGTAAGTTTTTTCAAAAAACGCTCGTACCCGTCGATTTTGATTTTTTAATTTGTTTTTTTTTTGTGGTAATTTCATGTATACAGGGTAGCTCAAAAATAAGTTACGACCATCAACTTCATTTTTTCAAATGAAAACATATATTTTTTTATTTCATTTTTGAATTTTGCATTGAATTCTAAGCATGTTTCATGTACCATGTCCTATACATAAACTCAACAGTTATTGAAAAAATTAGGATTGAACATATCTATAAGTAAGACCTGTTTATTAAAAAAAACACAACAAAATCAAATTAAATGTTGAAAATGTGCGCCATTTACGGCTTGACAAATATCCAAGACGATCAATAAACTCTCTTTGCACGTTTCCAGCCATTTCCGGAGTTATGACACGCACTTCTCTTCGGATCCTTTCTTTCAACTCCTGCATATTGTTTGGCCTGTTAACAAATACTTTTGATTTGAGGTAACCCCACAAAAAAAAGTCCAGCGGAGTTAGGTCTGGCGACCTAGCAGGCCATTCGATAGGTCCTCTCCTTCCAATCCACCGATTGGGAAAGGTTTCATCCAAAAATGTGCGCATAGTGGCCGCATAGTGCGGAGGAGCACCATCTTGTTGGAATATCAGTTCTTCGTCAGGGGAGTCTGGATCCAATGGATTCGGAAATAAAGCCACTAATGCTGGAATTAATTCTAGTTGGAGAAATTCGAGATATACTTGTCCAGTTAAAGACTGTTCAAAGAAAAATGGATCAATTACTCTTTCGCGTACGATTCCACACCAAACATTTATTTTCTTAGGGTACTGGCTGTGAACCTCTATCATCCAATGCGGATTTTCTGTTGCCCAATATCGACAATTTTGTCTGTTCACATTACCATTCAAATAGAACGTAGCTTCATCCGAAAAAATAATATTTTTTACTAAATTATTATCTAGATTGCACATATTTTGCATGCGTCCGCAAAACTCACTTCGCCTATCGAAATCATCTTCAAATAACTCATGCACTGGAATAACTTTGTATGGGTGATATTTGTGCTTTTGAACTACTCGGTGAACAACAGATTTCGGCATGTGTAAATCGGCCCCAATGTGCGACAGGGGAGTACATGGATTTTCTTCCAAGGAAAGCAAAACGTCAAGTTGTTCATTTTCATCTCGAGTAGGACGACCAGATTTAGGCAAATCTCTAACATGACCGAATTCTCTAAACTTAGCCTCTATTCTACTCACCATCTTTTGACATATGGGAGGACGATCAGGATGGATTTCATTAAATAATTGGGCTGTTTCTATTTGAGTACGTGTTTTATAACCAAACCCAACCATGCATAGAATTTCAATTTTTTCCCGTTCCGTTAACTTCATCATTATTGTGAAAACCGCAGCTTTGAAACTACGCTTGACAATAATTATACTTATTTGAAATAAAATTGTCATACAGTTTCTATGGAAATAAACGGTGACAGTGAGACAGTACACTCTTACTTATTATGGAGCCCAAAATGCCATATTGCCAGAAGATTTGATAGATCGTTGGATTCCCTAAATGATATGTTCAATCCTAATTTTTTCAATAACTGTTGAGTTTATGTATAGGACATGGTACATGAAACATGCTTAGAATTCAATGCAAAATTCAAAAATGAAATAAAAAATATATGTTTTCATTTGAAAAAATGAAGTTGATGGTCGTAACTTATTTTTGAGCTACCCTGTATACATGAAATTACCACACAAAAAAACAAATTAAAAAATCAAAATCGACGGGTACGAGCGTTTTTTGAAAAAACTTACCGCTGAATTTTAAATGAATTTAGACATTTCTTCTGGGACTCACTGTATAATTGACTGTTTTTACCAACACTCAATCAAATATTTAAAAGTACATATCTCCGAAATCACACGAGTTTTAAGGTTTATTATTATTTAACGCTAAAAATAATCACTACAAACTAGCAATTGGACTTAAAAGAAACAAATTGTTAATAGGAAACCAGCGAGCTGTATTTTGGTAAGTAAAATGAATAAACGTCAAAAATATGTGACCGCTGACCAAAAATTCGGTGTTCGTAGAACAAAATATATCCATTGCCAAGTGATTTGCAACCGTCAAAATAATCCGCTTACTGGTACAGAATTGTGGGTTTCGATTTTACGAAATTTGCTCGATCAGCTGTTTGTTCGTTTTATTTTCTTTAATTCTGGCATGTTTTGGTTGAACTTATGTAGCAAATCTGGTGTTCTTACGTTTACAGATCACTTTTAACGGCTGTTTAGGGGTTGCACAAACCTAAACGGCCACTATGTAAACTTTACGCTGTGTAGCCCGTTAAAATCATCGACTTGAACAGCAAACTTTAACGCATGTCTTCACAAACACCCACCGACCTACTTTGTGCCCAAAAATAATTAAGTTTTAATAAGCAATCGATATAACGAACTCAATGAACCGAATGATAGTAAATCTTTAATTGGCTTTTTACAATTACTCACGTCATACAGCTAAAGTTAACTTTTGATCTGACGTCATTATATGATACATGAAGGGACCGATGTATTTAAAGAATTCTTGTAAAACTACGTAATAAAAAAATATTACTATGAAGTGTTTGCAATTGTTGATTATTATCTATGGGGAGTGAATAATATATTATTACTTGGAGGTTGTGAGCAATACAATTATGAATTTTTATTATTCATCTTCGATCAAGCAGGAACTAAAATCATATTAGGAAAAGATAGCTGTCCCAACTAGCTGTGATTTGGCCAAGAGAGATTTACGATGATTTATAACAGTTTTATAGAAGCTCTCGATTTTCAAATTGGTGGTATAAAGGCGATACATTTTCGAGTCAAATTAGCTACAATATTATTCTGTAACAATTTTCTTACAAAAAAATTATAAGATTGTTTTATTGAAGTTTTTTAAATAGCGCTAATAGAATTTATAGCAAAACTGGTACTGCTTAAAAACTCGAGGACTTACTTTTACAGGTTTCGTTTACCAAAGGATAGAAACATTTTTCCCATTATTTAGGAAAATCATTTTAATGAAATAAAAGGAGATTATTATTATTATTTATGCCAAAGTGATCAATAAAATTGAATTACGAACCCTAAAAGCACAAATGAGACCGAGAACCACAAAATATTACATAATATTGTTGCATTAACTGAATTTGCTACGGTTCGCTATTCGGTTAGATTATCCAGAAAATCGAAGAAATAATCACATTAACCAGGATTCATTAATTGGATGGATAACGATGGACCGGACGGCCAAATATAGTTATTTGTGTAACAAATGCACAAAATATTGCGGGATGGCGGCGCTCGCCTTCGGCTCGTGCGCCGTTACAATTCATATAAAAAGTTACTTCATGCATAAGTTTCAAATAATATTTTCTTTCCGGTTTTCTTGTTCGGGTTTGTTCCAATTCCATTTAATGAACGTTTATATTCCTTTTGGTAAGCTTTTTCGAATTTTTAGGTATTACATTTTGTGTTGCTTCATTGGCATGATCACAAATGGGGAATGGACACACAACAGCCACGGATCTAATCTACGATGAGCTCTTGGACATGCAATCTGATCGTATGAAAGCAACATACGATTTCACAAAGCCTTTCAAAATTGACTGGAACTTTGATAAATGGACAAACAGTGCATCCCCGTCTTTTGACAAGGCTCTAGTTTGGTGCACCGATGGATCAAACACCGCCAACGGTGTGGGCGCAGGTATATTTGGGGAAAGGCCAAGGATGGACATGAGCATTCCTCTGGGGACCTACGCCACAGTATACCAAGCGGAAGTTCATGCCATACAAGCACGTGTACTACAAAATCTTGAAAAGGGCTATCACGACCAAAAGATTTACATCCTTTCGGACAGCCAAGCTGCTCTTAAAGCTCTGAACTCCAATCGGTTTACTTCAAAACTTACACTGGAGTGCCATACCAACCTAAAAGTTCTGGCGGCCAGGATGGAACTCTTGTGGGTCCCTGGTCACTCCGGGATATTAGGAAATGAAAAAACGGATGAACTAGCGAGAGCCGGATCTGCCCAAAGTCTCAGGGGCCCCGAACCGGCCTTTGGAATATCAAAACAGGCAACAAAACCAGCATTAGATGGTCGAAAAAACAACACTTATCTCGATGGCAAGAGTTACCTGGTCAAATACACGCACGGGCCGTAATTGGAAAACCATCGATAATACTATCGAATGGGATGCTAACCCTGACACGGTCCCAGTTGAAAGAAGTGATGGGTCTGCTAACAGGCCACTGCCACTTGCGAAAACACCTTCAACGGATAGGGATAAACAACGGATCCATTGAATGTAGACTCTGCGGCGAAGAGGATGAAACCGCCTCACACATTATATACCGCTGCGTAGCGCTGTCTCGTAGAAGACAAAATATCTTCAGGAACATACAACGTGGTGACAACCTCCCACATGAGAAGCTTGGTAGAAGGTTACTGGACCTCATAGAAGGAACAAACATCTTCTAACAAGATCGGGGTACACAATAAGCCGAAAGGCTGCAGTAATTTGAAGTTCGGGCCTTTAAACCAACCAACATTGACATTAGTAATTATTTTGTCTGGAGGCGCATTGAAATTATTCTTCTTTGAAATTGGAATTATTTTTGATGTTTTCAAATATTAATGATATTTGTAACAATAACAATGCGGCGCTCAGGCAACGAACGACGCGGATGCTGTTTTCTTGGCAACTTGAAATTATAAGCATTCAGAGAGACGGGGAAAAAAATGATTTTTAACGCCAAATTACTTTTTTAATTCGTTAAAAGATTACCAATTTTATTTGCGTAAAAAAATATAGGTTTTATGGCGCTCGTAGAAAAATACAGTGTTTTAATAAAGCAATAAATAATTTACAAAAACCTCCCAAACTATCTTAGATTCTCATCAACTTTATCATCAAAACGTAAAATAAAAAAAAAGTATTCTCAAAAGTTATAACAGACGCTCATCGTGATTCACCCTAAATGCAATATAAATATCAACATACCTGGCTTTCCTCATCCACACATAGAAGGCCGTTTTGCATGGCACTTTCGGTGGAATCTTTTCAGGAATATAATTACTTTCATCGGCCGATTCGATCATATTTAACAAACTTTCTTACAATTATTATTAAAACCGAAAACGCGACCACAAAGTTAATATACTAGACAAAAAAATACGCTGTAGTCTCTATTGTTAATAAATATTTCGTCGCCCAATCGACGCTATTGTATGAACATAAAACCCGGATAAGACTCTATAAGGCTTTTTTTCTTTTCTAACTTTCAAATGACGTAAACTCGGTGCTCTATGAGCTCAAACGCCGCCGCAACATTGGTCGTCGTCTACAGCCGGCTCACAAAACTCTTTTGTCGCTCCGGCGATTTAAAATTGATTGAATAATACATAAACTACCGGCTCGAGTTAAGAGGATATGCCCCGGCTTTTTCGATTATTTTTTCGAAATATTAACGGGATAAACCACAAGTTGGCGTTTTTTCAGGTGATGTGATGAATAAATAGGAATGTGTGATCAGGTATTGACGCTCCTTTGTGACCCCCGCGTTTCAGGATACTGATTAAACTAATGAAGTTTGTTTTAGAGCATGATTTCAAATTCTCATGCTCGCATTCCTTCAGACGTTCAGAAACGGTGGGGCATACAATATAAATTCATAATAGATTTTTAATGGAAGGTAGGAACATTCATAGCCTTTCGAGAGGAGCTCACCAAAAGTCGTACAATATATCCAAAATACGTTTTTCAGCAGAAAGTGAATGTGTGGAGGCCACATTCTAGTTGTTTTGAGTGTGATATGGTGGAAGGAGTATAGAGTACCGTAAGATAGAACCTGCAGTGTTCTACATAGGATACATAAATCTGGATAAATACTCGTCTCCAAAAATAGGTCGTGAAATTTTTAGACTGGTCCGTTGCTCTTTACCGGTCGAAATTCAACGTTACAACTAAATTGTGATCAACGCCACGCTTCTTTGCAAACGATATTGATATTCCACATCTCGATAAATACACCCCCTATCCAGACCAATGATCGATAAAACATCCCTTTCATACCCTATTAACGGCTGGGCTATATAATCAATAAAGTTTAGATTATGGTAAACTTGAAACGACTGTTTACCCATATATTCTGTTCCCGTATATAGGGAGTGTATCAATCGAATTCAAAAAACGGAAAAGAGACGGAATTAATCTTCAATAATCCGATTAAACGCTATAAGTGGATTAAGGAAGTCCAAACAGAAGGTGGGCAGATACTTGCGGCTAAAAATACGAGCAAGATATTAAATGATGTGCTGAAAATATTAAGTAGGGACTGGAGACAATTATTCTGTTTTTGCCACTGTGCTTTTTTTTTTTTTTTTTTTTTTTTTTTTTATGATCAAACAAGCACTATAGGAAAAATCCTTTAGGGCACTCTGGGAGTGGTGCGTGTGCGCAAAAAGCGATTCACGTTGGTTTTGAATCGTTGGAGGTTATATTCGTTGGGAAAAACGACCTCGGGAAGATCGTTCCACAATGATGAAGTCCTCCAGATGAAAGAGTTCTTAAATAATGAAGTTCGAGGAGTACTAAGCTTAACCACATATGGATGGGCGGCAGTGGTTCGTCGTGTATTTCTGATATTCGCCGCTCTGGGCGGAATTAAGAGGGCAAGGTCAGCCGAGCACTTTCCATGAAAATATCTGTAAAAGAGAGTCAAATCACCAACTTGCCTTCGATGTTCTAGGCGGTCGAGGTTCTTCGTCAGCTCGTGGTCTCCAATCAGACGAATGGCCCTCCTTTCGATGAAATCCAGTAGCCGAAGAGTATGTTTGGGTGCAGAGCTCCAGACATGAGAGAAGTATTCTAGTGATGGTCGAATCTGGGCTTTGTATAGTGTCAAAACTTGTTGAGGTGTGTACAACTTTCTGGTTCGGAAGAGTACACCAAGCTTCTGAGAGGCTATCTTGGCGATTGCCACAACGTGGTTATGCCAAGACATATTTCCTCCCAGATTGACGCCCAGCAAATTAATAGATGAAGCCAGCGGGATTGCGTGTCCGTCCATAACTATATCCGGTTCTGTAATGTTAACCTTTTTAGAGAAAACTGCTGCCTGGGTTTTTTTAGCGTTAAATTCGACTTGGTTACTGTCACCCCAAGACAAAATTTCTTCCAGGTCTTTGTTGAGGCGTGATACTTCATGCTGTCTGCGAAGATGTGCGTCGGCAGCCGATGTTTGTGCATTCAAAGAGAAAGATGATAAAAGTGTGCTATCATCAGCAAAACTAACAATCGGGTTTTTCGTTTTCACTAGAAGGTCGTTAATGTAGAGTAAGAAGAGAGTGGGAGACAATATGGACCCTTGAGGAACACCGGCATTGATGGTGAAGGTGTCTGAGAGAAATTCGTCAATCGCCACTTGCAGAGAGCGGTCCTTAAGAAAGCTAGACAACCATGCACAGAATCGACTGGGCATACCATAGGATCGCAGTTTACTTAGAAGCCCCTCATGCCAAACACGATCAAAAGCTTTAGAAATATCCAGTGCAACAGCCCCAATATGGCAGATTTGCCATATCGAGTTACGAATTATCATTTATTTCCACAAACACCGAAAACCAACAAAGAATTGTATTTAGCAATAATGACTAGGGAATCCAATCCCGCAAATGCTGGATCCCGCAGTGATTTCGCGCGTTTGGCATTGCGGGATTAAACGTGCGGGATTTGCGGGACTCGATGCGGGTGCTGTATGTAATTAGAAACAGAGTAGAGTAGCAGGAAAATATTTATTGCATATAGTACAATACTAGTTTAACACGATTACATGTCACATTGATTTTGGAACTATTTTCGGAGAAAAGATAAAGAAAGTTTAATGTTTCATCTTTTAGATTTGATCTTATTTTATTGCATATGTATCCTGCAGATGAAAAAAATCTAAAATTTTCATTTTCTTAGGTAGCACAGAAGAACCGCTAACATCTGAGCGCTTAGCAATAGAACTAAACGAACTACTCGAGCTAATGGTACTAGCTTTCATTTCCTGTCAACACTACGGCTGCTGCTCTGGCCTTTCAAATTAAGATTATGCTTTGTTTGTAAGTGGGTGTGAAGACTTTGGGTGGAAGGAGCAGAGATTTTGATAATGCTAAGACCATCTTCAGACTTTAAAAAATAATTCCAAACTAAACTTGAACCGTTATTCTCTTTGGAAACTATACTGACCCTCATTTTTGCGATTGCTGTTTAAATTCCATGTACTATATTCAACCACTTGATAAATGTCACTAGTTACTAGTTGAATAACGCTCTTATTTCGCACGTACGCAAGAAAACTGTTCTGTTTAACGAATTTTCAATAGCCCAGCAGCAGCAGGGCGGGGAATCCCCTACGCGTCGACAAAAAATACCGCAGTTCATTGTTTGCTATCCCGCAAATCCCGCGGATCCGCGGGATCGATGGGCTTAATCCCGCAGGTGTGCGGGATTAAAGTTTGGGTGCGGGATTGGATTCCCTAATAATGACAAAAAATATGTTGTTAATCCGGTAGTGTCAAACGTGAAAGCAGGTATGAAAGACGGCCGTTCCAACAAGGGCTTTATAGAAAATACGTTCCGAACGCTAGAAGGCGACGGTAATGTCTTTGTCAGATTGATAGAAAACGACAAAGAAAAATTATACTAATTTCGGAGCACCCCGATTGTTTTTTTTTGGGTTGTTTACAACCTACTTAAGAATGTGAATTGTTTATTAAGACTGTGAACCAACGCCGTATCCTCCTTGATTCAAGATTCTTGTTTAAACCCGTAAATCCAAAGATGAAAACAAATTGTAGAACAACAACCATAAATTTGAATTAATAAGAGAGATGAATGTATATGAAAAAAACCCGAAAAACCACGTGGTACGGTCAGTTTCGTTTGATTGTTGGCCGGTTTGGTCATTTTTACACGTCAAACTCTTTACTATAATTTGTTTACACTTTTCATTCTGTTAAACCTTTTTCAAAAATTCTTTTCACAAAAATGATGGCGAAAAATGTTTTGCGACACAATAAAACTCTATTTTTTTACCTAGATGAATAATTTAGAAAACGTATACTTCACACAAGCGAAAGGACGAAACTAGCCCGCTTAGCAACCCTGTAAGATAATTTAAATCAAATATTCAAAACGACAATTCTGAAACCATCGCTTCCTCTAATATCAGCCGAATGTATTTCCGAAAATATTTAAATGAGAAATAGGGAAAATTTAAATGTATTGACGAACGTTTAGGAAACTGGCCACGCCATCGAGCTATAAATCAGTGATTACAAAAAAGAGTTTTTTATAGACAAATAATGTAATATTAATAAATATTAGACATGACGTATTAAAACATGTTATTTAGGTTTTATTAATGACATACTAGCAGTTCAAACAATAATAGACACATGTTTCTAAAGTTGGTCAATAATTTATAACAAATACTAAAAAAAACTGACGCGTTAAGGTGTGAAAAATGCCGTGGAGGCTTAGCCTCCTTCGAGAAGTCAGCACTGTCAGCCAGGTAATAATGTGGAGTGGATAATGAAAAATACGTATACCTATCTCGGAAACCGTAAGAGATACGAAGTCGGTTAAATGGAGGTAAAGTTGCGCATTTACGTGCCTAATAATATGCCGTTTAGAAAGTTTTAAAATTCCGAGTAGTTCCGGAGATATCCGGAAGAAACCGAAATTCTGAAAAATCGTTTTATTGTTTTCCTGGCTTTTTAAGATCGAATTCTAAAGTAAATTGCACTTTTACATGGCCACTTTTCCCGCTCTATCTAACAGCGTTAATTGTTTTGTAATCCGACGAGTCGTCTTCGAAGGGCCATGATCAACTTTCTTTTTTAAATACGGTCCTGTTTTTCTGATATTCGAATTTGAGAGCTTTTTTCTTCCGAATGCAACGATGTATGACACATTGTGGTTTAATGACGTTTCCGTTCCATTCGTTTCGGGGGACATCAGGAAATTTTGGGATACGGTTCTGTATTTCTCCTAATTTTATAAATACTATCTCATAAGTAAGCCCTAAATTTTTACTTATGTTGGACCAGTTCAATAAATAACAAATAATTTAATGTAAAAGTGCAATTTACTTAGAATTCGATCTCAAAAAACCCAGGAAAACAATAACACGATTTTTCAGAAGTTAGTTTTTTTCCTGATATCTCCGGAACCACTCGGAATTTTAAAACTTTCTAAACGGCACGTAAATGCGCAACTTTATCTCCATTTAACCGACTTCGTATCTCTTACGGTTTCCGAGATCCCTGTACTGGCCCTCATTATCTTGTCTCCGTCTATCTCTCAACATATATTTATATACATAAATTTTTTTAACATGCGTCGATTTTTTCGCCTTGCTAGGATTGTTTGGCTTATACGCCGCGCCCAAGACGTGTTCGTGTCCCTCTCGCGTATCAAATAAGACCGACCGAAGCGTTCAATTGTTTCCAACGACCAAGGTCGAGGCGTGCGTAATAGCGACACATCGAAAATTAGAACGAAAACGCCGGAGCTACAAATCGCCATTAATCTTACCTCTCCTGGTGTTGTATCTCTCTCAGCATAATATCGGCTATCGGGTCGCTTAGCGGTCTTTCCCCCAACAATCGTTGCTTGTCGGGGTCGGCTTGCATTTGAGCAAATGTCCCCGCTTCGCCAATGGCGATTTCTAGTTGGGAAGGCAGCGACAGGGACTCGTCGTCGGCTAAAATAAACACTAAAATAAGACTTTTATGGCAAGTTTATTTTCTATTATTTATAATTTCTAAACGATCTAGGGGTAAGAAAGGGGAGGCATTTTTAGTAACGACGGTCGACAGATAGACAGAATAGTGCCCTTAAATTTAATTTTAGAGCAAAATGAAATAAGAAAATGTTTGTTGACATTAAAAATTATATCTTTTTATAATTACAATAATTAGTTAAAATAAACTTGACGTTTTCATTTATTAAATGTATTAATTATGCAAATCAAGCACAAAAAATAAAATAAAAATAAATAAATAGATCAAAAAATTATAAAACAGCTTTTTTTTAAAAGTTTACCATATACAGGGTGATTCACGACGAGCGTGCATTAGAACTTTATGGAGAACTACTGAATATATGTTCCTGAAACTTTGCGGATTTGGGTTTATCGATATGCTCTCTTTAACTAAAATATTGACATGTTCTTGTCATTTCCGGTTATACCGGAAGTAGCTGCCAACTTTCGTTTTTTAAATACAACATGGTAATTTTTATTACATTTTTCGATTAAGCATTAAATACTAAGCACATTTTATAGAAAATGTTTTTGTCAGACTCTATTAGATTTTGAGATATCTGGACTTTTTGTAATTATTTGGCAAATGCATGACGATGAAATAATCCATATAATTTTTTTACCTTAGCGCTTGGACTAAAAATTTTTTCTCACCGAATAGCTAGAAGATCATCAAGTCTCTAAAACATTTCAAATTCGGCATAAAATGTACAGGGTGGTCACAATTCAAGCCTCATTGTGAAAGAATTCAACAATTAAAAACTTTCTTAATTTAAATGGAACACCCTGTATATTTTTATTTAATTTGATGGCAAATTAGTTGTTCTTTATAAATAGTATTTACTGTCCTATACCTATATCAAAGCGTTTTCTAAAAAAATCCAATTTTATTCCGAAAATACTATTTGTTCAAGTGTGCTATGAAAACAATTGTACTTAGGGGCTGTATACTGATGTCTATACGGAGGAAAAGTGATTGGTATCAAAACGATGGGGCTCCAGCACACAACGCCCAAGTTGTTAAGACTGCCCTAAACAGACTTTTTCATGACCAGTGGATCGCAAACCAAGGTCCCTTCCACTGGCCAGCTCGTTCGCCAAACTTAACTCCACTGGACTTTTCATCTGGGGAACCATTAAAGATGAAGTTTACGCGCGTCCCATCACCACGAAGGAAAATCTAATTGAAAGGGTGAAGGGAGCATTTCAATCTCTCACAAGAAATTAGGAATGCTACAAGAAATAACATGATGAAAAGAATACATAAATGCTTGGAAGTGAATGGCAATCATTTCGAACATATTTTAAAAATATAATCAAAAGATATTAGGTATAATTTTCAAACACATTTTTAATTAAAGAATTTAAAGTTTATAAACTTGTTTCCTTGCTATTTTTAAAAAAATAATATTTAAACAATTAAATTTAAAACAATCAACTGCATTTTATTTATAAATTATTAAGAAACACTTTAGAATATTGTATTTTCAAGCAATCAATCACTTTTCCTCCGTATAGACATCAGTATACAGCCTCTAAGTACAATTGTTTTCATAACACACTTGAACAAATAGTATTTTCGGAATAAAATTGGATTTTTTGAGAAAACGCTTTGATATAGGTATAGGACAGTAAATACTATTTATAAGGAACAACTAATTTGCCATCAAATTAAATAAAAATATACAGGGTGTTCCATTTAAAATAAGAAAGTTTTTAATGGTTGAATTATTTCACAATGAGGCTTGAATTGTGACCACCCTGTACATTTTATGCCGAATTTGAAATGTTTTTGAGACTTGATGATCTTCTAGCTATTCGGTGAGAAAAACTTTTTAGTCCAAGCGGTAAGGTAAAAAAATTATATGGATTATTTCATCGTCATGCATTTGCCAAATAATTACAAAAAGTCCAGATATCTCAAAAACTAATAGAGTCTGACAAAAACATTTTCTATAAAATGTGCTTAGTATTTAATGCTTAATCGAAAAATGTAATAAAAAGTACCATGTTGTATTTAAAAAACGAAAGTGGGCAGCTACTTCCGGTATAACCGGAAATGACAGAAACATGTCAATATTTTAGTTAAAGAGAGCATATCGATAAACCCAAATCCCCAAAGTTTCAGGAACATATATTCAGTAGTTCTCCATAAAGTTCTAATGCACGCTCGTCGTGAATCACCCTGTATACAGAGCTTAAAAGGACACACTATAAATGGGTTTTGTCGTAAAATCACTATTTGTTCGCCTTTTTCCCCTTTCAAAAAAGGAAACTGAAATTACCATATTGGGCGCTGGAAAGGATAGTCCATCCTTCACCTAAGCGTCCTCGGTTTTACCGTATTAGCTGCCGTTAAGTATTAATTAATTACTTTGTTAATAAACACACGCTTAACCATCAAAAATCACTTACAAAAATCATCGAAAGCTTCATTTATCATTTTCCCTCGTCTGGAAAACACCAACTCGGACAAATTTTCACCGAAAAAAAAACGTTTAAAACAACATAACATAAAATGCGGAGACACAATTCTTATCTTTTCCGCAACTGACAAAATTTTAAGACGTACAAACACTAGGTCGTCCTACGTTTTGCATGCGAGGAAGCGAGACAAATCATTTAACATGTACAAACGATATTAACATGTCAAGCGTTCAATGTCAATGTTAAAATTTTATGAATTTATTTTCGTCAGATAATCTTAATTGGTTTTAATCGTGTTTTAACTAATTCCATAAGGAGGTGGTAAAGAGTTATTTAGATTAGTTTCCAAGAAATCTGGTTGATAAGAAGTCAATTTTGAGGAAAATATACGGAAATCTAGCACATCATGTTTACATAAAATATAAACAAGGGATTATTAGAAATATGTCCTTATTTTTTTTTGAACAACCTAAAAGAATAATAACAGCGTGCGTAATAACATCTCGGCAACAAAGACTATAAAGTTTGGTTCCCCCGCGGTTCGCGTATGAAGTGAAACGTGTCTAGGAAGATAGATCGAGGACCGCTGCCTGTTGAGGGAGGGTTCCAAAATTCAAGAGAGCCCTACAAACTATCTTACAATCTGTGATTTTTTCCCCGTCCATCACGAGGAAAAGATGGGTGGTCATCTTTAAGTTATACGGAATGGAGCCCACCTGATGACGTTACCGTCAAACTCAACAGTGCCTGAGAAATTCCTGGAAGGTCATTGGACGAGAGATGATTGCAAAGGTAATGTTTGGTAGTCATCTTCAAACTCATCCCCCCCCCCTTAGCTGAAGGCTGAAGAGCAAAAGGTGATAAATGTACATAGAATAGAAATCTTTCGGAAGTTAAAAAAAGGTAATTTAGCACCCGTAACGTGTAATTTTTCACTTCTCTCCGAGTGCTTGCATTCAAGCCTGGGCGCCGCCGCATTGTTATTGTCACCTTACAAATGTCAATAATATTTGAAGACATCAAAAATTAAAAGAAATATTTCCGATTCCGAAGAAGAAAACTTTCATTTCAATGCCCTCCAGACGAAATAATTAATAAAGCCAATGAAGCAACACAAAATTTATTGCCTGAAAAATCGAAAGAAACTTACAAAAAAGCATATCATACGTAGGTACTTCTAGTAGAGTTACTATACTTTAGTAGCAAATCTACTATACATGCTACAAAACTACTTACGGTGTAAAGTATGTTGTGGATTGTCAATAATTCTAATCTGGCGATCGGGCATAATAGGCTCACCATCGGAACCACCAACGTCACTTGGCAATTGATACCTACGACAATAAAAACTTTACAAAAACATAACCTCAATTTTAACGCAGTTGGACCACTCAATTACTCGGTCATGAAAGATATTTGATTTAAGTATGGAAATGGTTTATTATTTTTAAATGGGTGGCCAAAGTCCTAGAGAAATAATGTATACTTTCTTTTATCGAATGTATGAATACTTAGGTCAAAACCCTTAACAATACCCCACGTAGTGCCACACCATTCACGTCTGTTTTCACTTAACAACTTCATGTAGGTCAGTCGTAGCGAGGGATAAGCGACGACGCCAGATCACTAAACGTGCGGGAGGGACCAGGTCGTCGATGCAGGTTTCCCTTGAACTCCCACGTGTTTGTTCGCGTTTAGGGCGTTTCTTACTTCATAAATAAGGTGTAAAATTTAGTAAAAAGTAGCACTATCGTATTTCTGTTCTGTGAAATAATTTACTTTTATGTGCTTGGGATGCGATTTCAAATTTGAGTGATTTTACAATTCTTTATGTTGCAAAACATTTTCCGCCGGCATTTTTATGGAAATAATTGTTCAATAAGGTATGCCAAATAAAAAGTGTTAAAATTATGGTATTTTTTCCTAACGTATTTGACGACACCAGTTCACAATTCACTGACGTCTTGCGAGCTTTACTGACCTACCAGATTAATTGTTTACATCTCCAGTCAGTGCCTACCACGTGGCTTTTTGGGTTCGACACAATGTGGCTTTATAATTCAAAGCGCCCGTTGATGGTTATTTTTCTTCAAATTTGTTTTCATCTCAGGATTTGCCTGTTCAAATATAATAATTCATTTCCATAATACGTCAAGTCAAACGTCAAAGTCAAAGTCACAAGTCAAAGTCACTGTTGCCAGATCGCCGAAACAAAAGTAGGTTGCAATTCATCGGTAGATCGCGGAAAAATTCGGTAGATTGTAATTTTTTAAACTGGGATTTATGTATTTTTGGGGTCATTCATTATCTATTTTTTCTTTAGATATTGATATTGTCAGTTAGACATAGGTAACACTATTACTTTTTTTGAGATATAGTATATAATAATAGCAAAATCAAATAAATTGGATTTGTTAGTAACAAATCGGTAGAAATACCAAAAAAATCGGTAGATCTGGCAGCGCTGGCCGAAGTGGAGACTTTTTAAGTTGCAAAAATGTTAATTATGAGTTACCTCGCAGCGTCCTCTTCCTGTTTGGATCGGGGAAAGTACAAAGGCAACAAAACTTCGTAAATACCTAAATCTACTTTGTCAACAACAAATATCACAGTATCGAGTGAACTGCCGTGCCGTTCTAGGAAGCGACGAACAGTCCCTGGAAAAAAAATAAAATATGACTTTTATACAGAGCACGAGGATAAAATTAATTTTTCCAGAACATCCTTCGAACCTCGAAACTTCAACGAAGACGAAGAGATACGAACAAGCGCTCTACTCCAGAAATAGATCGACAAAGTTTGTAGCAGTGTTTCGATGTTCTTTAGGTTTCGAAACTCAAAGGTGTATCGGTATTGCTGTCACTGGACTCATCACAAGAAAAATATCAACGGGACATGGTATGGAAAATTAAGCCCGCGAGTTCGCCCCGCTCTGGCTTACATTTCTTTACTGATATTCTATGTATACAGGGTGTTCCAGGTAAGAATGCACGATCTAAACTGCTGGCCATTTGCTTTCGAGCAAGAAAAATTTCGCCTAAATTTAAAAGTTAATATTTTCTGAACCAGATATGACATCGATATCCGGTTTTTAATGGTTGATAGATTTGTCCCTTAGGAAACAATTGCCAAAGTTGGATTGTCTTAAACTGTCAGAAAATTTTATATACAGGGTGTTAAAGAGGACGATGATTTTTGATCCAATTTCAATAGAATGTAACTTTCACAATAGTATTTTTAAATTTTATCACTATACGTCAATTGAATCACTGGTTCATAGCAAAGAAAGTAATCTGTCAAATTTTTGATATCTGCTATATTTTAAGAGATACCGATTTTTTTGAAAAACTTTGCTTTTTTTCAACTTTTTGTTAGCTAGATCCCACTGTGCGTTGTATCGTGCAAACTTTGCAAGTGATTATTATACCTTATGAAAAGCTTGTTTATGTTCAGTAACAACAATTGTACCTAAATGTTGTGATGTACAGTGGCGTACTTATAATCACTTATAATCTATGCTTTATGAGTATCTCACAATTTTTTTGTATTGGAAAGTACTCGCCCCTAGATTAGGCAATTCCTTATTTTTTAGTTTTTCATATCGCGCTACAGGTATATTATACAGTGTCTACAAAATTTTAAAAAGATATTTTTTTATTTAATTGTTTGAAAAAATTTATTTGTTAATTTCTAACTTTCTAACACGACACTATTCATAAAATTAAACTTACATTGAAAGGCACTTTAATATTAAATATCACTAGCTGCCGTCAAACCAAACCCCGTCCATCCGAGTGTATTAATTTGAATTGAGATTATCACGAAAAAAAAACAATATCAAGTCAGCCATGCTGCGTTGAGTTTAGCAACAAAGCTAACCATGTGTTAGAAAGTTAGAAATTAATAAATACATTTTTTCAAACAATTAAATAAAAAAATTATCTTTTTTAAAATTTTGTAGACACTGTATAATATACCTGTAGCGCGATATGAAAAACTAAAAAATAAGGAAAAACTTGCCTAATCTAGGGGCGAGTACTTTCCAATACAAAAAAATTGTGAGATACTCATAAAGCATAGACATATAAGTGATTATAAGTACGCCACTGCACATTACAACATTTAAGTACAATTGTTGTTACTGAACATAAACAAGCTTTTCATAAGGTATAATAATCACTTGCAAAGTTTGCACGATACAACGCACAGTGGGATCTAGTTAACAAAAAGTTTAAATAAGCAAAGTTTTTCAAAAAAATCGGTATCTCTTAAAATATAGCAGATATCAAAAATTTGACAGATTACTTTCTTTGCTATGAACCAGTGATTCAATTGACGTACAGTGATCAAATTTAAAAATATTATTGTGAAAGTTACATGCTATTGAAATTGGAGCAAAAATCATCGTCCTCTTTAACACCCTGTATATAAAATTTTCTAACAGTTTAAGACAATCCAACTTTGGCAATTGTTTCCTAAGGGACAAATCTATCAACCATTAAAAACCGGAGATCGATGTCATATCGGGTTCAGAAAATATTAACTTTTAAATTTAGGCGAAATTTTTCTTGCTCGAAAGCAAATGGCCAGCAGTTTATATGAATGATCTATGATTAACGAAATCACTGTAGAGTGGCATTCTTATCTGCTACACCCTGTAGATTAGTTGCAAAACGGGCTAAAATGATGACGCTCCTCTTATCAAGAAACGCATAGTCATAAATACTAGAATGTGTATTTTTTACTAAACAAATAGTAATGATAAACTTACGTAAAGCTATGTGAGCGCCTTGATCAGGTGGATAATTCCTCCTCACTGAATTAACGACCGGAATTGCTATCGAATGAAGACCCATTTCTTTTGATTTTTGTAAAATATTCCTAAAACAATATACACGGTGTTGAAAAAAGATCGGTACCCCGGAATAACTCCGGTGCATCGCATTGCAGCGGAAAATGTCTGGGGAAAAAGTTGTTTGGTTTTGAAGGAGGAATACTCAATTCTATTTAAACCACCCCCCCCCCCCCCCCCCTCAACCCCCGCGCGCGGGTTGTTTGTATTCGACGGGCATTTTTTAGTAGAAGACAGAGAAAAACAGTGTTTCCGGGATTATACTTCATTTTCGCACGGTTCTGATTTTGTCTTTCTCATGGTGATTATTGGTGAAGGATGGGCCCAAATAAAAAAAAATTTCGGACAAAAGATGTTTATCTTTGGTCGGAGAACACGATATGGGGTTCCATTTGAAAATCTTAACTTACCCCCATCCGCGCCCGGGGTTTGAGGGGGTGGGGGTGGTTTAAATTGTAAACTATTCCTCCTTCAAAACCAAACAACTTTTTCCCCAGACATTTTCCGCTGCAATGCGATGCACCGGAGTTATTCCGGGGTACCGACCATTTTTCAACACCCTATATAAAAAACCGCGCGCCATCTGAATGCCGTCAGCGTTACAAGTCTCTCTTTTGTGAGGTTAGAAACCCCAAAGTGGTGTTATCTATTCTAAATTAATTAAAATCGTCTTGTCTGTCAATATTAATCAATATTATTTTATTGATTTTTTTTAAATACATAAGTACATACCTATAGCACATATGGAGTGTATTTTCGGAAGCTGTCTGATACTTTATATTGTACTTGGGACCAACAGTGTGGATTATATAACGAGCTGGTAAGTTATGACCTTGTGTCACTTTCACCTCGCCTGTCCTGCACTCTAAAATACAATAAGAAATGTAATAGTGTTTTAAAAATGTCGAGATTTTTGAGTTTCAGAGAAATGTCAACGGCGGATCACATTCGAACGCAACATTCTCATAGTTGCAAGTAACTGATATAGGGAAAAATGAAACAATCTAGAATATTTTCTTTTTTTTGCCTTTCCAAAGGAGTCACAAACAGTATCCGTCGTACCTCTGATATCCACCTTAATTTCTTCTTTGAGATTCGAGCCGGCTCTTTGAAATATACTGTCGCTTACTGGATTGCTGTCATTCATGGATTCGTTTGTCGAATTGATTATAGCGTCTACTTGTAAGGAAGAAATGTCGCCGTCCCTATAAAAAATAAAAATGGAATAACATAGCACGTAAATTAAAAATATGTACATTAATAAGCTCACTAAATATTTTAGCAAAGCCCTCAAATATTATAATTACCCTTAGATTATTACATTAACATAATACTCGTAAAAAATAAGACCTCCTGATATATCGGCTGTAAAGAGAAGTTTTGTTTATTCAATTCTTACCATAACACCAATTTGTGATTAATCCCGTCATCCCAAGTAAACGGGGAGGAATTCGAACTTTTTGAGCCCCCCACTGGAATGCTGACGGAGGTGTGCTGGCCTGGAGGGGCATCGCCCCATCGACTAAGGTCCTTGACGTTCACGAGGGGAGCTGGGATGCCCAGAGGCTCGGGATCCATCACAATTCGCATTTAGGAAACCTACAATAAAAAAAATTTTAAATATGACTTTACATATATCGGTATAAAAGAAGCCCCGTTGCCTGTTAAAGTTTTACTTTTATTTATATTCAATTTATATGTAAAAGACGATTAAATTAATAGATACTATATATAGCCTCTATTATGAAATGCATCTTGTTTTAAAACAAGATCAAATTGCTTTTATGATTTTTTTTTTAATTATATAAAAATTACATCTATTTAGGTATATCATAAATGGCTGGGTGCGTCCACAACGGCGCCTCGCCTCGCCCATAGCCTGGTCTTTTGCATACAAGTAATGGAGTTATCCAGTATAGCGTATTTTTAATACATAAAATTTAAAAGATGAAGCGAATATTCGCAAAAAATAGCAGCGAATATAATCGAATATTTCCAATGTTCGCAGTGTTAGTCGTTAAGAAAAACGATTACACAGTTTTCCTACATGCAGACGAGTGACCCAGAAAGAAAATGGAGAAAATTAAAAATTTACGACCAGTTTTGTGGGTTGGAAAATTAAGAACGCTAAACTAAACTGATTAATAAAAAATCGACCGTGCCGGTAAACAGACAACAAAAAAACACTTAATAACTAAGTAGGGCATGTTATATTAAAAACTACTTAACCGAGTTTAGTGCGACGTATACCGAATGTCTAGAAGACCGGCCAAAACGTTATTGCAGTGTTTTAGTTGTACATACTATGCAGTGGCGGCTCGTGACCTACGATAGAGGGGGCTGACAAGTATGGTGAAATTTTTCTAGGCGTTTTAAATGTAGGAAGAAAAAAAGTAATAAGAAAATGCGTTAGGTAAACCATATTTTTTAATTTTACACAAGGAAATACAACTTTTGGAAAATAAGAAAGGTTTCCTTAGTGTGTATAGCTGTCGACGACGAAAACATAATGGACTGTTTTTATGTCGACCAGGTTAATCAATCAGCAAAAATATTCGCATGGAAAAATGTCGGTGGCGTATCAAAAATCTAAGAGGATATGTTCGCAGAGAGTGCTTTCGGAGATATTAAAAAATAAAGATTTTTAAAAAATCAATTCAATCAATCAGCAAGATTTAAGTCGTTACAAATACTATGGACTTTTCTTCATAAAACCCCACCGCTATTAATCCTTAATTTGGGGATTGGAGGATGGTAAATATCGATGATGTCATACATACAAATACATACAAACAAACTCATTAAAAATAACATAATTAATTTAAACAAATAAAGGTAGGACGAAGCAGGTTCAAATTGTTTCATTGTGGTCCATTGTAAAAATAAAACTACGTTGTATACTTACATACATGGGAAATATTCAGAAGTGATACACAATAAAGCGAAAACTAGTACTAAAAGTACCTATTTAATCCTTTACTATCCCTGTGCGTTTCTGACGAATATTATTCTAAAATAATGATTCAAATCAATCCAGACCTAACCTGGGTGTAACTAGAATGTCGTAGCTTATCTTAATGGTGTACTAATGGTAGTGAACTGAGTTCAAATCTGTTTTTCATACTGTAATATTGATTAGGATTATCATTTATTTATCTTGAACCATAAGTACTGTTGTGTTTACTCTATTAATAAAAAGTTATTGTGTGATAGCTATTGGCAATGAAAAGGAATATTGACCTTAGTCGAGGATAGGTTCCTCGAGTCATTCGACGAATTGCATCTTGTTTTATAGGAGTTATTACAAATTTTACAAAAGAGTTTACATGTTCATATAGCATCAAAACAAAAATCTTACTTCAAAATATAGCAGTTTGTTAGAAATTTCCAATTGAAGAATCGTTTACAAAAATTCTCCAATGACGTCCAAATGGAACAGATTTTTTTTAACACAAGTAAGCCATTGTTTCACCTTGTTTATACTCAAATCTGTTGAGATTTAAGGGTCTTGAAGTGCTTCATCCGCCAGAGTGGGTGGGATTTTGTCTAAATAAGTAAGGAGCGTCCCCAATAAGTTCCCTTCAAAAACTAGGTCACAATATTGTCAATAGGTACTATTTTCAGCGGTTTTGTTGCATCCACTATTTATTAATGAGGTGTTTGTTCGGGAATCAACCATAAAAATCTATAGAAAGGCAAGAAACGATGCACTTTATTAAATATATATTTCTACAAATCTGGAATTGTTGATAAAAATTTTCAAGAAATATTTTATTTGTCTCCTAAATATTTACTTTAATTAAGTTAATGCTATTTAAAGAACGCGAAGAAAAATAAAATTATCACAGTCATTAAATATTTACTATAATTTTATTCCCAATCAGTGGCGTATTTAGTGAGACTTGGGCCCACACATAGGAGAAGTAATATGTAGTTATTGAAAAAATATTCTTTAAAAATATTCTTTAATTAGAACAAATAATTAATAACAACAACAATACTGAAATAAAATAGGAAACTATTTATATAATAAGTATAAGGATATAGGTACGGACTTAAGTCTAAACCGGTATTTTCCTGACATTTTTGAACCGATTTATTAAATCTGTTCTCTAGTATTTAACGCGACTTTAAGTTCTTGTTAATCTAAATCATACATCATTTTTTTCGAATCGCTTCTGTTCAACTTTTCAACAAATGTTGTGGTTCCAGAACCTGGAAACTTTCTTTAACGGAATGCATGCCTGAAAATCTGTCTTTGATTTCCTGTTTTCAAATTGGTAATCTAAGGAAGGTTTGTCAAAGTGCCTTTTTACTCTTGGCTGTCTTTTTAGTTGAAACGAGGGTTCTATATTCCACTTTTTGGCAAGGTCTATTGCTTCAGATTCAATTTTGTTATATTCTTCGGGGTCCCTTGTAGAAATATGTTTGTATACGCGATCTATAACTGATGTAGTCAAGTAAGTCGATATCCGATTTTTGCAAAGTTTTTGACGCCAAATTTATTTGATTTAAAGTTGTGAACATGAAAACAGTCATTTCAACGAAGTCAAAACTTGAAGCTTTCATAATTTCATCTTTTTTTTGTTATCTTTAACTCAATTTCAGTCAGCCCCCTTAAGGCCTGGGCCCCGGGGCATTGCCCCGGTGGGCCCGACGATATGTCCGCCACTGTTCCCAACGATATTTGCAATACAGGGATAAAAAATAACAAAGAACATTTTCGAATGGGAAGTGGTAAAGTGTGTGAACAAACCTGAGCCAACCCAGACTCTGTAATTATTAATAATTATTGATCTCTCTCTCTCTCACTCTCTCAAGAATTAAGCTGAATTTATAAACTCGACGTTGACGATTGACGGTGCTGTTCGACGGTGACGGTACAGCTTAAACATATTGAAATGCATAAGACCATTTATATTTGACGATGACGGTGCAGTTTGACGGTGGGCGACGGCCGACATGAACCAATTTTATCTTTTGACGGTGGACGGTCGTAGCAACGTTCGTGGCAAGTTTCCACAGCCAATCAAAATCGTGTTTGCCTGTCACGTGATTTTTAGTAAATATTATTTTATTTTATACCATCTTATTAACCATTTTAAAGTGTACTGTTGATAATTGTTGATAGTATCATTCAGATCACATAAACACCAAAATTAATATAATCACATAAAAATACAGAAAAGCCGAGAAAAATAGGTTATGTTATCATCGTCGCCACCGTCAAGTTTATAAATCCAGCTTTTTAGGGCACCGTCAAACAGCACCGTCAAACTGCACCACCGTCGAGTTTATAAATTGGCCTTTAAAAACAGGTCTATACATACATATAATCTTATTTAAACATTACTTGCACTAACTCTTAGTCTAATGCTAATATATTCATTTAATGTAATATAAAAAATTATGTATAAAACTACTCAGAAATAGAAATACAACTTTTAAAGACTTATTAATTAACTCCCATATTTATGTTAGCTCTTTCAACACCTTTGCCCCCTAAGGAGGTTCTAAATATTTTTTAATTTTCTATTATAGCCTTTACTAACCTAGTCACTATGTATAGTTCTCTGTACTAAGTATAAACTAAGTCATCTATTACCAAATCAGAAACAACATTTTTTCAAATAAGTACTTGCCAATTGGTTGAAATCTTTTAACGTAAGTTTAAACAACTTGCTCTTAAGTAGCTAATTCTTTTGTTTCATAATATCTTAATTTTTTTATAATTGTCCTTTATTGCTTTAAAATCTATCTTTAAATATCTACAGGGTCATGATAAATCATATCTATTCTCCGACAGAATTTATGACAAGAAGAGGAAAAAATACGGAATAATGCCATCCAAATTTACTTTGACATTATTATTTTTTTAATTTATAAAAGAACAAACTTCTATTCATTACAATACATACTTATTAAATTTATGCTAGGATATAGGATATACTTTATCTATAATTTGAATAATAAATAATAATGATCTATGATAATAAAAATGGTAAATAATATGTAATGGTAAATCTATACATATCTGGGAATATTAAATTTAATTACTTGGCAGGAGTGTGTTCATCCTTTTCTAATCTTTGCCTCATGACCCTTCGTTAGGTTATGTGTTATATGTAATAAGTTAATGACGTTAATGATGGGAATATGGATTGTCATTGGTGAATAGAAAACTTGTACTTTGCACTATGCATTGTCTAGTTCAGCGTTTCTCAAACTTTTTTGACCACGGACCCCTTTTGATACTAGAATTTTGTTGTGGACCCCCAGCCGCTCACTACATTAGTACAGAATTAATTCTGGGATAGGAAGTCATGCCTAACTAATTACCTTTAGTTAAAAATAATTTTTATTCGAATCTTATTATTTTTCACAAATCAAAAAGAATTAATAAGCAAAAATTTGAATAATATATCACTGGCTGCAGCAAATGTACTTAGTGAAATGGATAGTTCTGCTTTCTTCTTCTTCCACGCAGCTATGTTATGTTATTGGGCTTAATTTGAAGAAAGCTGCAGCCTTATATATCTGGTTCGGCATTAAGTCGATTACGATATTTTGTTTTTGTGACATTTTATTCCCACTTAGCTATTTGCGGACCCCTAAGTAACAGCTCGCGGAGCCCCAAGGGGTCCGCGGACCCCAGTTTGAGAAACGCTGGTCTAGTTCATTTAAAATTAAGTTTCTCTCTTTACAATAGAAATGTGTACATACCCACTTCTCGTGCTAGAGCTGTTTATAGGAAATTAGTCAGATCCTTACCAAAAAGTGTATACAGGGTCATTCATGATAAGTGGCCTATTAAAAGATCTCGGGAACTAAAAAGATATAATATTGGTACTCGCTATAAAAGATGCTGATCTCTTTAATGAAGATATTTTGACGTATCTGTCGCTCCCGGTTATACCGGAAGTCGGTGTCAGCTTGCTTATTTGAATTTGGGTGATTCTTTGTTAAAAAGGACCTACTTTAATAGATGTTTTATATTTTTAAACTATTAATATTGGGCCCATAATTACACAACTTTTTGTAACAGTATGGGGTGTTCCATTTCAAATAGGTAAGTTGACACCAACTTCCGGTATAACCGGAAGTGATAGATACGTCAAAATGTATACATTATCCATCTTTTATAGTGAGATTTTTTAGTTCCCCAGATGTCTTCATAGGCCACTCACCTTGAATGACCCTGTATGTTACTAAAAGCATAAATTTGTACAAAGATAGGAACATTTTATTTAAAAAGATGTATTTTAATAAAAAGCCATAGTATGTATTCACTACAGTGTAAGACAGGAAAAAGCCTACCATGGCAGATAAAGATATAATAGAAGCTAATTAAATTAGGTATAATTCGACCCTTCGGGCTATTGAATTTTGTGGTGTTATAATCTGAGGTAGATAAATTAACATATTTACATATAAAACTATAAAAGGATATTCAAATCCAATATTAACAAGGGCCAATTAACCATTAAGCTGATAAAATGGCAGATCAGCTACTGTTAGTGTTCTAAAACACAAAAGCTAAGTGACAAATAGCTAACCTACAGGTAGAAGAAACAAAGGGCATAGTAGTAAATTTAAAATTCAATAAAAAATTCATAACTTCACAGTTGCTGGCTTTTATAAGCTCCCTTCAAATCAAATGGATATTATTCTTAGACGTATTGTTAGGCTTAGGGCAGTTACGACATACTTAAATAAAATATAAATAGCTGAGGGATATTTTTAACAGCATTCAGCATACATAACTCAAAAGGGAAATTGTGTCTGCACTCTGCAGGGCCAAGGTCAATAGAAATATTAACCTTCTTCCACCCCAGGTAGCGTAGCTATTTCGACAAAATACTACAAGCTACTTACCAAAAACAACAACAAAAGAATACTGGTAAACAACTGGTAAATACCACTAAATTTCATGAAACATGTCTGTTTTTAGCACCACACTACACACACCTACGATGGATAACTGTCAAATAAGAGGGTTTTATGACGTTTAACTGAAATGTACTTGTTTTCCTGCATTCCTGCGACAAAGATCATCTTAGCAGGAAACCTTTGTTGCAGCGTCCTTCGAAATTACTGTATGTGTGGTTGTCTACGTATCTGATGTATATGAATATTTTTGATAATTACGAAGCTTGCCGTTAGATGTCCGTACAAACATTGTCTGCGAGTATTCGCTCAATTCGCTGTAACTAGCCCACGATACAATACACAAGGTATGATATCTTCTTGTGTTTATGTTTATCATGTTACTAGCCAAACTAGCTACCCTCCAGGTAATCCATAGAAATCCTGTAATTAGGTAATGAATGACGGTTAGAAGGTATGATAACATAAGGGAGGATCCAGAACTTCGTTTGATTCGTGGATTCGCGCTGGTAACAGCTAGCAACAACAGTATAATATATAACTGGAAGTAAAAATATACAAAACACTGTCATAACTAAACTTAACACTTACACTAGATACATTAGCTAGGAAATTAGTATTGACACCGGAATTGGGATTCAAATAATAAGTCCCTCATTTGCAAAATGTTTCATTAAAAAAAGTTCACGCCCAACGTGGGGCTCGAACCCACGACCCTGAGATTAAGAGTCTCATGCTCTACCGACTGAGCTAGCCGGGCTTCTGTAAAAATGAACTGGATGAGTCTGTTATTCTTGCACAACTATAGTGGAAAAAACATTATTATAAAATATAACTCTCGTTTGTTTTATACTCAAAAATCTCAAATAATCAACAAACTAAAACGCCATTATATTCCTCCAAGAGAGTACAGTGTTGAAAAACTACATGTCATGAGCACGTGATATTACACGTTCAATTTGTTTAATGCCCACGTGATAGACAACCTATCATTATTTTGACATTTCATAGATGATTTCTTTTCTGTCAATGCCAAGCCGTTCTCAGACCTAGAGATAAACAAACACGAGATAATGGAAAAGCATAGATACGTCTTTATTATCTTTTAATTAATCACTTTTACCCAATATTTTTTCTAAACAGTCTAAGCACTATTGTAGACTGTTCCGGGAAGCTCTAAAGAAAATAAAATGTCTCAAGAACAAATTGGGTTCCCCACAAAAAGGAATTCTTTGAATAATCAATCTGGTAAGATTTTTGAATGTTAAACAGTGGACATGATAATTCCAATAATCCTCTAAGTTGTTACCTACCCCCTATATAATTTTCATCAAGCTTCAAACTCATGAATTCAAACCTTAATGATTAATTTATATATAAATATGCTAATTATTAACTAGGTAACTACAACTGAACTACTTTGCTTTATTTTTTTCAGATGATGAAGACCTGGAATCTAGACATTCTTCGCTGAGCTACAAAGAGCGCAGACGAGAGGCCCATACACAAGCCGAACAAAAACGTAGAGATGCCATTAAAAAGGGATATGATACATTACAAGAACTGGTGCCTACATGTCAACAAACTGATGTATCAGGTAATAATATTGTTAAATTGGTACTTTTTGAGCTTCTGTTAACCAAGTTTTTATAAGCTCAACAATTTCCAGGTTATAAACTAAGTAAAGCAACAGTTCTGCAGAAATCAATAGATTACATTCAGTATCTTCAACAGCAAAAGAAAAAACAAGAAGAGGAACGTAATGCACTCCGAAAAGAAGTTATAGCCTTGCGAATAATGCAAACCAATTATGAGCAGATCGTGAAAGCTCAGCAGTCCCAACCAGGGCACACCGAGACACCTGTATCGGATGAAGTTAAATTTTCTGTGGTAAGTTTCAAAGACAGTACGTGTGTAACTGTAAGAATAACTTCATTTTATTTTAGTTCCAAGCGATCATGGACCAGCTGTTTGTCACATTTAGTTCAGTGTCAGTAACTAATTTCTCAGAGTTATCGGCAGGTGTATTTAGCTGGCTAGAAGAGTACTGTAAGCCCCAGACCTTGAAAGATACAGTCTTTCAAGTGTTACGTAGGCATAATAGCCAAATGCGTGGATGATGAGTGATATAAAAGTATGCTGTAAATGTAGGTATGGGGTAAAATTTATAGTAAGGAAACAATACCTAAGTAGGTAAGTAATAGTGATTTATGTTATATTAAAATTTCATTATTTTTTATGTCTAACTAACTTTAGCCTGTATTTTTCTTTACAAGAATACTTAGTATAACCATACATGTTTAAATATGTGATTATATTATGTTTAAGTTAGGTGTTTTTGTGAATATAGCAGTTCAGATTTCATACAAGATTTATACCCCATAGTGTTTTTGAAAATTTGTTTCAACATTTGCTTATTAGCAGTAAATTTTAGTGCATTGTGAAAAGTATAGCTTGTATGTTCTAGTGTATATTACGCTCAAAGTGATCAATATAGAGAATAATTTTATGGATTGTTATGTTGTTTATATATAATTTTAAAGGCCGTATTACACTTGGGAATTTTTATGGCGCCAGCAATGGCAATTATAATTCAAGGATTCAGGCGCAGTACACCGTTCTCCGTACTACAGTCAGAAATTCTACTCTTCTGACAATTAATTCATGCGCAGTACACTGTTCCCGATCAGCTGTCTCTCAGGACCAGAAATGGGGCAGGCGCCATTTTAATTGCCCTTGCCGGCGCAATTGGGTAGACATGGATTATTCTGTTATTTTTAACTGTTTATTATTTGGCCGAACCAGGTGTGAACAGGTAATGGCCATTTAAACCCACTGGTACTTAAATTAGCAGTTTACATTCTTTATTAAACTTATGGACTGCTAATTCCGCAACTTTTTGCACCGCCTATTTGTAAATAGCAGTAGCTGCTTTAACTGGTAATCATAACGAACAGGTTTGCACATCTCTAATTCTGGGGATATTTTAGGGATTTCGACAGTACCCACTGCTGTTCTGACCGTTGACAATGCTCTAGCTGATCGAAAACGGTTTACTGCGCATGAATACGTGCCATTATAATTGCCGGCGCAAGAGAAAAAATTGCCGAGTCTAATACGGCCTTAAGGCCTGCTATTTACAAATAGGAGGTGCAAAAAGTTGCTGAATTAGCAGTCCATAAGTTTAATAAAGAATGTAAACTGCTAATTTAAGTACCAGTGGGTTTAAATGGCCATTACCTGTTCATACCTGCTTCGACCAAATAATAAACAGTTAAAAATAACAGAATAATCCATATCTATCCAATTGCGCAGGCAATGGCAATTAAAATGGCGCGTGCCCCATTTCTGGTAATGAGAGACAGCTGATCGGGAACGGTGTACTGCGCATGAATCCGTGTCATTTTAATTGTCAGAAGAGTCGAATTTCTGACTGTAGTACGGAGAACGGTGTACTGCGCCTGAATCCTTGAATTATAATTGCCATTGCTGGCGCCATAAAAATTCCCGAGTGTAATACGGCCTTTAATAAACAAAATTAGGAATAATTATTCTTCCTAATTTTTCCACCAACCTATAGGCCTATTTGTTCAAAAAAACTTTTATACGTAAAATACTATTTTATTTTTAGAATAAAATTAATCTTACATAACATAAAAATATAACACAACTTTAACAAATTACAAAAGAACTCTGTAATATGTATTTTTGAAAACTAGCAACAGCAATTTAATGGTATGCAAAGGTAACAAACATTTTACAAAAATATTGATAGAAGAATTCTACATGAATCATAGTGTCATCGACTGTGGCTATGTATGAAGTCAATATCTTTTCGCTGGCAATAGTTTTTTTAGAGACTAATATTGGTAAGATTGCAAAAAGTGGGTATTCCCTAGAAGTGTTTTTGTGTCTACAGAACAGTAAGGTTTAATTGAATTAAATTTTTGGGTTTATTTTCAATAGTAGTTACAAATTATTGGAATATTGAATAGGTCTGTCGACAGATGGAGGGAGGAAGCACTTTCAAGTAATTATCGACTTTGGCATACTCCGACATAAAAACAATTTGTTCCTTAATACTATAAAGTTGGATATTCACTGGCAATATTTGAAAAATTTAACAGTGAGCAACTGAAATTATTTCTTGTATCACACAAAATGCTTTTCACCATGTTTGTGAAGAACCCTGTATAATGAGGCTTTTCTGTGTACCTAAAACAAGGAAAAAATGTTTAAGATAGGACAAAACCATGTTGTTAAATTGTTACCTTTCATAGTGGTCCAGCAAATCTTGCAGCTTCAATGTCAAACTATCATAATTTTTCTTTACAATATCCAAAATTTGCTCTTCAGAGGGAGTAGATAAATTGGCACTGGCCAGCCACTGTTCTATTTTGGGATTAAAATGCTTTATTATTGCTCGGACATTAAACAGAGCATTGTTCAATTTTAAGGCATCTTCTTTAAAGTCACCTTCACTCATTGAATACCTTAAAGCTGTAAAATTTACATTAAAATAACGGGTTTCGTGACAACAATGTAGTTCTGTCAAAGTCATAACCCAAACGAAATTGTCATAATATAGAGGCGTTTAATTTATTCATAAGAACTATAAAAGCTATATTAATTGACTTCTTCCCAGAAAATTAACCTTTTTCTAGCGGCTGAGGTACTTACCCATCGAATAAATGTTATCAAACACTTGATGCATCCTTATTATTTCATAGTAAAGTTCATCATAGCTTCCTGGTGTTGGCAAAAAATTATCCCCGTATGTAATAAAAAAATTTAAAATATTCACTACCTTTATACTAAGCTCAAAAATATTCATTTTCTTGCCTAGGGAGTTCTCATTTTGCAAAATAAATCGTAACAACGAAATTAGGGCCGTCCATAATTCCTTCCACACATAAGTGACTCTAATCCGACATTTTTTCTGATAACACAATATTCGTTGGATTATACCTATACACAGTATATAAAGTTCCATGGGAAATTTTTTCATCATGTGGCTCAACATAAATTCAACCAGTAAATCTAAAAATACCAAAAATTACACTAGCTTTTCCCAGTAATGGTTGTAGTGTTGAGAGAACGAACGTTTTTCTTATAAATTATATGACCCTTTTACAGCAACAAGATTTTTTTAACAAATATTGGTCATTTCAGCTGGATATTCTTCTTGTATATGTCCATTCACCAAATTTTAAGAATATGTTTAATAATTATAGAATAAATAATTACCTAATAATGTACACACTAACGACTGGCTAGAAGTAGTTTTATCACTGGCCAACTTCCTATGTCGCATTGGCAGTCTGTGCAGCCTCACTTTGAATGCCAAACTGATATCGTGCATTAATGAGTTAGCATATTGGTCTTCTGATATGCAACCGAGGATTAGAAAACATAATTTTACTGTATTTGTGCCTGCTTCTGTTTTGGTATCTTGCATTACTATAGAACTAGAAAAATGTACATACACTGGTAGTAATAATAATCCTCTTACTGTTCTCTATCTTTTAAATAGGAGAAAAATTGCAGAAACTTTTTATAAAACTTCAGATACTTACCAATACTGGAAAAATGTTACCAACAGATTTGATGGCTGAGAATGAACATCAAAATTGACGGGTAAATTTGATAGGTCCGAAAGTGATTCAACTTTATTGTGTAAAGTATTATTAGGAGAGGGGGGCCCACTTGCATCAGTCTGTGTTTGTGCTAGAGTAGTTATAAAATTTCTATTTAGATGAACTGCTTCGTAAAATGCTAGTAATAAGGCATTATTTGCTCTGAAACAAAGTACCAACTTAAATTTTTTTGACATTTTTTCGGCAATTTTAATAACACAATAGACTAAAGACCATTCAAAAAAAAAGGAGAAAAAATTTTGAATTTATTTTTAAGTTTCTAACCTACCGAATCTGTTGATTTCTATACCCTCCCTCTTCTGAAATAAACATGCTACCAACCATATTCGTCAAGGAAGAAAACCAACTAGAATTTTGATTCTCGATATGTTCAACATTATAATGATTGCAAAACTCAGTCAAAGAAGCAGTTATGACTTGTCCATAACCATTTAGAGCTAACTCATCATCTAGTATTGATAGTTTAACAACATATGGGTTTGTAGCATCATATTTTCTGTAGTTTACAAGTAATGTAATAATAAGAACCACATCATAACCATGTTTCTGTCTTGTAGGGACATCAGACAATAGCTTTACTAGACAGTCAAACAGGGGGGACAGCATTATATATTCTATAAGGGTATTTTGGTTAATATTGTCAGTTCCAATGGTCAGGATTATTACTAATTTTAGGCAAAGCCCTTTTATTGAGTCAGTGTAATCACCTAAAATAGAATAATAGTTTTCAGTCTAATATACTAAATACTTATTTGATATAAGGCTAAATATACATAAGCCTAGATAGAACTAAAATATAAATATGTAATTATATGCAAAGAAAATCGTCCACATAGATATGCTTTCCTACCTTCTAGAAACTCTTGAGAAAAGTCCAACATTCTCTGTACATTTTTGACATAATTTTCAAATCCAGATAAAAACTCAATTGCTTGTATATTCTCCGTTTGATTGTCACCAAGCTTTTTGAAAATTGCATGTAAAAAGGCAGCTAGAGTCTGAAGACCATAGGCCGCTCTAATACTGGTTCGCTGTGCTAAAATCTCTATACAGTGAGTGAGCAACTCATTTAAGTTTGGCTTAATAGCTTGAAGCTGTTCCACTGATAATTTTTGTATTTCGCTTTCTAGAATTGTGACTTTCGGCTTTAATAGGAAGAATTCCTCCCATATTAAGGGGTTATTCAATCCGATTTCTTCACCTCTAAAAATTGTCTCATAGATCTGAACTACCTTTTCTTTAAACAGCCGCTTCGAGCCACTTCCACTTCTTTTTCTAGACGTCATATCTTTCGAAACAGTTTGAAAGCGTTTTATCTACTAAAGAGAGAATATTTTTTTTTAAATATCGCCGCAAAGGTGTTGACGATTTTTTTCTTTGACAATTAAAAGTAAGGTTGGAGGAGATTTTAAAAATTTCTTCTTTAATATGCTTATGCCTTATAAAGTCACGTCACAAAGGAGGCACAAGTCGACGCCGAATGGCTTGGTTGGAGGGTAGCTTTGGCTAGAGGCCATAGCAATCTCTAAATAGTCTGTGGTGGTACACAAAGAATGGAGTTTGGCCTTGGCGTCTTCGATTTAATAGGTTAGGGAATTAAAAATTTCGTTTTTTGTTTAGAAATTACAATGTGTTTAATTTGCTTCTTTTACCAAATAATAAGAAGCATATACTGCATATAATAATAATAGTGAAGAATAAAATGAGTTTGGCTTGCAGATCGTGTTTATTAAGGGACCAAAAGGACTATGTATCACTGTTAGCAGTTTTTCCAGAATTTGGAAAAAAATCTGTTTTGGATTTATTAAGGATTGTAACATCATCAGAAGTAATTTTTTTATTTACATTTGCATGTATTGAACAACAGAGTAAAGAAAACTTAAAAATTAAAACATTTTAGATTCCTTATTCAGAAAATTTCCCCTGTGAATTATGTGCAAATTGTTTGAAGAAATTGAAAATTGCTTACAGTCTCATTGTTTTATTCAAAAATTCCCAAGCAGTTTTGCAAAAAAGTGCCAATAAATTTACTAAAAAAACCATCAAATCTTATAATCCAGTGATACAGGAACCCCCAGTTGTCAAAACAGAAGATGAGGATTATTTTGTAGACTCTGATAGCCCAGAAAGGATTGTGATTGTAAATGATGATGGAGATACCTATGAGGATATGGTGCAAGACATTTTTGGTTATGAAGGGGATCCTATGGAGAAAGCAGAAAATGTAGGACAGGTTTGTTTATATAGATGATTGATATTAATCCAGAATAATTTTAAAATATCTTCTAACTTCTCTTACTATTAAAAAAAAGCACAGTTCCTCCCAACAAAATATATTTGTCAATTTGTTATTAAAGATTCTTGGAACTGACTGAAATTCTATTTTTCTCTAGGTAGATCAAACTGAGAGATGTACCAACACAGATAAAAACCATGGTAAAATCATATTGGTAACTATAGAAGATGTACTCAACGAATCATTGAGTCAAAAAACTTTTGAAAAACTTAAACTTCCCCCATTTCCTGAAAAAATCCTGGAGAATATAAATATCTCTCATCAGGATGAGGATGACAATTCTTGTAAAGGAGAGGAAGATTCAAAAGGTGAAATTTTTTCCTCTGAGAATGAAGAAATCTATGAAATTAGTGTCTATGATAATGAAGAAAAAATATTTTCTGAACCACAAGAAGAAACCCATTCAAGTAATGAAGATGATATGGAAGATGATGCTCTAGAAAGTCTTAAAACGGAAAGAAATAAAGATAGAAGTATGAATAACATTCAGATAGTTACTATTGAAGATGTTCTTAATTCTTCAAGAAAAAAAAGAGAGCTTCCTCGAAGTACAAAAAGAGCAGAAGACAAAGATGAGAAAACTGAAGATGTCACAGGATCATTGTCCAGTATAGAGATAGAAGTTTCTGATCCTACAACAACAGACGCAGAAAGAAATAAAATAATTTTATCGGTTGAAGATGTATTGAAAGTAAAACGTTGGAAAAAAAATAAATTAGATGATGATGATTCAAGATCATTGTCGAGAACAGAATTAGACGTTCCTAATTCTACAAGAAAGGAAGATGATAATAAAAGAATTCTGTCAGTTGAAGATGTACTGAAAGCAAAACGATGGAAAAAGAATATAGAGTATGATGTTCCCGGAATATTTGAATGTGATATTTGTTATAAAACTTTTGATGAGTTTAAAAAAGTAAGGTTGCATAAATACAGAACCCATAATCCTACTTGCATTAAATGTCCAATTTGTGGTATACAGAGTAATACTAGATCAGGTAAGTTCTGTGCTGGGTATGATACAAGCTGCCCTCTATTGATGAATTTATTGTTTTAGCTCATAGTAGTCACTTAGCACAACACAAAAGTAAAAGGTATCCTTGTGATAAATGTGATAAAACTTATATGGCAAGGGCAAAAATGATAGAGCACGTATTAAGGGTACACGAGAAGAAGCATGATAATAGATACTTATGTCCAGAGTGTGGAAAAGGTTTTAAGTTTAGAAATGCATTACAAGTAAGTACTTATCTGTTGAGTTGCTAAAAATATTTCATTTAGTACTTGAAGGAGTTTCACAACTAAAAATCTTATATGTTTTTTACATGATTTATTAAAAAAAAATAACCTTAATTTTATTTTAGTACCACATGAACAGACATACTAACTCGAAGAACTTCGTTTGTCGTTACTGCGGCTTTGCTTGCTTAGTATTAAGTGCCTTAAAACGACACGAAAGAGTCCATACAGGAGAACGGCCGTACCAATGTAAATATTGCAGTAAAACGTTTGCTGGAGCGCCGGAGAAACAAAAACATGAGTTTGCCCATGAGGGAGTGTTTCGGTATCAGTGCAAGTACTGCGACAAAAAGTTTATACAGACCTACAATATGAAAGTACATTGGATGCAGCACAAGGGACCCTACGCTTGTGAAATGTGCAAGAGAGCATTTGCTGATGCGGAGATTTTAAAGTTTCACTATGCACATGCACACAAGATTAAAGATGTAATCATAGAAGACGATGAAGAGGCATAAAATACATAACCTATAACGGATCAAGGTGAAGATATAGTTTTAGTTGAATAAAGACAATAGTTTCATACTTGTTTGGTTTATTTAAAGTGCGCTGTTATAGGTATATTATTCTATCGAACTCTATTAACTAAGAGTCCAGACTACTATAGAACCGAACGTATTAAGGTGGAAATAAGCAGCCGAGAAAGCTGCTAAGAAGCTTCTTCCCAGCGTTAGGCTTTTGCTACGTAAACTGACATTTATTTAACTAAATACGGTTTAAGATTAAGTATGCAGTAAAGAAAAGTTTGTTTATGAAAATTTGTAATGGGGTTATCAAGAAACAAAATAAGTGAGATATCTAAAGATAAACGAGCTACGCAGTCAGATTTTATAAAATGGATTTATCAGCCTACAGAAATGTAGTGGATTTAAAGAACATTTGCCGAACTTGTATGAACAATCAAAACCGAAGGCAGAAAATTCAACAAGAGAAAATTCGAGTCGATTCAAAGACTATCTCGGTGCTAGAATTGCTCAGCTTAATTCATGAAGTCAAAGTAAGTACTAAGTATGTAATATTGATGGTAATATAAGGGTTGCTTATTGGCATATCTCTATGCTATGTATTATTAGTCCTAATATACCATAAGGATGAATCCCGAAAAGGATATTCTACATTTAGTAAGCTACAGTTGACTTGAATAATATTAATAAATCTAGTATACTCTTATATTATTGGTGCCTATCTGCTTGACGTTATTATTTTTTTTTCAAATAGTTTCTTTTGTTATGTCATGTGATAATACATGATGTAATTTTTACTTCTACGAAGGAATTCTGTTCCATTTACAAATCTTTAGGTTTAGTCCTTAATTCTTCAAATTGCATAGTATTGTACTTGAAAAATTTCTTAATACTTAAATAATGAATGCATTGAAAAAAATTGATAAAGTCCCAGTTGTTAATTCTATAATATAATTTTTTCTTTACAGCTTCAAAAAGGTTTCCCAGATGAAATTTGTACCAGCTGTTTAGAACAACTTCGTTCCTTCTATAAATTCAAACTACAAGTTGAGAAGTCTGAATCGGTATTAAAGAAGCACTTGGGTCCGTTTGACAATAAAAATTCTACTGTGAGCCCACTCACATCTAATGAGTTAACATTGAGTCCTCTGACCTTCAGCGCACACTCCTTGGACTCACGCATATCACCTATATACATTAAGAGTGAATATTTCGATCATGAACCACTCGATTTAAAAGTTAACGAGGCTGATATTGATTTAGGGCCTCTGAAAATTACTGATGATCTTGCCAATGATGACGGTACTGAAAAGAATGGAAGAAAGAAGCCTTTTGCAACAGAAAAACGCAAGCGCAAAAAAGATGCAGCTGACAATTCGGACAATCAAGATGATGATCAAGAACAGGATTCTAATATCACAGTTACTACAGCAGTTTGTACAACTTGCAATAAAACGTTTAAATCCAAATATATTTTAAATGTCCACTTGAAAAGGCATAAGTTTGCGGGACAGTTTTTATGTACACTTTGTGGCAAAGGATTCAATTCACAAGGTTGTCTCAATAGGCATACTAGAGTGCATACAGGTAGGTTTTTCTGTGGTGTTTAGTTTAAGTATTTTTGTGATAAAAATGCTATAAAAAATGTATTATCTTGTTAGATAAGAAAGATTAGAACAGTATGTTTACTGTTTTGTATTAGGTGGATACTTACATAGCTTTCTTTTAGGTGAAAAAAACTATCAATGTGAAATCTGTGAGAAACGCTTTCCATCTTCAAATAACTTAAACATTCATCTACGAACACACACAGGGGTGAAACCCTATCTTTGCAACCTTTGCGGCAAATCTTTCTCCAATCGGACAGGTAATTTCAGACATAATAACGTTTGTTGTAATAGCAACTTTTGATCCGAAATATTTGATTTATTAGTGCAAATTCATTTTCCAGGGTTAAACTTTCATGTTAAAAGACACAGCAAAGAAAGACCTTATGGGTGCGACGTCTGCGGTAAATCCTTTGGTGCTCAGAGTCATTTGGATTGGCATAGAATGATTCATACAGGTAAGGACCCCAATAACTGGTCCCTCTCAACATCACAATAATAAGACTTTTCTTTGTGGTTATCCTCTATCTCATGTATTTAATATACCATTTCCTCTAGGTGAAAGACCGTTTCCGTGCGACCAATGCGAGAAAGCCTTCATAAAGAAAAGCGACTTGCAGCGACATCAATCGGTTCACACTGGAGAAAAACCTTATTCCTGCACTTACTGTGATAAACGGTTCAGTACCAAAGTCCATTTACAATATCACACTATGGTTCATACTGAAGAAAGGCCTCACAAGTGTCCCATCTGTTCCAAAGGGTTCATTCGAAGGTACTATTTGCGGGATCATATGATCAAGCAGCATGGTACTTTAGAAGGTACCACTCTGGAGGAGAAGGAACCTGTTCCTCAAAAGGTCGAAAATTTAGTTAACATGGCGGAAAATAGTTATGAACAACCTGTCTTTACAAATTTGTAATTTTTTTGTTCGGGTTTGTTCTTATCTAATTATCATTGCCAAAGATACACAGTTGTGTTCATTAAATCGTTGTATTCCCAGGGTGTAAACCTGCCTGATCATTCCTAAGCGTTAGATTTTATGTAAGTAATGCAACTCATTTTTAAGTATCGTCTCCATTTTGATTTTATCAAGTTCTTGTATTATGAGATAAAACAATGTTTTCTGCCACCCAGTGTCTTCACACCGTATTTTTTTACCGCGATCAGATGGTTCGTCATATCGTTTCCATAGTTTCTACAAATTTATTATTTTTTACATAGACAAAGGAAGAGAGGGGACGCGTAAAACCAGAAGCTATTTTGTTACCGCCTGGCTCCTTATCGGATTTAGCAGTGGCGTTACATGAATATTTTCTTAGTATTATCCCAGTACAAAATTATTATTTATGGAATATGGAAGTAATATTTTTATTGAATTGAATTTGTATATTGTGTCCCTTACTGAGTACAAATGTTCTTCTGCCTCTCAATAATTTATGAATGCTTAGTAAATATTAATTTTACTAGCCAAAAATATAATTTCATATAGGAAATGTTGTGAAATTTAAATATCTTTCAACTTTAGGGAAAATGTAAGATAAAAAATAAAATTGGTCGATTCAAAATTTATTACAAAGAAGCAACAAAATGTAATTACTGGTAGTTTTGAAAATATTGTTGGCACAGCACCTCCAAGTAATCGTACTCTTTCCTCAACTTTATAAAAAAGGACTTCTCAAAATGCTCTGAACAAATCCTGTAGGCAGGAGAAGGTGTCCCATCTCTAAGTCCCATGTTCTGCACCCAAATGTTTGCTTTTTGTGGATCTTTCGGAAATCTAAAAACAATACAACAATGTGTGAGCTTAGTGGTTTAAAATAAGTTTTAACAGGACGCCATCCTTGTGAATCGACCTTCGCCTGAAGTCGTGTTTCTCAAAGATTATGACCTTCAACGATTCAAGACAAACGTTAATCGCTTTCTTTAAAAAAATAACACTGGTATACATTCGAAATAATATAATGCTTTCACTAATAATTAACCAAAATTAAATAAGAAATAATTTAATTTTGTGAAAATATACAAATCATGCAGGTACGCCATTGAGTGACACACCCTCTCCAAGGGCAATTACCTGGTTCTTATTAGAAATCTTGAATGAAAAGTGCAACAAATCTAGTACAAATTACAAAGGAAGGTAGCTTTAACTATGGCATTAATCATAGTTTCAAATAATATATACTGATAAACTTACAAGGGAGATATCTAATATAAAATAAATGCAATCAAAAAATACAATTTGAATATTTACCGATGGGAAGTAATTCCAAGCTTCTTTCGTTCATTACGGCTTTTACAGCTATAGGCACAACAATTCACCATTTTTCTGTAAATAAACTGAATTCTTATAATAGCTCTTCTCACCACAAATCACCAAAATACATTGGGTGCCAACCATGGGGTGCCACCTCGATTGTCTGGCTCCCTATCAATGGCGGCCGATCAATTTTAGGTAACACTTTCTGCGACGGCCCGTAAACCGGAATTATTCGTCCCCTCTCTTCCTTTATCTATGATTTTTTAGTAGTCTTACGTTAGGAGTAGGCATTCATCGTCGAGAATTTAACTAGGAGGGCCGGTGAAAAATATTCCCTTATGATTGGAATTAATGTTTTTATGGAGTGATATTTCTCCGTCCTCATTTGAGATAATATATATAGTACATATATATAATTTTCAATAAAACAAAATTTTAGACTTTTATGTTTTATTCAATAAAAAAATACCTCACTATTTTCACTGGACGAAAACGTCAACAACCTACGAACTAAAATGATATTGCAATAGAATAGCAGTAAAAAAAAACCTCTTGAGCTTGACTTATATTAATATAGGCTCTCGATACATTATACGTTTGGCCAAAAAAAAAATTGACCGGGCACTTGCACGTGGAAAAGTAAATAAGCCAGACGTCTGTATTAACAACTATAGAAAATTTCCGGAAAAATTGAGTGTCAGAAAAAACGGAAAAATTAATATTAATCGCTAGACTTGCTTTATATTATTAAATATAAGTATTGCCCTCACGCGATCAGTATTACTGTCGGTACTGTAAAACATGGACACTAATATCTATAGTGTGAGGGCAGGTACTGACGTACTATCTTTTCCTGTTCTATTTTCAAATACTGAAAAAACTCGTCGTTTATCGGCGTTTGTAAATAGACCTAAAATACTGATACAATACATTCAGCATCGTGAAAGTATCTCAGTATACTGGCAGTAAGTCAGTGTTTTCCCTCAGACGATCAGTATTAATGTTAATCACCGATTAAAAGTGATCTATCGGATATTACCGACCATCATTTTTAAACAAATAAACGTCGTGAATTAACAATCACAAGGAGAATTACTGTGTAAAAAAATAGGTAGAAAAAAATGTTAATTTTGTTGCTGGGCAGTCAGTTACATCACTGCTAAAATTGGTAGACAACATTCTCACGGAAAACCTTACCATACCATACCTGAGGATTTTACTGTAGTTGCGGTATGAAAATATTTCAAAACAAAACCTTAAAAACATTATAGCAGAATAAACAGCATTACATCCTTAAGCCGGGCACCGACTTGAGCAATTTGACTCGCACGAATTGCGTAAGCCGAAAAAAAGATATACGCGCAAAGATGTTTGTTCGCGAAATATATTTGTTTCATTAAATTCGTGCGCGCAAATTGTTGTTGAGCATTTTATGCACGAAAACTCTTTGATCTTTGCAGAAGAACGACGGGCGCCGGAACCTGTTTGTGCGTGTAAAAAATGTACGCGCATACATTCGTGGCAGGTCGCACTGTACTCATCTGATCATTTTTACGCGCAAACCGTTCGTGCGAGTAAATTTGCTCAGGTCAGTACCCAGTTTTATATTGCGATTTGCACATATCATTAATGTTGGGAAAAAACGATGATTTTAATAATCGAGTACTCATACTCGAGCGATTTGAATAATCGAGTGTATCGCTCGAGCGATTAATCACTTGAAATTTTTATGACTAAGAAGAATGTGCTGATAAAACACCAGGGGTTGTTTTTGTAAGTTTTAGAAGTTTAGTCTAGAGTTTTTATTAAGGATGAACAGTTGATTCTGATTTTTTTTTAAATTATCTTTTTATTTTTTAAAAATTTACAATCGCCGCTGCCAAGTGAAGCTCGGGTATTGAGTGACAGGTAATAAGTAACAAACGACGATTTTCGCTTGAATTTATAACTCTAGTGGTTTTTTTAATAATCGAGCGATGTCGGTTATTTCAATAATCGAGTACTCAAGCGGGTTTTCGCTCGAGCGATCACAACACTACATATCATGTTTTGGACTTCCATTGTCTTCCTATGTCTGAATTCTCGCTTTGCAACTCACAAGAGGCTATCACACAAGAGCTTAACAACATCACCAAGGACCTAGGAATGAATGGTTATCCCCAACGACTGGTAGACCAAGCCATCAAAAAGCGTCAAAATCACAAACAGAGAACGAGGGATGACACCGAAGTTGGACCGACCATAAACATACCCTATGTCAAGGGGGTTTCTGAAAAGATTCGACGAATAGGACAACAATACAATATTCGAACAGTATTCAGCTCCAAAGACTCTTTAAGAAGCCACCTGACAAAGACAAAACCAACCAACCACAAAGACACAAAGAATTGTGTATATAGAATACCCTGCGAGTGCGGACAATCCTATGTTGGTGAAACCCTACGGCCATTGGAAACAAGGATCAAGGAACATCAGAGCCACACACGAAAGGGAGAAACAAACAGATCCGGAGCAGCAGATCACGCTTGGACCCACGGCCACCACTTACAATGGGGACAATCAAGTATCGTACTTAAGGAAGAACATTGGCGAAAGAGGAAATTCAAAGAAGCAGCTGTCATCATTCAGAATCCTGATTGTTTTAGCAAACCCTCTTTAGATATAAGGAACATTTGGAAACCCCTGTTAAGCAAATGTAATCTTAGTTTAGGTACGTCCTCTAGTATTGACGCATGACTGCACCCACCTCGGTCATACTCGACTAACTTTCTCACCCCCCTTATTAGTATAAATACTCTCGTAGTTTAGTAACTTGCTCAGTATTCACCTGAAGACGACTGGAGATACTTACCAGTTGAAACGTTGTGATTTAAATGAAATAAAGACAATGGAAGTCCAAAACACGTCTATCACTCATGACTACATATCATCATCTACACATATCAACATACACGTGATAAAGGTTTACACACGGCATAGCTCAGAAATATCTCTACAATTAAACAAGTGGTTAAAATATCTTTAAATCACTAATGCGGCGGTACTATCCAAACTGGTTAAACATACATTAATGGGAGATATTTCCGTACCACTCTGTATAAATTCTGCTTACATTTACGATAGATATAGGTATGTATAACAAATAATAAATTTAAGTCTTTAAATTTAACACAGACACAAACATAATATTTTTAATTTGTATATTAAACAAGTGCACAAGCAAATTATATCGAACTTTTTCAGGTACTCAGTATACAGGGACGTATAGTAGAATATATTTTAGGAAGACACTGTTTAAGAAAAAACAAGAATTTGATTATACAGGGAGTTATGGGAATACTTGACAAGTGTTGCCAATACGGACTTGTTGAACCTAATGGTGAATTTTCACGCAAAACAAAAATTATAGTTATGTTTCTGCAATTTCCATAACACCCTGTATATTAGTTACCATAAAACGCATAGACAAGTCATCTCAAAATATATGCGACTATGCCGATGTGCCCCATATAGTTTCAATCTAAGAATGGGTTATTTAGGTGGGCAGTTTGTCCACTTTAAACTATTAGTAAATATTACCAACTTTATGGGAGATCCGAACAAACCTTGAAGTCAAAAAAGTGGTTCCAAATAAGGAAATGTGATGGCACAAAAATACGTTTTGATCCTTTTAAATGAAAAATATTATGTAGATATAAATGCTTAAATACATATAAAAATAAGGTAAAGAGAATACATAGTAAACTTATAACTACACATATAAGAAAATAAGTAGACGGGTATACAAGTAATAAGAATAAAAAATATACTGGGACGTCGCGGGTCGGTAATAATTTTTTGTTATAGCAGCAAGATTATCGAAACGCAAAATTTTTTATACAAACTCAGAAATAGGGAAAACGAGTAGTGTTAAGTACTGTAAAATAAAAAATATATTCCAAAAGTTCTGCGTAAATCGCTTATGTTTTACGTTTCGAAAATCTCGTTGCCTTCAGCAAAAATCATACATAAAAACGCTTGCATGCAGAAAATATAGATTGGCGAGTTTTATTCGTTACTGCAAACTGTCTGAAAATTAAAAAAAAATTGTAAGATAAAAATTATTTGTTCTAATCACGAAATCAAAAATGGTAGCAAAATATTTAAAAAAAAAACATGATCTTTCCTATTACTCCTCTAAGGTTGGATATAGCCGGATATGGAGGGACACGCAATCCCACTGGCTTCATCTATTAGTTTGCTGGGCGTCAATCTGGGAGGAAATATATCTTGGCATAACCACGTTGTGGCAATCGCCAAGATAGCCTCTCAGAAGCTTGGTGTACTCTTCCGAACCAGAAAGTTGTACACACCTCAACAACTTTTGACACTGTACAAGGCCCAGATTCGACCATCACTGGAGTACTGCTCTCATGTCTGGAGCTCTGCGCCCAAACATACTCTTCGGCTACTAGATTCCATCGAAAGGAGGGCCATTCGTCTGATCGGAGACCACGAGCTGACGAAGAACCTCGACAGCCTAGAACATTGAAGGCAAGTTGGTGATTTGCCTCTCTTTTACAGATATTTTCATGGAAAGTGCTCGGCTGACCTTGCCCTCTCAATTCCGCCCAGAGCGACGAATAGCAGAAATACACGACGAACCACTGCCGCCCATCCATATGTGGTTAAGCTTAGTACTCCTCGAACTTCATTATTTAAGAACTCTTTCATCTGGAGGACTTCATCCTTGTGGAACGATCTTCCCGAGATCGTTTTTCCTAACGAATATAACCTCCAACGATTCAAGTCCAACGTGAATCGCTTTTTGCGCACACGCACCACTCCCAGAGTGCCCTAAAGGATTTTTCCTATAGTGCTTGTGTTTGACCATAAAAAAAAAAAAAAAAAAAAGCCGCCCTAAATGTGGGTCGTCGGACAGCCAAGCTGCTCTTAAGGCTCTGAACTCCAATCGGTTTACTTCCAAACTAACACTGGAGTGCCATACCAACCTAAAAGTACTGGCGGCCAGGGTCCCTGGTCACTCCGGGATATTAGGAAATGAAAAAGCGGATGAACTAGCGAGAGCCGGATCCGCCCAAAATCTCAGGGGCCCCGAACCGGCCTTTGGGATATCAAAACAGGCAACGAAAACAACATTAGATAGATGGTCGAAAAAACAACACCTATCTCGATGGCAAGGGTTACCTGGTCAAATACACGCACGGGCCGTAATTGGAAAACCATCGAGGATACTATCGAATGGGATGCTAGCCCTAACACGGCCCCAGTTGAAACAAGTGATGGGTCTGCTAACGTGCCACTGCCACTTGCGAAAACACCTTCAACGGATGGGTATAAACAACGGATCCATTGAATGCAGACTCTGCGGCGAAGAGGATGAAACCGCCTCACACATAATATACCGCTGCGCAGCACTGTGTCGTAAAAGACAAAATATCTTCGGGAACATACAACGTGGTGACAACCTCCCACATGACAAACTTGGTAGAAGGTTACTGGACCTCATAGAAGGAACAAACATCGTCTAACAAGATCGGGATACACAATAAGCCGAAAGGATGCAGTGATAGAAGTTCGGGCCTTTAAACCGACCCCCCCCCCTCTTAAACCAACCAACCAAGGGCGGTTGGATATAGCCGCCCTAAATGTGGGTTCTGGTTCTCTGAAAGTTTTTTAAAATGTATTTTTGCTTTCGCAGCACATGTGTGTACTTACTTTTCATTTCTTGTACATCGCTCAAGCAGTTTCTGAAAAGTCTTTCAGCTGACTGACCTGCGTGGCGATGCATCTCTGCTGTGTAAAGATCCTCTGCAATTGTTAGGATCTTCAGCACGTTGTGCTTACCCGGACACCTCAGCTAAAAGAAAAACATACAAAAATTAATTATTTTAAGTCGTGCATTATTGTTCCTCTAAATTAAATAATGAGATTATTTAGCAGCTGTCTGAATTGTTAGATTATGCAATATCATTAAAACTAACCGGCAGTGAATATTCCTTCAATTCTTCTTGTTGTGCCACAACTTTTCCGGAATGGGCGGGCGGCTGTTCGACTTTCCTTTTTTTGCCCCTGGGAGCTGTATTATTCAGCTTGTCCTTCTTGTATTTATTCTCCTCTTTGTCCTTGTCCCTCTTGGGGCAAGCACAAATTTTTACATTGAGGCACTTCCTGCCTAACACGGTCCCACTGAAAATAAATATTTAAGAATGATTCAAAATTTTTTTTTATTAATTTTCAATTTAAAATCATTCCAACAGGACAATTAATTAAGTGTAAAGCCTTCCTACAAATAATAAATAAACCAAAAGCACACCATTCTTACATCTCGTCTTCCAATGTGTAAATTACTTCAGTTTCTCTTCTACCCATTCCAGGGGTATTACAGGAACTCTTGCAGACAAAATAAAACAATTCCCTCACACTGTCGACACCGGCCTGTGGCATGGCAAAGGGAATTATGATACTGAGACGTTGACTATCCTGTTTATCTCCCAAATATTGGGAAACATTGTTGGTACAGCGCATAACGTGCTGTCGCACATGTTCCGGAACATCTGAAAAGAAATTAAGTATTTAAGGCTTTATACTATTATTAGAGTAACAAGTTAAGGGGGCTGAGGCTATTTGTCCCAAGCATACTGCAAAATATTTTTTCTACCTACCTTTATTAGTAGGATCAGAATGAAATTCATGCTGAATACACCTCGTCACAGGCTCAGAGGCATGATGCTCGGCACAATACTGGAGCGTCGTCCGAATAAACAGCTGTTTATCCGGACGGTTTCGGATTTTGAAATCTACAGGGAACTGTTGCATCATGTCCATGAATACTTTGTTTAAAAGGGAAGAATACTGTAACAAAAATGTGTAGGTTATTAGTTTGTTGCCTATAAAAAAAGATATTTTTGATATTTTTTAGGTCATTGAATAGAAAAATCCTTTTTTTTTCTCCAGATACGTTATCTACTTGACTCGCACACATTGTAATTCATAAGTTGTCCTACGATCAGCCTCAGCATCTAATAAGTAATCTTCCTATCCAGAAATAGGCTTCTTTCTTACTTATTTCATAATGCAATATTTACAGTAAACTTACCACCCAAGGATTTTTTAATTTATAATTTGGTAGAACGGAGACATCGAAATCGTATATCCCAGCATATTCCTCATTGGACAGAACCCCATTGGCCAATATGGGAAGGAGCTGAGGTATAGGGAAAATGTTTTTAAAGTCTTCAATACTGACTGTTGTTTCATCCTAAAATACAGCAAATATTATGATTTCTTGACTCGCAAGTTTATAGTGAATCATTTAAAAAAATTGTTTTTGTATTTGATTATCTCCCTATATCTATCTATCATACTGTATATGTATAATATCTCATGTTTAAATACAGAACAGCTTGTTTAAACAAGTCTAAGTGGTGTAGTTATTTTTTACGGTTTGACGCTGTGCGAGTATTTTTTTAGTCTTCCTAAAATATTTATTGAATATAACATTTCTTTCTTTATTAAACGTATGTAGGTAAGGCAAAGAAAAAAATTACACTGGCTCACATTCTAAGCCAAACTACCATTCAGAAACTGACTAATGGGCGTTTAGAGTCGCTACTGTACCTAAGTGATGGAAGTTGGAAAATGTTTCGAAAAAAATAATGTAGTAAGTCTTTCTTCACTTTCTTTTATTTGCTTATAAATATTTTTATTAAATAGGCTTCCATTCGTCATTTTAGCAATGATATGACCTCAAAATTCCATCAAAATATCGAAATCACTGAAACGGACTACTTTATTCTTATTTTCTTTGACACTAGATTTAACTAGTAATAGGAAAACATTTTAAAAGATCTAAACTTGCATAAAGAATATCAAAAAGCGGAATTACGTTAAAAAATACACTTCCTCAAAGAAATAGTCACTCACCTTCATAACAACCATTTCCACAATAAATATTAAACTCTTAACAAATAAATATTAATAAATATGCACTCTGAAAAATAAACTATAAAACGCGACAAACAACGAAAAATAAAAATAATCTCAACTCAACTCTGTTTAAATACAATATTTTAGCGAAAATCTACGTCACAAACTTAGGAACTGTAATTTCAAGTCGCCACCAGTATTTTTTTAAATAAATAATTTTAAACAATGGCTCGACGATCTAGCTGCTACTGCACAACCGGTGACGACATCACAAATACGAAATGAATGCACCAGACCTACTAAAAATACCCATTCTAAAAATACATGTTTAAACTTGTTCGTTTTAATTTTTAGATTACACTTTGTATGGGAAGTGGTGAATCACCCTCTTAATAATGTCCCCTTCTGAGAGTTAATTTTATTCTCCAACATGACGTAATGTTGTGGTTTATTGGCCCATAACAAAAGATGCACCAATGTAAACACGGGAACAGCGGGTTAAGGTCGAGCGTTTTTTAATATAACGTTACGCGAGTTTTGTCATTGTTCCGCTTAATTAGTCAATTGATAAATTTATTTCTTATCGGTTTTTTATGTTTGACGGTTTATAATATAATCAAACGTATTTCTAATAAGAAAGCAAGTGGTTTGGGGTAAACTTCCTAATAAAAATAAATGGCGAAGGCGAATATGGCGATAGAAGTGTCCGTAGGCGAAATTTATTTCCCGTTGCATTCACCAGTTAGTAGGTAAACATTTTTGTTCCTAAATCAAATAAACATACCCTTTTCAAGATGTTCATGATTGCACAGGGCACGGTTTTATATGCTTTATACAATAATGTTATTACGTATTATATTTAAATGGGTGACTCCTGGGGTGTCCTAGAGAAGCGCTACATATTTTTTTTTAAATCGAACGTTTAAAAAGTGGGGTAATTCACCCCTAAACCCACACATTGCCCAGCTGGGTAATAAACAGATGTTCAGGAACAATGTTGCCAAAATGTTTAAAAGTGTAAAACTTTAGTTTATTATAAAAATAATTATTTAGCTTACTTAGAAAGTAAATCCAGGACGCGATTAAGGAATCCAGGGCACAGACACATAGAATAAGAGCACTTAATCATTTCGCAATAGAAATAATAAAAACTCTAATTTCTAGGGGCCATTAATCCTTTACTAAAGATAAAATGAAACAATTATGTTAACAATGGACAGGAACTACCCTTTGAAATAATGGTCTAGTCCATCTTCGAACTTTCTTTCCGAGAACTATCCACTACTAGAGCCAGCGCGGTTGCCATTTCCGAGACTATAATTATACAGGAAAGTAATATTATAGAAGGAAATTCGGCAATTTATGATAATCGCTTATAAAACATCGAAAGTGGCAACGCTGTATTTTTAAATATTAGCCCGATTGTCCACAATCAGATGTTTAAAGAAGCCGGACGATAGCGATCGAGAGAACCAACGTGTTATTTATTTTTAAAATTTTTAGATGTTAGATACATTATTTCCCAGACAATAAGGGTGTATTTTTGTCTACACAGTAGCACTTTAAAATACTAATTCAGATTGAACGGTACTTACATGTGTTGTGACGCGAAAACTAATGTGATTTTGTGATGCGAGCACTTGGTGTTTTTTATAAATTAAGTTGGTTTTAAATAAGTCCGAAAAGGTAAATAAAATTGCATTTTTTTTCTAAAGGGTAAGTGACATTTATAAACTTTTAAGTTGTCCCGATCTGACAGGTGTCGTGCGAATTGAACAAATGAGAACATACCTGACCATTTATAAACTCCGCGGCGGTTCGTTCGCGTCAGTTCAAGTTTATAAATTAGAGATTGTTTCCCAGCGAACTGAACGTAAAAGTTTATAATAATGTACCCTGAAAAATGAACAACTTGAAATCTGTCAAACGGTTATTGACTTTCTAAAGAGTTTACCCTGAAGATATGACAACACTGTTCAAGATGCACTGCTATATGTTGCTGTGTTTACCTTCCAAACAGGGGCACCATGTGGTAATTTTTGGTTTGACATAAGGTCATGTACAGGGCATATTAAATTAAAGCACCATTTTTCGATATTTTTCTTCAGTTTGTTTTCATCTCAGGAATTGCCGGTTTAAATATAATACGTCATTTCCATAACACCCTGTGTATGATAAGATTTTCATCCTTTGATTTGCCTTGTTACAAAACAAAAATTTCCTGGTAAAATGTGGAAAAAATAATCAGTTTATGATTTTTGTTTCATAGTTATTGTGAAATATTGTTAAATTATAGTTCATGCTACTATGATCTACTAAAGTAGGAACACATTGTGTAGTATTTCTGTTAGTACGTAAAAATATAATTTGCGTGTTACTGGGTTAACCTAATTTTTTTTAACATTTAATAACTTTATAGATTAATCTTATAAAATACATCTAGCGGCTGATATGGAAACATGACCACAAATTAAAATACAATCATGATTTTTGTAGTATTTGGTATCAAATCGGAAATAGGCCTGGTATCCCATATACTAAATGACTGGATATCCGGTTTGCTCCTAAATTTAAACCCATCCAAGTAATTTAAAGTTCTTATACTTACATGAATACTTTGGTCATGGTTGAAGATATATGGGCTATCATCAATCAAGTCTCCATTTAAAATATCATTCATGTTCTGGGAACCCCTAAAGTTGATTAAATATTTTATAGCCTGACATTTTGACAAAATTTAATATTGCTAAGAAAATGTTATTATTGGTTTATAAATAAAAGTATAAATTGGCTTGCATAAAAGTTTTTATTTTCTGATTCAAAAAAAAAATAACAACTTATAACTATTAAGTATAATAGTTGTTTAAGGAAAGACTATAACAAATATTCTGCAGGCGATTTTCCAACCATGGTCCTTCTGCAAAAGGCAACAAGGAGCCTATTTCTAAAAACAGAGAGCATGGCATAGGTACCATTTACCTTCAGTAATAGGTACTATTATTTTGCGACAAAACTAATTTTGTGACCAGAATATGGCCTAGGCACAGAAAACAGTATTAAAACTTCAAAAAATATTTTAAATTTGAAAAGGAATCTTCAAACTTAATCATCTTGACAACAATAACGTCGCAATTCTATTAACTTACACGTTCTGGAATAGTTCCTGTTGTATATCCTCGGAAAGAATGTCAGAATATGGGAATGATGCTGAAAATTCTTGAGATTTGGACATGATGCTGATGGGTTATTGCAAAGGAGTAAAGGTCCTGAAAAATTGTTGACACTTTTTTATTTGTATGTCTCTTTCAAACTTGTAAAGCAGTAATAAATAATCCACTGTAAAAAGAACACTTTGGCTTTGTATAAAATGTACATGTGGATGGTAACAACTAAAATTACATTGGGACAAATTACCATATACGAACAAACCCGAACAAACCTATAATAGGTATTTTGGTGAGTATGTACATATTATACAGAGCCATAAGACAATTCAGTCCAATGGCGCCGTGCAAAATGTTGAAAAATTACAATATATATACTTTTGAATTGTAAATCATTGTGGGGGAAGGTGCATAAGAGTAACTTGCCCGAGGGGCGCCAGAAAGGCTCGACGCGGTCCTGGTATTAAATATAGTTCTATTTTAGTAATTAAACCCTCTTAGAACTATGTGTAATGAATTGCAAAAATTTAGCATCTAAGGAAGCTAAAAAATGTGCACGGAAAACGATAATACGCACAATTGTGTTCAAGGTAAACGCCGTCCTTTTTCTGGAAACATTGCATTGCACAATAAAATAAATATTGCCATCAGTTTGGAATTTATTGTAATGCTAATGAATAAGCATTTAATTACGCAGCATGAGTAATTACTTCTTAGAAAATGCGTAAAATCTACGTTTCTCAGAGTATAAAAATCACAAACAAAACAATTCGGGTTCGAAGCGGACATGGCCCATACATAACCTTCATTTCAGTTTTTCAAGTTTTTTTTATGCTTTTTAGGATACGAACTGTGGAAATGGTAATTCATAATCGTAAATTTATAGATTGCTTACCTGAAATCTATTATTGCGTAATTTTTTTACATACTTTTGGGAAGAAAATTATTTCCTAATTCTCGGAACCACTTGTTGCCATGACTCATCGAGTTGATAATGCGCTGGTCATAAACATTGCGCAGTATTAAATATTAGTTGATATGCGCAGAGTGATGGGCGATGCTTAGTAATGTTTCTTTCTTTAGCAATAGTCGATATCTTGATATCCACGTATGCGATCTAAACTATCGATATCAACATCGATGTTCAAATTTAAAATATTTATGTTGTTTCTATGGCTTTATGTCATAATCAAGAAGGAAGAGACTGAAGAGAGCATAATTAAAAATATGCCGATGAAGGTACTAAATAAATTTTATTTAAAAACGATTCTATATATTAACAAGTTGGATTCCAATATTATTATTAAGGCATGCTGACAGAAGAACACATATTTCACCAATTTACAATTTTGGTCACATCATTTGGCATTAATTTGTTATAGTTATTTACACAAGAAAATACCTTTCCTTATATCCTATCGGTCACTAATAATATTCGGGGGCTTTACAACATGGGAACAGACACATAATACCAGTAATAATTTCTATAATACAGAGCCCCAACTGTATTGAACAAATAATGTACTCAAACCGAAGAACTTCACTTTGTAGAATCATTAAATATACCACTCCCACAACTGAAGGAATTGTGAGTAAAATTGCTACGACTATTAACCATTCTAAAATAAAAGAAAATATAGGTATTAGTATTTATATTAGCTGAACTACTAGAAAATACATTTTTTGAAATTCTTACTTGATTCAGTTAGATTGCCTCTTCTCGCTACTATTATTCTTAATATTTCTATTCCACAAACAGACATGAGCACACCAAAATCTGTTGAAAAATGGTGTAAATCCGTAAAATTTACATACTTCACAACGTTTATTCCTATTTCACATGTTGCAAACAATCCAAAATAATAGGAATTTAAATATAGGAGCACCTCAAACGTTAGGGAAGTATTAATCCTACAATTGTCGGTCATTTTTGTAATGTTTGTATTTAAAAATCATTAAACGATGTCTTTCACATACAAATCAATAATCAATTTTAAATTATTTGACATGCGCGCCATTTTTGAAAAATTTATCTTCGTTGGGCGTCGACTCTGTGCTTCCATTTTCTTCGTTTGGCCTAAGCTGCCGGGGCTATGCGGAACGAGTGCGTCAGTAATATTATACGGTGGAGAGGGTAGCTCGACCTCGACAAGTGTCCCCGATAGCACAAATTTAGATTGTTTATATTTACCAAATTCAAGGATAGCCCGTGATAAGGTCTAAAATTCCTGTCCGAAACCACGTTTTCTAGAATATGAAAAGTTGGTTTGGCAGAGAAGCTTGAGCGAATGAAAAGGTTATGCCCTAGACCTTTTCAAAAATCTAAAGTCGGAGACACACGAGAACAATTCTCGGAAGTAATTAAGAAGGCAGACTGATCGCGAGATCGGAAGGCTATCAATAGATTATTTATAAACCAAGCCAGTAAGGCTCGGAGCTCGGAACAAGTTTCAGTCAATTTGTGTATCATCACCACTAGCCACATTATCGTTGCGCTCGTTACGACCAAAACGTTATTTACACTCTGGCGCTAGGTAAATAATATAATATTCCTTTTCAATTTGAATTTTTTATTTAGTAAAAATCATAAATATGCCATTATAACATAATAAGATGACGTAGCTGACAGAATATGCCCTACACAGGTAGCATTTACCTCAGATTATATTTTTTTAAACCACACATACATCTATGCTATCATAATTTGTAAATACTTGGTGAATTTACATTTTTGGAATTGTCACAAAATAATTATCTACTCCGGAATGTCAAGAAAATGACGTCCCCGATACAAAAATACTGTGTATTTCCAGTTCGGGAGAATTAATTTCCCAACAATTTTGAAAAACATCAAAATACTAAACTTAAAATTAATAATTGTATGTTATTAAATAGGGAGTGAACAGTAATAATTTTAAAAAACTAAAAAACATCTACCGCAGTCATTTTACAGGTTTTCCCTCTGTCGCAGCAGCAGCTCCTTCAGTTTTAATGATTTTCCCAGTATCACCTGAAAAAGTATCAATTATTAGTAACGCTGGTAAATGAAATGATTTTCTATTAGTTTACGCAATAAGAGACTGATCAAAGACTTAATAACCGGCTTTTGTAGCGCTCTAACTGCTTGGTGGCTGTCCTGCCTAGTTGATCGTTTGCCGTAGAATTTGCTCGCTGTAGATAGTCAATACTACCAGTTACAGCAATCCTGCTCTAAGTCAATCTTAAGGAAAAAATGACCAATAATTCTGACTCTACAAAGTATTCTTAATGATACATACTTTCTGATCCTTCTTGTTCTCCACCTGAACGACGACGCTTACGTGCAGACCTGTCGCGTCTAAATGATTTTTGAGGCGCCGGTAAAGGATCCATTCCCAATACCTAGATGGACAAAAAAAAGTATTTCAAACCAATGAAGGTGTAAGATAATAATATACATAAATAAACTGTTACAAAAAGTAATCAATGGAATGATCTAACTAACTTTAAATTATTAAGATCACATATCTAAACGTATTCCTAACGTCATTCGGAACTGATAAAAATTTCATTTTCTACTACCAATCCCACAATTTAATAATTACCTTATAAATTTGCCTAAATGCGATCAACCTAAGGGCGTATTGTGCGGAGCACGTCAAGTCTTCCCTCTGCTGTGCATTCAGGGCTCCAGCAGCATCCGGTCCGTCTTTCTCGCAAGGATCTGCCAGCCCAGGACCTCCCGGAAGCAGGAGACCGCCAGCTACGGCCTCCATGACCCTTCTCAAAGCGTCTCCCGGCGATAGTTGCACTTGTCCAGGTGTTGATGAGATTACTTTTTCAGCTAAGAGTTCCATAGCCTGGAATAAGAGAATTATGTGATGTTATCATATCAACGGCATATTATTAATATTGAATAAAAAAAATATGAATTTTATACAACTTTACAATACTGCCGTGTTAATTCAAAGGGGCTTATCTACTTAAAATTAAATTGTGAAATATATAGATTAACCTTTCAAATTTCAATTACGCTCATATTTGCAGTTACAAACATATTAATATGTATTGGCAGCATATACTGCTTTCGAATTTAACAGACGTTTAGATGAGCTCATACGTGGCACGATACTTAAACAGTATAAGTAACTTTTGACGAGATTTGAAGATACGCCCCCTTTGAATTAACATGGCAGAATATGTAACTTACGAAGAGAAATAGTTTTATTAGATATAGCTTGATTACTGCTCTAAAAAAATTAATACTAAAAACAGTGCCCCTAAAAAATGTATTTAACTTACCCATGAGCTAAGAGGTGACCAGGTGGGGACCCTTTGACATAAATCTCTTAGAATTCTGATGATAACAACGCAAGAATGTAGTCCTAATGCTCTAGCCTGTAAACGTTATTAACATAAAAAAATATTCTTATTTAGAAAGCAATAAGAAAGGTTCCACATGGACTATAAAGTGTTTTGATATAAAGTATTTTATTTTTTAACATTTCAATTTTAGATTAGTCAATATTAGAATATTCTTTAAACAATTTGGGGGTCTGCAAATGCCTGTTATGGTATATAGGACAAAGTTTTTAAAATCATTAGGATATATTTGTATTAAACAGAATCCAAAGGACAAAAATTACAACAGAAAATTATTTAATAAACGATGATTTGCTTAACCAACTGTGTGTGGAACCTTTCATACTTAGATCTACTGCGATGATTGAGATGTGAAGTTTTTTTTAAATCAGTAAACACGAAAAAAACGCGACATTAAGCTTCTTTAAATATAACAAAAAATATTTAAAAATAAACAAAGGGAATAGAAGCAGTAGACTGACTTCCTAAATAGAAATAATTTTGATAGGATGGATAACAAAAAAACACTTCGATTCCCTAACAAAATTTTAAACTTTTAAAAACCCACATCATCAGATCAAATGTAATTTTAAACTGGAGCTAGCCTCAAAGATTGTGCAACTTATACGAAGAAATATAGAATTTAACATGAAAGTTTTATATGATACTTTTAGTACTTGCTTATAAGTTAAAACTCCAGATTTACTAGCGACATCTAGCGACTAGTAATTTTTTTCAATGTTTTTCTTTGTTAAATACATAATATGGAGCCCAATATTTAACACATAATTAGGACAATATTATAAAAACAATATAAAGTAATATTACAACAAATCGGCAAATTATGGATTTATTTTGTAAACCCTTAAATACTTGATTCGTTAAATATTAATATAAACATAATAAAGTTAAATAATTTTTTTAAATTAAAAAAGCCTTGAACGAATCGGAAACAAACGAAAAAAGCTTCTCATACAGATGGCTTACATGTCAAACCTAATAACTCTTCTCCCAAAATGAACAACCTTTCAAGCTTCCCCTGCGTTAAGCTACTTTTTCCATGGGTACAGGTTATTTTTTTTTCGAAATGCGCGATCGTGACAGAAGCCGATACAAAAATGATAAAACTATATCGTAATAAAATATCCCGGATGTGAGAAAGACACAAACCTGGAACCATTTGGTATGTCTGAGCGCTGCCAGCGCCTGGAGACACTTTCCTCTCGAGAGTACATCCCGGTCCGACCCGCCGCTTGCAGCTTCTAGACATTCAACAAAAAGGGTGTTTGACCATCGCGCCCAACGATCCTTAAGCAACGCCCAAAATACACCAGAGGAAAGATACTTATACCCCTACACTCGTTTTGAGCAGCATCATTTTCTAACGTCAACGACTGTAGTTTTGCTGCTAGTATACCAATAGACACTATACAACAATAATTAAATAAACAGTCGTCTGCCGAGCAAACAAATAACAAATTTTATGATTAAAATTTGCGGTACCAGTGGAAAGGTACAGATCTCGCCTCATCGTTTGGGCGACGCTTAGCCGTAGGGCACATTATGATCAAAAATCCTTATCCCACACCGGTATAGCTGATGGATTCTAGAAAACGGGACATATAGGTACAGTACTTTATATACACATAAGTATTGGACTGTAAACACAGGTTTACAATAAAAATTCGGTTTGTGAACAGTTTACAACACCTGTTGAAAATAATTGACATATAAAAACTGATAATTTATGAAGTTGCATAAAAGATATGTACGTTGCTTCGGAATCGCGATACTGGAAAAAAGTTGACGTGGGTCGTATGGGTAACAGTTAGTCGGGAGTGTGATTTAAACCACTCGAGAATGTATGCATTGTAAAATAAATGTATAATAATAAGTTAACTTTCTCTTCAACCATCAATTTTTCATTCAATTTCAATAGTTGAGGTAACAATGTTCACAAAACCGGGCTGTTACCAGCATAACGAAACAATAACCGTTGATATATTATTGTCTGTTCGCCATAGGTCTTCTGTCAAATTGTTTCTTCCGCCTAGAAAAAGTCCAATATTTATTAGCGAATCAAGGTTTAAGCTGCCATAAAATAACAGTGTAAATTTTAACTGTCACAAAAATATTACAATCTTTAAAACACACATCGACAACTATGCTGAAAAAACAAATTATTAGTCATACAACAAAAATGTACACCTTCCATCTAAAACTAATCAATAGAAAGTAGGTAACAAAGCTGAAGATAAGAATTAAAGTTAAACTTCAAGAAAAATTTTATAACCAACTCGCCCTAGTTTTTATATAAACGTTCTATACTTACAGATTTTATAACAAAGTAAAAATAAAGACAACGTTGGTTTTAAAATCATATAAAAGCCAAACTTTAATTATTCCAACATATTTGTTACCTATGCACAAAATAAAGTCTATTTATTACCCCCTTATAACAATTCTTATGTCAAATTTGTTTTTTTTATCAACTCAGCTTAAACCTCGCGGTACTGCCCGCTTTATTCCACATTTGTGAAAAAGTGTTGCCGAGAGGGAAAATTTGTGACCCCAACCTCCCTCACGGACCTGTTTATTTTGTTACTATGTAGAATAGCATTAAACAGACTCATTCCCTAATTTTTCACGCCGTAAAACTTCCTCTCAAAAACACCTTTTGCCACACGCATCACTCCTTCAAATCACTCATTTCTTACCAACAGCTTACCAGGAACTCCTTAATGCTTACCTTGATCGCGCATGACGGGGCTAGTTAATTGCACTAACACTGTAAGGCCATCCGATTGGACTGTCAAACCGGCTTCTGCAGGGTTAATCATTATTTGGTAGGTCGAATCAGGGGCAATCTGTAACAAATTTAGATTTCTTAAAACTACTTTATAGAATATGATAGGAACCTAGTTTCAGGGGAAAAAAGTATTTCTAATTCTTACGTATTAACCTAAAAACATACTAAAACACTACATTACCTGTTTAAATGCAGGCGGCAACAATTCCACAACTTTCTTCAACAGAGTTAGAGTAGGTTTATCAGCGCACAAGACCACTAGTTCGACGTGGTTATCCCCCTTCAAAAGCAGACCCTTGGCGAGATGTCCCACTCGCATCACGCCCCTAAGCATCCGCGAAGCATCTTGTTCCTTTTGGAACGAGAACCTAATAAAAAAAATAGTTGGATAAACAAATCTAAAGGCACCTATTTATTTTTTCGCCAAAATCATTATTCAAAATCGGTAAATTATAATAGCTTTTTTTATACAATTTTTACTCACAGTTGATTATCGCGACCATCTTCCTTTTGTGGTAAATCATCTAGTTTAATTTTAGCAGCCTCAGATCCTTCGGCTGGTTTAGCTTCGGCCAATTGATCAGAAACCTGAAAAAGAACCAGAAATTGCTTGAATGTATTTTATAAAAGTCATATATTATTTGAGCTACTTCAACACAATAATATTCCTTACCTGTTTTAATGCACGCTCAGTATGAGAAACAATTCGCTGAACAATTTGTAACTCCTCTTCTTTGGGATAGATCTCGGTATGTTTGGCCATTACATGACGATCGTCGCTCGATTCAGCACGTCTAGGACCTGGTCCTCCTGGATAGAACTAAAAAGACACAATTATATATTATTAACGGTAAAATTTGATGACAAAACTTTTGTATTTGAAGCTTATATTGATCAAATTAAACTTACAGGTGGTCCTCCAGGGAATGGCCTGCCTCCTCGCCCAAATGGACCTCCACGTCCGACCATTTCCATATATTCTTCGTAACGTCTCCTATCCTCCCAATACATGGACTCTAAAAATGGTATGCATAAAAATTTTGTTTAGATTCATTTCTAAATTTTCATACCTTCATCATCCATATTAAATCCGTGACGTCGAGCCCAGAATTCTTCACGCATGGCCTGTAAAAAGACAATAAAAACATTAATTCCAATGTTATAGATGATAAATAATTATATGAACTAGCAAAACCCTTTAATGCTTGAACCTTTACGCTTAAAGGGGTGAAATAGTTCAACATATTTTCTACGACAGCCTTAAAATTTTGAAAAACATTGGTTGCTTTACAAAAGGAACAACTGTCGAAATTAATATAATTTTCTTTAACTACGAACAAATTCACAAGCCTTGACATAACCTCAAAAACTTTTATTTCCAGGGTAAAGTTATGAAAACAATTCCCAGAATACTTTGTTCATTTATCATTTAGTTAAATATATTGAAACAAAGATATAAATTGGTATCCTAAAACTTATAACATATAATGCGTTGCAGGGAAACTACATTATTCACAATTAAGACACTTGAAACGGTTTTACAAGGAAATTTAGCTTTGTAAGGTCAATAAAGCTACTTACAGCTCTACGCATTTTCTCTTCTTGGATCTTCCTTTGCCTTAAGGACGGTTTCACATCAACTACAAGGTCAGGATTGACCTTCTTCTTATACTGAAGTCTGTGCCTGCGCCCTTTCATGTGCATTTCCTTGGCGTTTGGATCATTAAAGCGACATTCGCACAACTTGCAGTTAAAGCTCACAACCTAAAAAAGTATTTTTGATTATGGTTTTAAACTTTATTTATTGCGAATAGAATACCAAAAATTTTTTCTAATGAATTTGTACAGAATATTGGGCTACAGAATGACCTATTTTTAGTGATCATTCTGCGAAAAAAACTGAGTTTAATTTTCGCCTAAATAATAAACATAATCAACAAAAAACATATGTTGATTTGTGTCCCAAATTTTAGGCAAATTCTTCATAAAGTATTTTTTAAAGCAAGAATGTTGTATACCTTGCCATCATCACTTTTAATTTCTTCAATATAATCTTGACCGACTGGCTGGATATCTGGCTCTGGGGTTTCTTCAGCTTCTTCTTCCTGCTTTACGGCAACTGTATCTCCATTACTTCCCTAAAAAAAAATTGTAGAACTTATTATCATTTACACGTAACTATAATATCTATTTCTTAATAATTTGTTCTAACTCTTAATTTTGGTAAAATATAACAAAATCAATATTGTCAAAATCAGAAGCATATGATTAAAAAAAGACGATTAAGTGCTGAAACCTAGTACAGGTTTTAATAAGCTTATTTTTTTTCTTATGACCTTAACATAACCTCAAAAAATTGATTTAAAAACTTGCACAATTTACAAAAACCAACAGAAAGTAATTCTATTATAAAATGTCAAAACTAACTACTCACGGTTCATATCACCCGTTATTCCTCCCAGAGGCATTTTTTCAGCTGTGATGTCGATTTGATAGACGAATTAACCAATCCATACTATGTCAAAGGCACAAACACTTATTCACTTATAACTGGATGAGGTATATTCTTCAACCGTAACAATAATCTCACCATTAACTACTATAATCCATGCAAATAGACAGGTTTGAAATTTGGTAAGAAACGTAATTGGAATTAACAAAACAAGTGAAGAATTTCTCAAAATTATCGCATTATGCATAAAAAATACACATTTTTTTTTATATAGAAATCGTTATAGATTTTCTTGTGAAAATATCACTAATCCCCTGCTTACAGTAATATTTTAATATGGCACACCCAAGCTTTTTAATTATAGAAATGAGATAGGAGCCTAAGCGTCTACTGCACGATTTCAAATTTACTATAATTATAATAAAGTCATGTTTATTTATTTCATAATACACACCAAATTTGATGGGAGAATTGATCTCCGAAACTTATTGCAAATGCTTTTCTAAGGAGATAACAATGTTTCTCTCTCTAATCTTATGCTCTATAAAATCGAAAATAATATATTTAATAAAACTTTAAAAATTCATGATGCATAGAAAAAAGCTAACTGAAATAAATCAAAACATTTTTATAAAAGAAAATTGTATATAAAAAAACAATTCAACAAAAAATACATATTTTTTTTAATTTTGTTTAATTACGTTGTTCTTGTGGATCCAGCATTTTAGAAAACCTCTAGTATAACAAACTCATGGAATAAGATGATAGCATCATCATTTCTCCAGGTTTCCCAGGTCGCCAATAGTGATCACACTTCGTTGGACACACTGCTAAACAGTTTGATGCAACACGTGAAACATTTTTATGTAAAATAAAACACGGAGTTTTTAAACACTATGTGAAAAGAAAGACATTTTAATACATACCAATTTATTCGTTAATTATTTTAAGAATTAAATTTAGAAACCAAAATTAATAATTACTTACCTTATCTTAATACCAACGTTCATAATGGTAATTATAAAAAAAATTTATTAATTTTATTGCCTGCAAGGAACATGGTCAAATTAAAACAAAACATATTTTGAGGTTATGTCAAGGACAAGCCTTATAATGGGGCTTATTAAATTGTCCCTAAAAAAATAATTTACCAAAACAAAGAAAATGACGATTCAATATAAAATTCTCAAATTTTTAAAACATCTGGTACTTACCTGACTTGGAGTATTCACACCTAAGCCACCAGACTGGACGAAATTGATCTTGGGTGTAGAGGCAATAGATTTCTTGGCTCCCCCAATCACTTCGGGCTCTTGAGGTGGTATTGGTTTACCTAGTTTCGTATGTAACAAAACAACCTACAAATGTAGAAAATAATTTTTAAATAAATTTGTAAAATGAGAGAAAGGTGGTTATTTTACATTTTCATTCCCATTTTTTTTTATAGACAACTTCCACTATTAATGTAAATAATTGTAAAAGTATTTTACCTTCTGATGTTTTGCTCCTCTAATGTGGGCGGCGTAAGCATCATTTCCAGTGCAAGTTACATCACAAAGCTGGCAACGCAGAGAGTTACCAGATCTGTTAGCGCTAGTGGTAGTGACCGCGGCGGCCATTTTCGTTGCCGCCTCCCGTTTCTTGTGTTTCTGACCTTCCAAATGCTCACGATAAGTCTGAGGACCAGCACAGCTGAAATATTCATTGAAGAGTAGGATTTAAACTAAATTTAAATGTAACCCCATAGCACTGTTATACATTTTCCCTTAGTATACATAAAATAAATAGAAATTATTCAATTTTTACCTGATCTTGCAGACGTCACAATAGTGTAACTGCTGAGGTTTGGGAGGCGCCTTGGGTCTTTGCCCCCTGTTATTCGCCCCGGCTCCTCTCTTGAATCCTTGCCAGGCTGCGCCGCCAGTTTTCTGCGTAGCAACAGCCGGCTGGCCAGTGGTCTGGACTCCGCCGGCGTGCTGTTGCTGAGCAACATACATTGTTGCGGCCGAATACAGGGCCGCGTCGTACCCGGAATACGTGTTTGCTTTAGTTTCTAAAACAACAAAATTATAAATGTAATTTTAAGAAATTACCGATTTTTTTTAAATAGCATTGAAACTTAAAACACTTACGTTTCGCCTGGGTAGTAGGTTGGGCGGCTATAGTAGTTTGGGCAGCGGGTTGGGCGTAAGTAGCCTGATACGCAGTCGCGTTTGGTTGGTAGGTCGCGGTGTACTGAGCGGGTTTAGCGGCAGCAGCTGCGGTCTAAAATAATATGTCCCACTTTCATTACACAGTGCTTCAAACCACCAACAATAAAAAAATTTTTACATTCATTTCCCTTTTAAAAAGCAGGTATGGTGCCCAAAATATTGTCCGATAGGGTATGTTAGAATCCATTGTACAATATATAAAGAAATATTTATATATTTAATTTGTCAAAGGATTCTATTAGTTTTGCAAGGTGTCTGAACACAATCTAATATCAAAAACTAGCTGTGAAATTCTCCTTGCATATTCCTTAAAATGTGTGCTGGCCAACATTCAATTCAGTATTATTAGAAGTAAAAAAACAGTAACTGTCAAGATTGGACAGTTTTAAATTTAACTGGATTTTAGTTATTCTCCATAATTTTAGCACTATTAATTGAGTAATATTTTATAAATGAACTAAATAACTTTTATTAACTTTCGGAGGGTATTTGATTTTAAATTAAATTAAAATGTTATTTAAAGGAAGGAAAACTTAGCTTAATGCTTGTTTCAATGTCTTATGTCTTTGTGTCAAAGAAAAGTTTTGGAAAACTATTAAAATAGTCGAAAGTTTTTGCTGTAAGGTGATGTGACAAGTGTGCAAGAGAAATAAATATTTTTAATTTATTCAGCTTTCCAAGTAATTTTTGGCAACCTGTTAAAAATTAATCAGTGTTTTTATAAATAGTTTAGTTATCACAGATCAGTGGTGTAAATTTTATAATATATACATTTTTTTGGATAAGTTTCAAGTACACTTTATGTTAAGAAACTAATAAATTATTATTGTTTATTTTGTCCAATTTGAAATAAGGCAGAGTAGAAATAACAGTATCAATAAATAAATAATTTCTCTAGTTGCATAGTAAAAATAAAAATATAGAAAACTTGTGAAAGATGGAAAATAATTAGCACTTAGAAGCTTTGACAATTTTATTAATATGCATCCGATGCTCGAGAATTCTGTAAATTTAAAGGTAAGATACTTTACTTACAGCTGCCTGCTGAGCTTGCTGAGTAGCGGCTCTCTGTGTGGCGTAAGTAGTAGCGTATGTCGCTGGTTTCGCAGCCGCCGCCGCCTGTTCGTAACTTCCTGCGTAAGTTGCGGCCGCTGTCTGTCCGTAACCGTATTCGTATGCTGGAGTTGCGCCAGTACCCACTGCAGCATAAGTTCCCTAAAACAACAAATGGTTGTTAAATTCAATATTTTATAAGGATGACAGAAAACTTTGTTTTAAAATCTCTTTAGATTTAATTTGGTTTTTACCTGAGATGCTGCGGCCGCTTGATAAGCAGTGTCGTATCCAGCAGCCCTCTGAGTACCGTAAGTTGCTGCTGCAGCAGTTGCGGGTGATGCAGCTACTGCATAGCCAGGTTGTCCTGCTTGGTAAGGAGCACCAGTAGTTGCACTGAAAGAAATTAAAGAAACCAAATTTTTATCAAATCTAATAAATTTGCTGTCCCTGTAAAATATAATTTTTTAAACTATCTAGGAATTTCTATCTGACCTAAATTTGTAAACTTAGACAATGGGAATTATAACAAACATAAATCTCTTCCAAAAGAGCACATGAACCAAAATTCTGTTCACTTGTACTGCAAAATAAAATAAATAATTTGCCCCTTAATATCAATATCAAAAAGTTTCTATGGTTTTGTTAAAATTAACTTTTAAATTATTTAATAAATGTATAACAACACAATATGATAGGCTCATTTGAAAGAAAGGGTTTAAGCTTCAATATGGATAGTTGCAGTTCTTAACTTAGGTATTTAAGGGAGAGTTTTACAAATAATTAGATTTGCAAAATGTTCCAATTCCTTGCACTCATTTAAATACATATAATAGCTATTATTGATCAACATGAAATCAATTTTGTTTGGTGTCAAAAACAAATATCTACACTGAACGTTTTTAATTTACAATTCTTCCTAGCAAAAAAGGAGAGTTTGATGGAAGATTTGGTAGGAATAGATTTAACCCTTGTACATTTCGCATAATTACGTTTTAATGATAGCTAAATACAAAACGCAGATACACTTAACCTGAATTAGTCGTTACAAAACGTGAAAAATCGTTCAATTTTATCACATCAAGGAGCAAAAATCCCAAAGAATACTTTCGATCAATTTTGCTGTGGCGGCTTCCGTCGGCGACTTACCTGGCGAACCCCGGTAAAAATGGGGTTGGTATAAACTCAAATAAACTGCAGCTCGTATTAATATGCGGGAACTTACGGCTTCGAGTTCCCTTTTCTAACAACCGTAAATATCTGAGCCCCGCAATGCAAATTATAGAGGAAAAAGGCACACGTGCGTCCCGATAAAGGAGAGAACCCGGCTGCCAAAATGGCGGATTAGCGGCTCCCGCATTGCAACGTTGTCAAATTTCCAAATCAATTATAAAATTTTGGGCGTTTTACATTTAAGTATAATAATAATCTAATACAAAATTTGTTGTTTTATTTAACCCAAGCTTGATTGAGATGCATTTTCCCATATCTATTTTGTCTTATGTCCTAATAATCTCCCATAAAGTAGCTTCCCTATTGTTCATTCTTTCAATTTGCAATATCAACCAATTGGAATAATCTACTGTAATATATTTAGGAAAAGAGCTCATAAAAGCTACTTCGAATGTATATTTCGCTGTATTATTACAGTTGTGAATATAGAACTTTGAAACACCTCCTATACCAGAATTATTACCCTGTCCTGTATTTTCTATGCCTAACTAACCTATTCTGCGAAATCAAATTTATGATTTTATAGTAAACGGCAATGAGAATTTAAAACACAATATTATACATAATATCTTAAATAAAACTGAACGAAACATTCAGATAACTCATAAGTTAATTTTACCCAAATAGTTTCATAAAACTGTGAAGAGGCAACGTCGGTCATGATATCGATCCCGTTGACAAAATGCCGGCGATGGCCGTTCAAGGACACCGGTATAGAAAATTTCTCACATAGTTATCCAGTTTTTCCCCAAACTTTACGGTGCCATATTATATATACAAAAATAGCTCGACTCTTGATTATGAAAAATAAATGCTTTTTACTTACCTATACTGCGTTCCGCCGTGCGTAAATCCAAAATAATTATTCGTAGCCATGATACACACAACACGCTAACAAGCTTACAAATGGAACTGGCGCTGTCATACCATGCGGAGAATATTGGAATTTGTAAAACGGAACTTGTCTATGACAATACGTGACAGATATTTGAAAGTTGGGCGCGAAACGTAAAAATTTCCATGAATATATTAATTTAAAAAAATGTTGCTCGTAATTTCAGATGTGGTAGTAACATATGGGTCACACTAAAAAATAGTTATTCTTATTTTAAAAGCCGCTAGCAAACTAACAACGCACGAGTTTGGAACATGCGGTATATACAAAAACATGTAATTAATTATATGTTTATGGGTATATACGTATACACAATTCTTTAAATTTTTCCTAAACATTGAATTTAAGCCAGGTTTGTTAATCGATTCAATTTAATGTACCGAAAGTATCATTTTCGACACGCATTTTAAAGAATTTTCCCACGAGCGCTTTCCGATAGATGTCGCTACCGCCATACTTCTCGACCGAATGTCAAAGGCGGGTTGCCTATTCTCTACGATATGTTTATAAATTTAAAAATTGAAGTTTTTGTAAACTTTCCTTGGTTTTGAAACGGCAACTCCATTTATTGTCATTCCAAAAATATATAATTACACAATACATAACGCCGATAGACCCATGACGCGAACCTGAGGAGTCGGAATAAATGTAAGATAATTGGAATAAATACTATCATAAGAGATGTGCAGTCGAAAATAAAAAAGTATTTGAGGGTATTTTCTGCATTTATTTAATAAATAACTTAATCACCTTAAATTAACTGAAGTTTAGAACATCCTAATCCTGCATAAATAATTCCTCAGCAGTGGTAGGTGCTTCATAGAATATTGCATCTACATTATCTTCTTCTGTACTAATATCTTCAATGGCTTCTTTGTCATGGTCTCTAATTTTATGTTGTTGGAAATAATGGAATTTCAAAACATTCCCATCTATAAAACTTCTTTGACAAATTTCGCAACCATAGTTACCCCTATGTTGGAACCAATGCACCTAAAAATTAAACTGTTTTGAAAACTGAATATATTTTAGGTTATGTGTACTAACGTAATTTGCCTGAGGAACTAAATTCTACATTTCCATCAAGTTTCGGTACTAAAATCGTATTATTACCTTCATATTCCACGTCGTTAAGAATCCTTTACCGCAATACGTGCACGCATATTTGAATTTTCCTTCATGAATAAGCTCGTGCTGCCCTAGATCTCCGGAGCCTCGAAACTTCTTGTCGCAATATTTACATTCGTACGGCCTCTCGTCAGTGTGACATCGCTCGTGTCGTTTCAAGGAGCCTTTCTGAATGCATCGGAAGCCACAGTAACGACATATATTCAGCTTGTTATTTTTGTTATGTCTACTCATCAAATGATACTATATTAAAGTAAAAATACAAGTTATAAGTTTTAAAAGTGCAGCTTCAACGTTATAGTATAAAGTTTTTTTGTGTGTCTAGTAAACCCCAGTAAGTACTAATCACTTAAGGAAAAAATTATAGGTTAATATTTTATTAATTAGCGAGAGTAGTAATTAGGGAACATAATTTATTGTGTGATTTATTTAAGTCTTTTTCGGGGTTGGGAGGGGATGGCATGCCCCTGGTAGTCCCACTAAGTGAATCAATGGATGAAATATAATGTAAACTAGCAAAGTACTAAATAAAAAATACAAAACAGATTGAACTGAAATATAAATAAAGTCCATAAACGTAATTCTTCAAATACCAATATTTAGTTTAGAACTATTTTAATTTGATGATATTCAACATTCAAGGTTGTCTTAAGATCATAATCATTGTAAATAAAATGATGGCATTGTATTGTGGTAAAAGATTTTAAAACTCACTGTAAGGGTAGTTTTATACTTAAATTGCAATCCACATGTATTACATAAATGTTTTTCTGTCGGCGGATTTCCATGTTTCAATCTTCTATGTTCTCTCATCTTAGATGGTGTCAGGTATGATTTCCCACATTCATCGCAAGGGTAACTTTTTCCTTTGTGCTTTAGCTTATGATGATTAAAAGCTATAAATAGATTAAAAAAAACATAGTTCTATAAAATTTGGTCAGTAAAAACAATTTTGCACAACCTCTTTTTATTTTTATATCCAATATTGTATACATTTTAAATTTATTTAGGGATACTCCATAAAGAATTACATATGCAATTGCAATTTAAGAAATGTATACCTATTTTACAAAAAAAAAAAACTATAATAAAGACTATTCAAATTTATTTTCAGCATGCGAAAAGGAAAATGAGCGTTCTTGGGTGTGTTTTCAGTATGTGCTGGAGTACAGTATCAAGTGCGTCAAACATCATTTTCTGTATTAGTTGAGAAAATAAGAATAATTTAAACTACTACTTACCAGACCGTGTCCTGCAAATTTCACCACAAAAAGGACACTTACATTTATCTTTTGAATCCACAGGAATATGCACATTCCACTTATGAGCTATCAACTTTCTACGAGAATCATAAACCTTAAAGCAAATAAAAGGAACGGTCAAGCTCGCCTGACAATTATTATTGTTCTGAGTCAAATTTTACTTATCAAACTGTCCTTTAGTTTTTAAATAGACAGACTTGTTGAAAATATATGTTGTTTTAAAACCTACCTTAGAACAGATTTCACAAAGAAAGGTATGTACATCCTGTTGATCTGTTTTTCGTTTCCTACCCCTTGTTTCTCTGGTGGGTGCAAGGACATCATCAATAGACATTACATAAGGATTTCTATTATGGTTGGTTGCTGTTTCAGAAGTTTTTTGATAGCTGTGATCAATATGTATTATATCTTCCTTATTTTCCTCTAAATCATTTGTGATAGCCACAGTATCAGTCAAATTATCACTGTCATGGTGCTCTAAAATTAAATATTTTTATGTAACTGTTTCTGGTATATTATTATAATATGATTTATTGATAACAATAATTGGAGTTTGGCCGAAGTCTTTCAACATTTTTCTTTATTCTGTATAGTAACTTCATTATGAATCAAACTAGTGACCTACTGTTATGACTTGATTATGACCAAGTTTAAGCGCCACTTCATATTATAATGTAGAGATTTTATTTTCTTTTATTTATTTATAAAAAATTATGTCAAAATATTTTTTAAATGCATATTACTAAATATTTACCAATACTTTCACCATCTCGTAGTACATCGTTAATGGACATTAGTATAATGCCAGTGTCATTGGCTATTAGAGATCTTGAAACATTTTGCCTTGTGATAGGCTTTCTCTTTACTCTTACCTTGGTTGACGTTGTCTTTAGTTTTAGTTTCTTATTGATCATCTCTTGTTCCACAATACTTTCTTCTAAAAAAGTAACACTATTTCTCCAGGAAATAGAATCATTCTGGTAAATTTTCTTTACAGGCATTACAAAATTACATTTAAATTATCTCAAAAAGACTTACTTACTTTTACATTCATCAACAGTTAAATTTTCCAAACCTATATTCCTTCCTTCTGAATCAACAACAACTGAGGCTGTATACTTTTCACTTACATTTTCAAATTTAATAATAATTTGTTCTGTATTGTCATCTAAATCTATGCCATAGTTTTCATGTAGCCATGACTGAGCATCTTTAAACTGTCTGATAAACTTGTAACAGTCTTTTAATTGTTTTAAGCAAGCCGTACATATGGTATCTGGAAGACTACAAGACATATTCACCTAAGAAAATAATATGATATTAATTTAAAAAGTGGGTAAAAGGACATACCCTTGGAGCTATGCAGTCCTCCCTTTTTTTACAGCAATAAATATATATAATTTAAGGTGTGGAGCATAATTTTATAGCAATATACAAAACCCTGATTAAAACTGAACAACAATAGAGAATTATTATCGAACTCACATGGCTTGAAGTAACAATTCCAAGCAAATCTAAGATTCTAAGGTTTGTCTTTGTGTATTCTGGAAATACTGTTAAAAGTGAATGGTACATTTTTGCTTCGGTGGTAGCCAAACATGCTCTGCATTTTATGTCCATGTTCAACTATTTTTTATCTACCTTTGAAGTTTTGCACTGCAGAGTTTTATTTAAAAATTTGTGGTGTTGTTTACATTTTTACACGTTGTTTGACAGCAGGCTGTCAATTGACATTAAAAATTAATTAATTTCTTCTAGTATTTCTCTGTGGTACTTGCTGCCTGGGCTAACGTTATATTAAAGACACAGGATCACACCACAGAACAAAATTAACTTTAGTAGATCAAGGGTTGAGGAGCTGTCAAAATTTTGTCAAATTTGTGACACCCGGTGTGATTTTGTCGATTTTGTCGTAAAACTAAAAACTGTGTTGTTCCGTGCAAGCTATGATAATTTCTACCATTTAATTTCTCGAAATACGATGCACTCAGGTAGTGACTCTACAGAGTCGCAAAAATACACACAATGGGCAATGAATCCGGCTGCTTACCAAAACACTGCGAATGACCAGGTGGATTGGGCTGCCCTAGCTCAACAATGGATCATTATGAAAGAAGCGGGGCCACCTCCTATTCCAGGGGAGCACCAGGTAAATATTTATACCCAGTTACTGTACCCTTGCCGTTTTTAAATTTTTTGGTGGTGTCCCTCTGTTCAGAGCAATTTTTTTGTACTTTTGTGTTTATTAGCGTAAATTAACAGAGTATCTCCATTTGGAGATGATAAATTTCTAATTCAAAACATTAAAAGCTCCAACTTCAAAATCATTAACATTTGCTTCTCACTATTTACAATTTTATTTAATTCTTGTATGATAAGGTGAACCTACACAAGGAGTTAAAGGATCCTCATAAATTTGATCCTGAAGAGGGCGGAGAAGCTGAAATGGAGGTGGAAAATGATAAAGAAGACACCATTGCTTGGAATCCACCACCACCACCAGATATAGCACCTCCACCTCCTGGAGCAGAAGCGTGGACTAATTGGAACTCCTCTGGGGGCCAAAATTGGAGTTGGAACAATAGTTGGAATCCACCAAGTGCAGTACCTCCCCCACCTGGTATACCCCCGGTTAAAGCACCGTTGTTGCCTACACCAAACAATGTGTATACTGTACCTCCAGATGCTGGAAATGATAATGCAGTTCCCTATGGAGGTAACTTTTATTTTTAATCCTTACCTTACCTTACTTAATGCTGATCTGAATATTTTAAGCCACTCAAGTTGGTCGGTCAGGACGGTCAGTATCTCTTGGGATTAGTAGAATTTAGAAATCTTGAAATATTAATGCAATTTTAGATACAGAGTGGTAAAAAAAATGTTTGTTTAAAGGTTACAACTCTGCTCCTCCCAATTCTAATAATTATAACTCGCCCGCTTTCTGGACTGGCATGGCAGTAGGAAAAATAACGCAAACTGAAATCAAGCCACATAACAAGAGATACAGCAAAGTCAATGTACCAACCAAAGTAACTATAATAACTCCAGCCCCTGCCGGACCTCTTGTACCATCCCCAGAAGCACCGGTGGTTGTTCCTGCACCCACGCCCACTTTGGATGCCAATAAAAGAAAACAGTTACCAGCTTGGATAAGAGAAGGTTTGTTTCTAACTTAAGAACGAGTTGCACTTGGTTTGTGATCCAACTTGGATACTGACATTTTTCATGACTTCCATAAATAGTTCTGGTTGCTTCCGGTTCCTGTGGAATTTTGAATTTGTGATATATTATCTTATATTTAGGTTTGGAAAAAATGGAACGAGATAAACAAAAACAGTTGGAGAAAGAAAAAGCAAGTCAAGCGAGAGAGACATACACTGAGAAAATTAAATTAGAGGAAAAAGAAACATTGGAAATTTTAAAGAGTACAATAAAAGAAAAGGACATCATTAAGAAAAGTAGATTTGTAAGACGATACTTCTTGTTTAAGAATTTTCTTAGTGTTACTGGAATTTTTAGGATAGTGATAATGAGGATTCCGACAATGACAAGCCAGTAAGAAAAAGAGTATCCCCTCCACCTCCGGTCCCACTTACTCCAGAAGAATTGGTAAGTTTCTTACATAAGTTTATTTACATAATAACTTCTTAGCCAAATAGGTCCTTTTCTTTTTTATATTAAATTTTTCTCGCTCATGGTTTGTTTATTCTACTTGGACTAGCTTTTTAAATCATGTAGGTACTTATTTTTTCTTATATATGTGAGAGTTTCAAAATGATTTAGTTAAACAATATATTTAATTGTAGATGATGAAAGTCCGAAAAACCATGACAGAGATATTATTAAAAGTAACAACACAGCATATTGAACAAATTTGCAAGGAGGAACGGCAACGGTATATAAAAAAACGGAGAGGTATTATAGTTATTTGTATCTCTATTGGCATCAAAACATTTCTTTTAGAACACGTCAGTGTATTATTTGGTTGTGTTATAGAAAATTGTGTAGCAAAATTATATGTAAACTTTAAGAATACAAAGAAAAGTATTGGTAAGAAATATGGGTCCAAGAGTATTTTTTTACTGGGCATAGAATGGTCAAAAAAATAATTCCAATATTATGAATTTCTCATAAACAAATACATACTATATGATTGCAAACAGCTGATATTTTAGTTCTACTTTCTTGCAATTTTAAGAAATACCTCCTGAGTGAAAAATTTGAATAATCTCTGTGCTTTATGGAGGTATGATTAAAGAAAGTTGAAACTAACCTCAGCTTAACTAAATGCATATTTTAAATGAAGAAACTTTGATGTTTTTGTGCTGGCAATGCGAAAATTCTTACATGTTGATGTCTATTATAAATTCAAGTTTATGGAACAAAAAATTCAGGACTCTAGTGTAAGTTTCATTAATTACTTCTTGATTCTGGATGTGGTGCAGCTTCGCGTTGCTAATATAAAAATGTTAGCTTGATGTTTGAATGAACCATAATTTTGAACGTTTTTTTGACTATCATGCTACAAATCAATCCCAATTTCTGATTGCAATAAGACTTGTTATAGCGGGTATTGGGACTGCAGTTCTGACAAGATCTTATTAATTGAATGTTGTAAACTTCAGCTTCAGATCAGCTAGCTTCAGCACCCAGTGGTGCCAGCCTAAGCGCCAAACTGGGTAAGTGTTAATTGTTTTTCTTTTAGTTGTAAGTTATTTCTACTTTTAATTTTTCTTTCCAAATAGCTAATTTGCGATCAATTTCCCGGCTTTGTTTTTTCCTGTTACTTGCAGTTTTCCTTAAAGAAAGTTCCTGTATTTTTTTTCGTTGAAGGTGTATGGTGTATTTATACTTCTCTCTAGTTCCTTGAATTTTATTACATATTTATATTTTAGAGTAATTTTACTTAATACAGTAAATATTTGTTTAATTATAACATTTACAAATTATTTAACAAAAAGCTATAAATATTGGTATAGGCAAGACACTGGACATAAAGAGTAACAGGTTGTTAAGTGGAAACTACAAAGGAAACGTGGTAAAAAATAAGAACTATAATACAGGGTGTCCGGGAACATGTGGGAAATCTCCCGTATATGAAGAAAACACGTGAAAAGAATACTATAGGTTCATATAAACTTCTTTCGTATCGGCCTCCTCTTCGGAGATATGGGCTCCCAAAGAGCACCAATGGAATCAAGTTTTTTACACATAATTATTGAACCACCTGGTATATTTCAATTATTTTTTAATATGATGTATACCAGGTAAGACCCGTCAAATTACTACCAAAGAAACTGAAAAGTTGTTACACTCATGGGCCCATTTTTTTTACGCCCTGTATGATGAGAACTTTGGACAATGTTTTTTACATACCTTTAACTATTGGCTAAAAATTAAGTACTCTTCATTCATGTCGCTAATCCTAACCGTTTTCGAGAAAACGTTGTTTTATTTACATCATGTATTTGGTGTATCTCGGTAAAAGATACATCTTTGTTCCTATCAAATGTTGAAACTCAAAATTCCGCTTTTTCATATTTAACCCGTGAGAAGTAAGGGGACTCTGTGTAAATAAAATCACGTTTTCTCGAAAATGGTTAGGATTAGCGACATGAATGAAGAGTACTTAATTTTTAGCCAATAGTTAAAGGTATGTAAAAAATATTGTCCAAAGTTCTCATCATACAGGGCGTAAAAAAAATGGGCTCATGAGTGTTATAGCTAGTCCGTCCCTGCAGCTGTGAGTAATTCACAACAGTTTCTTGGGTAGTAATTTGACGGGTCTTACCTGGTATACATCATATTAAAAAATAATTGAAATATACCAGGTGGTTCAATAATTATGTGTAAAACACTTCATTCCATTGGTGCTCTTTGGGAGCCCATATCTCCGAAGAGGAGGCCGATACGAAAGAAGTTTATATGAACCTATAGTATTCTTTTCACGTGTTTTCTTCATATCCGGGAGATTTCCCACATGTTCCCGGACACCCTGTATATATATATATATACAATTTGCATAAATTTATGTCCTTTGCAGCTTCACTTAACCTGAGGAAATAGGGGATGAAGCATATTTCTGAATGCCTCAAAAAATTGGTGGTTAAATAATATTTCCTTGCATTTATAATAAGCCAATGAATTATTTGCATCTGTCCTCTCGAGGAACAGAGGAATGATAAAAATATAACCACCTTTAAAAATTCTTTAAAGCTGTGCACATTTAAAAAATATTTTTAAACAATCTAAATGAATACTGATAGGTCTGGGTGTCTACAATGATGGATCCTCGAGCAGTAGCGACTCTGAAGATGAAGATCGACGAAACGACAAGTCTGATTCAGATACTGAATTAAGGGTAAGTATTTAATACATATCGTAATTAAATTAACGCGTTTTTGCCGAACAAAGTAATATGATGTTACCTCTCCTTTATCCAGGAATCAATCAGAAAGCGGCAGGCGGCTTTTTCCAAGACCGAGCAAGAGATTGAAGACAGACTGGCCGAGGCGGACAAAAAGAAAGACCAGAGTCGAAGTAGGAGCCGTAGCAGATCATCCAGCGTGGAATCTAACGATAACGAATCACAGGTAGACGCAAACACACAAGGTCAGTATTTGGTCGTTTTATGAGAGCCAGTGAGAAAATATTTAACCGACACCTAGAAATTACATTAATATAGTGATTTTATTGTTACATAATTATACTATTTAAAGTTTTTCGAAAGAATAGTAAAAATAGGGTAAAACGGTCATGAATATTTTCTGTACATTACTAGGACTCCATTAAAATCGACGATGACGCCAAAATAACAATCATAAATATTTAAAATGTAATTTCTGGCGACTTCCCAGTTTTTTTTTTATTCAGGTGTAAGTGTTCCCCAAATGATTTTGTTAAACCTGTGATTTTAATGAATTATACAGGGTGTCCCTGATAAGAATGCACTCCACAGGGATCTCATTAACCATATAGGATATACAGAAACGATCGAATTAGGCAAAAGTTTCGCATCAGTTAGTTCTGCAACGTTATGTTTTCAAATTAAAAAAATTCCGAATATTTCCGCAAAACCGAATTTTTATGATATGAAAATAATTTTTACATTCTCATTGTCAGTTTTTCTCATCTATAAGATAATGTAATTAAATTTTTAATACGACGTTTCGTTTTTTCGCAACCATCAACTTTGTTTTTTTAAATAGTAGTAACATCTTACTTTAGCTGATTTAACTTCACTTTATATTCTGAATCCGACGATATACAACGTGTCCAAGGTAAGGATGGCCAGTACAGGGATCTCGGAAACTGTAAGAGATACGAAGTCGGTTAAATGGAGGTAAAGTTGGTATTTACGCGCCTAATAATATGCCGTCTAGAAAGTTTTAAAATTCGAGTAGTTCCGGAGATATCCGGAAAAACCGGAAATTCTGAAAAATCGTTTTATTGTTTTCCTGGGTTTTTTTGAGATCGAATTCTAAAGTAAATTGCACTTTTGCATTACCACTTTTTCCGCTCTATCTAACAGCGTTAATTGTTTTGTAATCCGACGAGTCGTCTTCGAAGGACCATTATTCTTTTTTTAATATACGGCCGTGGTTTCCTGATATTGGAATTTGAGAGCTTTTTTCTCCCGAATGCAACGATGTATGACACATTGTGGTTTAATGACGTTTCGACTAACATCAGGAAATTTTGGGATACGGTTCTGTATTTCTCCTAATTTTATAAATAATATCTCATAAGTAAGCTCTAAATTTTTACTTATGTTGGACTAGTCCAATAAATAACAAATAATTGAATAATAAACCACAAATAAGTGAACAAAAATCATTCCAAAACAGTAATAAAACGAACAACGAAAGTAAAGTAAGGAACTACGTAATCAGGTGTTCAAAATGATTTCCGTTATTCTCTAAGCACAAATAATATCTTCTAACTGCCCCATAACAGTTTTTTTGAGATAAAATAAAACATGCGATAGAATATCAAACTTTTCAGCATTTGTAAATTTATGTTCCATATTTTCTGCAAAATAGAAAACCTCTTAAAACGCTCTCAAACGATCACAATGGGAATGTCAAGTGAAACAAATCACGCGTCACCATCTTAATTTTTTTGTTTCAAACTCCTACTCTTCTTTTAAACCCCGAATCAACAGAAGTTTGAAATAATGTTTCTGTATTTTGTTCACTTATTTGTGGTTTATTATTAAATTATTTGTTATTTATTGAACTACTCCAGAACATAAGTAAAAATGTAGAGCTTCCTTATGAGATATTATTTATAAAATAAGGAGAAATACAGGACCGTATCCCAAAATTTCCTGATGTTGTTCAAAAAACGTTCGAAACGTCATTAAACCACGTTGCATTCAAGAGAAGAAGCTCTCAAATTCCAATATCAGGAAAGCAGGACCGTATTTAAAAAAAGAAAGTCGATAATGGCCCTTCGAAGACGACTCGTCGGATTACAAAACAATTAACGCTGTTAGATAGAGCGGAAAAGGTGGTAATGCAAAAGTGCAACTTGCTTTACAATTCGATCTCAAAAAAAAAACCAGGAAAACAATAAAACGATTTTTCAGAATTTCGTTTTTTTTCCGGATATCTCCGGAACTACTCGTAACTTTAAAACTTTCTAAACGGCATATTATTAGGCACGTAAATGCGCAACTTTACCTCCATTTAACCGACTTCGTATCTCTTACAGTTTCCGAGATCCCGTACTGGCCCTCCTTATTTGGACACGGTGTATATTATATCATTATAAATAACTTCGGAAATATTCGGAATTTTTAAATTTGAAATCATGACGTTGCAGAACTCACTAATGTATAACTTTTTTCTAATTTTGATCATTTTTATATGTCTTATGGTTTACAAGAGCATGCTTATCTGGGACACCCTGTATAACCTTATAATCATTAAATCCAGCCTTTAGAGTAACGTAATGTGTTCATTTTCAAATTGAATAGACTGCTTGCTGTACAAATTTGTGTACAAGGGACATGCAAAATTAAAGTTATTTAATTTTGGGGATCACCTGAATATTTATTAAAAATTCTAACATTCCTTTTCATTTTAATCATTTGCAGAATCCCGTCGCAGTTACGGCGGTTCGGAAAAAAGCCCCAAGAGAAAAAACCAAAGTCCCGGCAACTCCTCAAACAGTTCGAATTACTTGGATTCTAAATCCAAGACGCGGCGTGACTCCTCGTCGAGCCGAGATTCCTACAGTAACTCTAAAAATCGCGGTTCTAGCCGGGAAAAGACCCGTTCACGTAGTCGGACACCCGAGATAGGTCGACGAGGATCCTATGCAAGTCGGCCGTCGAGGTCGCCGGAAAAATCCCACAGATCCAGGTCGCCGAGTAAAAGTTCGAGAAAAGATAGGTCAGTGGAAAGTTCAGTTAGAAGAGAAAGCATCGATTCTAAAAAAAGGAGCAAAAGGCAAGTTACCGTTTTAGCGAAATCACCTTGTTGGCAAAATTATCATTTAGTGACAAAGAGTCATTTTACAAATATTTTATATATTTTCAAATTAACATAGTGATTTAAAAAGAAATAGTTGTCTGGTACTTTATATGTAGTCAAAAATATAATCACCCTTTTGACCACATTATTCAATATATTAAAAATAAGTTTTTGTCTTGTTGTTTATAGATCTAGATCAGATTCGCCCTACTCCAAACGCTCACGAAAATCCCGTTCGCACTCCAGGTCGTCTTACTCCTCCTCTCGGAAATCCAGCAAAAGGTCACGTTACTCTTCCCGAAGGTCGAGATCCAGGAGCAGATCCACGGACCGCAAACATTCCTCAAAAAAATCCTCCCGCAGGTCTCACTCGAGGTCGCGCGACTCTCGCAGAAAAAAATCCTCCAGGAGATCCAGATCTAGGTCATATAGGAGATCAGAAAGATCCGAGAGGAGGTCGAGGTCTGATTCGAGGTCGCACAGGAAATCGCGGTCGGAAAGGTCATCAGAGAGACGGCGACGAAGGTCTACCAGCAGGGGTAAGAGGTCTCACAGACGTTGAGCCCGAGAGATTGATTAAGAAAAATAATGGATCGCACAGGTTGTATTTTCTTTATCTTTTAATGTGGGTGTCATGCAGGTAGATGAAGTGTGATGAAACGTGGATGTGGTGAAACGTATTCGATGTGATGTGACACTACTGTACCTGGATGATATCCGAATGTAAAGTCAAATTATAAGGTATCCGCTGAATCAATTAATTTATAAAAGCATTATGATTTCTAGAAACTCTTATAATCTGGCTTTGCATTTAAAAAAAAAATGTGCTAAGGATATATTTTGTGATTTAAATTGTGATTAAACAGTTCACTGTGATACTATTTTGAATTCTTGTGCACATTTTTTTAATCAGCGTTTTTGTAGGGGCACAAGGTTAACAAATAATTTTTTTTTCACAGGTTTCAAGAAGACCTAGATGATCGTTTTAAGCATAGAAAAGTCTATAATGTAAATACAAATTTTTAGATCTACCGGTGTTTAGTATAGAATTTTTAACCTAACAAGTGAATAATAACAGTCTACGAGTCTTCCTAACTCATTGCAATCAAATTTTCACAGTTAGGTGGTTTTGAATTGTAAAGATTTCTCTCCTAATAGCTTAAACTTCAAATATCAAATAAAAGATACTTTGTTGATTAATGATATTTTTGGTTTATTTTAAGAAACAGAAATACACTTCTATTAATTTTTCTTTTACAGTACAAAACATTTTGTAATTCTTATCAAAAAACTAAAAATAATAATTTACTTGACAGCAACGTTCCTGAGACTCTTTGCAACAAAATTTCCCTTTCCTGGCACGTTTAAAGGTATGGTTTTATAGCATGCCTCCAATTTATCGTTGGTGTGTAAATCGGGCGCAACAGTTTCAAAAATTTTCTTTTTGGGGTTCATGAGAGCCTCTGGTTGTCTAGTGTATCCATCACAATGAACCAACTCACCTAAAAGATATTTTAATTTAATTATGTTGCCGCGGCAAAAGCTTAGATTAAGAACAAACCTGGCTTGCAATTAGGGGGAGGAATCAGGACTTCTACGCCTTGTTCACTGCTCGCACACATGACCATAGCTTCCGAAGTTATTCCCCGCATCTAAAATTTAAAATTTTGTTTGACAATATAGTTTATACAAATTATATGTAAAAGTAGTTACCTTAACTGGTTTTAAATTACATAAAAGCATAACTATACGATCTTTTAACTCTTCAATGGGAATATGCTTTACCAAACCAGAACATACAGTCCTTGGTTTATCTTCACCACAATTAATTTTCAAAATGTAAAGAGTGTCAGCATCTGGATGTCTCTGAACATCCTCTACTTTACCAATTCTAAGATCTAAACGTCCAATATCTACAGGAAGTTCTACTGGAGACTCTTTTTGAGGCTTGGGTTCTTTAGGTTTCTTTTCCTTTTTGGGTTTTGCTTCGGATTTTATTTGATTACTGTCCAGAGGATGGGCTTGTGACTCATTAATAGTAGTTGTCAAAACTTTCTGATTTTGACTGGGCACAAGAATTTGCTGCACCCCATTTTGATCTTCTAGCTGAATGAGTTTCTTTTTTGCTTCCTCCACAGCAGCAAGAAGCCTTGCATTCTCTTCTTTCAACTGCTTTGCTAATATGTTATTATATTCCTGACTTATATTCGTTAACTAAAAAAAATAGGATGATTATAGCTAAAAATATTGTGAAAATGATGAGTGTTTACTTCATTTTTTAATGTTCCGATTGTGTCCTTTGCTATTTGGGCATTTTGTTTAATTCGTTCCATAGATGCCTTTTCTGACATTTTGCCGAAAATCAGTCTGGTTTTCCTAAAAATAATGGAAATATGATTAAATTTCAATAAATAATATGCCATTTTCACCTTACGTTTCTATTTTTGAGGTTAGTTTATATTATTTCCACATTTCCCATTTACTTCCATCGGCCTTGGGGTAATGTAGACTATATAAATCTGGAAATAAATTGGCAGGATCGACCTATCATTCCTCTGTGTAATCGGTATGCAACGCCTAGCGCCATTAAATCCTAAAGGAGAAAGCGGAATGACTCAAATCAATCTGTCAGTTTGACTTTATGGTCACTGGATGTAAATAATCCTGAAATTTAAGGGTTTTGATTAAATAAAAATGGAAGTTTTTAATAAATACTTGTCCCAAGTTAGCAGTTCAGTAAGTCAAACAGTTTCGCAACTATCGGGAGTTCTGCCAGGCAACCCTGTAACCAGGGAGTACGATTCCTCCGCACATATTGCATCCGCTGGACCTGGTAAGCCTCTTCCTGGAAATATGCATTATCTTTTTAATTAATTACCTATTTTTTTAGGTTTATTGTGGAAAATTTATAAAGGCACAAAGCGGTCAACTAAACAGGAGGCCTCAATTTTTGTGTTTGAGAAGCGACAGTTGGAGAAATGGAATAAAAATGACAGAGAGTTAATACTAGAAACCCTAAGACATGGGGTGCAACAACTGACCAAAATCAGACACCCTCGGGTACTAACAGTTCAGCATCCATTGGAAGAAAGTAGAGAAAGTATAGCCTTTGCAACAGAACCTGTCTTTGCCAGTTTGGCAAACATATTAGGAGAAACTACTAACATGCCTCAACCAGCAAATATGTCTGATTATAAACTATTCGATATTGAAATAAAATATGGCTTATTACAAATTTCAGAAGGTCTGACATTTCTTCATAATGATGTTAAACTTTTACATAAGGGCATCAGTCCAGAAAGCATAGTCATTAATTCTTCAGGGGCCTGGAAAATTTTTGGTTTAGACTTCTGTGTTCATAACACCAATCCCCCAAATCAAGTAGCAAATTATCCCTTTCAAGATTACTCTCCCACTTTGCCCGGTGTTTGTCAGCCAAATTTAAGCTACTTGGCACCAGAGGGTATTTTGAGTCAGAGCCATTCCACATCTAGCGACATGTTTTCTCTAGGTAAGCACAATAGCATATTTAGGTTATATTTATTTTTGTAAGTCATCCTTAATTATATAAATCTTTCTTTCTAAAAGTTTTTTTATATCATTATGTAAATGAAAACATGTTGTAGTTGAATTAATTAATTTTTAATCTTATTCTTTAAAGGAATGCTGGTCTATACACTTCATTCCCCAGGAAAACATTGTATCTTTCCCGTAAAAGATTTGCATCAATTCAAAAGTAGAGCTCAGCAATTAAAAAATTTAACCATTGGAAAGTTGCAAGCTATTCCCGAAGATTTAAGAGAATTTGTTAAATTGTTATTGAGTATTACACCAGAAATTAGACCTGATGCACACCAGTTTATAAAGGTAAGTTATTTATACATTTCGTTAAATTTCTTTCATTCGGAATGTAAGTGATACTGTTATTTATAACCTCGAACCTAATTTTCAGATACCATATTTTGATGATGTAGGAGTCAAAACCCTAACATATCTAGATTCACTCTTGCAATGGGATAACCTTCAAAAATCTCAATTTTACAAAGGTTTGCCAGAAGCTCTGTCAAAATTACCTCATCGAGTAAAACTTCAAAGAGTTCTAGCGTGTTTGGTAAGGGATCTGGGACAACCCACTATGGTACCTTTTATTTTGCCTAGCATTTTTGATATAGCCCAAAACTGTACCAAGGAGGAATTTACAAATGATGTTTTGCCACATTTGAAGCCCTTGATGAAGTTAATGGATCCTATTCAGGTATGTTGATTGATTCTTGATCTTTATTAAAAGAAAATTAATAAAAAAATATGTGAAACTCGATAATAGTAAGTATATATATTTTTTTTAAACTCAAGATTCTTCTGATAATGCTTCAAAGAATGGAACTTCTTCTAAAGCTAACACCTGCCGAAGATATCCAACAACATGTTCTGCCCATGCTATACCGAGGCTTGGATTCAGATTCGCCACAGATTCATGAATTGTGCCTCTCAGTATTACCAACGTTTGCCGCTCTCTTAGATCATGCTAACGTGAAAAACAGTTTGTTACCTAGAATTAAAAAATTGTGTCTTAGTACTTCTACGTTAAGTGTAAGAGTTAACTGTTTACTGTGTGTAGGAAAACTACTGGACCATTTAGACAAGTGGTTAGTTCTAGATGAGGTGCTTCCATTTTTACCTCAAATTCCATCTAGAGAGCCAGCTGTTCTTATGGGGATTTTAGGCATCTATAAAATAGCAATGAACCATAAGAAGTTAGGAATCAGTAAGGAAATTATGGCGACGAGAGTCTTGCCTTTTCTCATACCGTTGTGTATTGAAAATGGGCTTACCCTAGCTCAGTTCGGAGCTATTACATCGCTGGTAAAGGAAATGTTTCAATTAGTAGAAAACGAGCATCGGACTAAACTAGAGCAGCTCAATTCTGTAAAAGATGAGCAAAAAATTTTAACATCCACTATGCCGACTACCAGTGTGAAACCTGTAGAACTTAGTGACGCTTTTACAGGCCTAGGTTTAGATACCTTTTCATCGCCATCCAGCTCTTCTGCTAAAAACATTTCTGCAGGCAGCACTAAAAATTCTTCAATGACATTAGAACAGAAGCAAGCATTAGCAAGGCAGCAAGAAACCATAAAGACGTTCGGAAATCAATCAAGTGTAGAACCTCAGAAAATTGTTAGTCCACCGAAAAATCAGTCTAAGAATATAAACTCTAGCTTAATAGATGATTTTTCCGGAAATTTAGGTGGCAACAGTGTTTCTCAAGTTAACCCTGTAAGGACAAACAGCAATAGCAACATATTCCAAAATTTAAACGGTAATCTTGGACAGCAGAGTGCTTTTGCTAATTCAAATCAATATTCTAATATGACTAGTTTCACTCAGAATCCTAGTTTGCCTCCAAGTACCATAAATTATAGTGCTTTTACTCAAAATACAATGCCCAACTATAATCTAAACCCAAATATGACTGCAAATATCAATCAGACCTTGAGTCCATGGACTAGCAACCAACCTCTAACTTCTCAAAACACCTTTAATAAATCACCAAATATAACCCAAATGTCCCAAAACTGGTCTGCATTAGATAGTCTCCTGCCATCCAATGGCAATAACGTCGGTAAGACACCAATGAACCAAATAAGGAATAGTCAGGTTCCCTTAATTCCACAGACAAGTTCAAGTGCAACAAATAGCAACCCCCTGAATAAAAATGATCTCCTGGACTTTTTAAATTGAGCTAGAATTTGTCAATGATTAGTTCTCTGTTTACATAAGTTCATAACACTGGATTTTTATTTATGTAATTTTATAGTTGTTTTTAGTAAGGCTATAAAAATGAGAGTAGTAAAATATAGTAATGTGGTAATTTATACAAAAAAAACTAAGATCTGTACTATTTAATGTTTTTTGTAGCAATGGTTTTTTAACTTGTCAATATGTGTCAATGTCTGTATTGTTTGTAGAAAACATGCAGGCTGTCCATTTAATGGAATGGCTGGTAATTTTTGTTATCATTCTCAGTTTTGAGGAAATACAAAAAAATATTTTGTGAATTGTCCAATAGTTTAAGACATAATATACGTTGCTTGACGGAAAGAATTGTTCCATTTTTATTGAATCTAAAATATTTCTTTGGGAAAAAATCTTTTAGAATTGCCATTCAATATACGATGGAAAAAAGTATTTTGTAGAAATTATGACCAGAACCACAGCGACACAGCAGAACTGTTTTGTTAACGAAATTAAGATAAAAACAAAACCAAAACTCTGGAACGAATTACATAATTAATAAATAAGATGTAACAAATTAATATTTACAATAATGGGCAGATTTATGGTGCAGAAAAATTAATTTTTCCCAGTTGCTTAGAGTCTGTTTTTTTCGTAGACATCGGCGGGCTTCCGACAAAAGTCTTTCACTATAAACATTTGATGGAGATTTTTCCCCCCTTTTTGATAACAATGGAAAATTTTCTTCGAGTTTTTTTCCAAAAGTCTAGTGGATTTTGATTTTTCTTTTAGAACGTTTTGTTGTAAATAGAGGATCCGCCCTAAAATATTTTCGTTGGTTCGGGTATTCGGGCTTCACTAATTTTTACCGTCTATTTGTAAAAATTAAGAAATCGTCAACAATAAAAAAATATTTTATATCAATAATATTTGCATTATTGCTGACATTTTATAAGTAAATATCAGTTAGAATAGCATTTAATAAAAAGCTTTTTTAGCTAGACTAGGCCGGTAAATTTTAACAATCACAAATTTCAGCTATTTTAAAAAAATTGTCTCGACAGGGTATCTCATTATAGGTACAGCAAAATTGTATTTAAAAAACCTCCCTAGGCATTTTTACTACTTTGAGAAGATTGATGATTGATTTTTATTATATTAACTATCTATCACCTTCTTGTTAGCTATTAATATTTGTTATCAGTTTAGTTAGAACATTTTTCAGGGGTGCTGCAATATTTTCAAAAAAAAAAAATTATATGTAGACGTGACAAAAAAAGTTCCATCTAACTCCAACTAGGACTGTGAGCTGGAAGGAACTTTTTTTTTAGCTGTACTTGTTTTCATTATAATAATTATACATTCCATTAAAAAAATATAATACGAAAATAAATTATGTAATAAATAATTTTGATTCATATTGAATTTTATTATATTAAAAATTAATTAACCTTTATACTCCCACGTTTTCCAATAAAATAATTCGGATAAAAGTAAATTAATAATTTGAGGTTTAAGTACATTATTTTGTTACTGATAAAATTAGGTATTAAAAATATAAACGAGATATTTTAATATCTTGATTTTTAAAGAAAATTGATAGCAAGAGCATACTGTGGCCCATGCTTAATGTGCAAAAATGCAATTTTCAAAGATATTTAGGATTCTAAATGAATAAATATACTTTTTGTGACCTAATCCAATTTGAGAGCAAAAATAAGCACTAGAAAGGGCAATATTCTTAATGAACAAAAGTAATTTATATCAGTGTATATTTCAATAATAATAAATATTTACAGCCAACAACATTTTAAAAAATTATTTTCCTAATCTTTGCTCACATCTACTATAAATATACAATTGCTCCAAAAATCTTTTATAACTAATCCTATGATGTGATTTTATACTTAAAAATTCAGTTACTCTAATTTGCCATGGGGGATAATTAAAAAAATTTAAAGTGGGGCCACAATAGAGCCCCAAATCGGGATCAGGGAATTCAAAGTTTTTATGTAGAGTTTTGTTTAAACTATCTATCGAAAAATCGGCGCTACTAGAAGATTTACACAGATCTTGTGTTAAGTTTATAATACCCTTCTTTCCATTATCTTCATTTAAAATTTTAACATGTATTATTCTGCCTATGTAGCCATTTTTGTATGTTGCTCCGGGAGTGTTGTGCCAAATTATGTGATCATTGGGTAGTTGATTCTTGTTTACTTCTTTCTCTAGCTTGTCTTGATGTTTTTGTAGTGTCCCTGAAAAGAAATAAAAAGGAAGCATTAATAAAAATGGTATTTAATATCAGAAAGCTATTATTCATAGCATTTTTTAACATATGATGAATTTTAAAGCAAAATTATTTTTGATTAAAGGTAATTTATTAATACTAGCGACTAACTAATTTAAGTCAATTCCCATATTTTCATCAGAATGAATAGCAATTGCATCATCAACTCAATTACAAACTAGATAATTTGGTTTTTAATTTTCAGTTCAACTTCACAAATAAATAAACTGACAAAGCAAGCAAGAGGAGATTTTTTCCCCCTGATTAAAAAACTTACTTTAATATGTTATTAAGCATTTAATTCTTACCTTTACAATCATAAAAACTAAGGAATACAATACGTTGAGCCAAGCACCATATCACAAAATTGGCTAAATCTTTGTATGAAGGATCTTCGGGTCCAAGGAGTATGGTCAAGTGCTTGGGTGTTTTATTTTTCTTTCCAATTTCATTATCTAAGTAACTAGTCCTTTGAGTAAAGCTAAACTCGTGACAAAAATCAACAAATATAGCGGTTATTCCCTCCAAAGCACCGTATATCCACTCGAAAATTGTAAATACGCTGTGTAATAGGACGTATATCGCCCGATATAACAAGCCACTAAACATTCCGCTTAAAAAACCTGTACTTTTCACATATTAAACTTTATTTCTCTTGAAAATTAATCGAAAAACATCGTGGCACCACACACCGCTCAGCTTTTTATTTTATCTCCTCCCTCTTGCCCTCTTGATTTTTTTAGGGTTTTTCATTTTAATCCAGCGGCCAAATCATTTTATGTTGGCAGAACAGTGGCACAGCGTAAAAGTAGGTCCTCTCCGCAATAGCCTGAAGTTAATTGTGAATGTTTCGAGCTTCGTCTACATGAGCAAAGATAAAGCGAATTTAGAAAGAATTCGAGTTTAGTTTAGTGCCTTCCACTTAAATAAAGAAGAGTCAGGTATTTCGAAAGCAAAATGGCCGAAAGAGCAGACAGTTCTTGACAAAAAAAAATAAAAAACAAATAAATTGGGATGAAAAGTACGTTTTACCGTTTAATTGCGGAGTGTTTAACCGTGAATATTGTAGGTTTTAACTCTTGTTTTTCTGTAGGTAACAATACGATACCACGGTTCCGATTTCTCAGTTTTTGAACCGTGAGAAGCCCTTTTCTTTAAAAACAATCGACAAATGAGACGAAAACAAAATATGTAGGACCGCCTACGGTGAATTAAAAATTACCGTAAAGTGCCTCCAAGTAGGTAAATATCGATTCGGTAATCTTCCTGTGATTTAGCTATATCGTAAATTCATCAAATTGAATTGATATTATTGATAACTTTTATCTTTTAAGGTGTTACTTCATATAGCAATTCTGCAAAATTGTAAAATGGCTGCTTCTGCTAGTGATATTGAAGATTTTTTGGGGGGGCCCTTGGTTAAGTGGGTAAGTAGTCTTTATTTATTTTTTAAAGTCACTTCAGTTTGTTATATATGGGTAGTTTTCAAGCTAGCTTAAAATATAATCTTTACAGCTTTCAACATGTGTTAAAAAACCGGATACCCTCCAAGTTTATGAGACGTTCTTTGATGGACAAGCCATCAACGAAGTTTTGTTGCAAATTGACCCTGAGCCGGCACTCCCCGTCCCTACCACAGCCAGTTTGCAGGGTCTTCACATAACTGCTGCCAGAATAAAAATCTTCCACTGTATTATAAGAAACATAAAAAGTATTTATGAGGATGAGTTGGGGCAGGTTATTATATCTCTTCCAGATTGTGTAACGCTAGGTAACCATAAATATGAATATCTATTTAAAAATTATATTTCATTTCTTCTTCATTTTTAGGAAGAGCCCCTGCATCACAGGCAGCTTTAGGGCAGGTGAAATTATTAATTTTATTGCTTTTGGGATGTGCAGTCCAAGGTCCTACTAAAGAAACTTTCATTACTAAAATAAAGGAGTTAGATGAGGAAGCACAACATGATATTGTCGAGTGTATTAAGCAAGTAAGGTCTATTTCTTTATGTCACAGTTTATAGCTGCTTTATTGTAAAAAAAGGAGCATCAAAAGAACAATTTTTAGGTTACTGATGGGCAAAACTTGGTTTTGACAACGAATTGGACTGAACAGGCTCCACAGAAATTGTTTTCCCATGTTCGAACTTTAACAACAGAAAGAGATAAGTTATTACAGCAATGGGTAACTGATTTAGGTAAGTAATTTTATTTCCTACATTTTTGTAATTTAAAAAAAAAATATATTGTTGGTTAAAAGTTCATTATACAACTATGGAAATAGGAATACCAAATGTTTACAGGTCAAGAAAATATTGCAAGCATTGCAAAGAATGCTCAAGGAGTAGAATCAAACCACTGGGCCGTAGAGTTGGCAGATTGGAAGGCGAGGCTTCGAAGACAAAGACAGGAGTTGTGAGTGCTTATTATTATTTAATCTGGGAGGTGGAAGAATTATAGCTTTTTTTGTCTTACAATACAATATATTAATTATAAGTTAGTAAACCTAAGAACACTTGTAATACTTATTTTAGAGAAGAAAAGACAGAAATTTTGGCAGAATATAAAGAGGAACTAGAGCATGCGACAAGCTTGGTTACTAAATTAAAATCCGAGGTAGGTTTTATTATTAATAATTAGAGAAATGTAGATTACTGATTTGAACTAAGCCCGTTTTTGTTCTAGTATGGGAATGTTAATAATTTATTTATTTATCTTAAAATATGTTGCCACAACAATAGATTCTGAAAGCTGTCAATCCCATAGATTAACTTGATTACTAGGTTTTAATATATTTAATACATTGTTTAGAACAGCGACTTGCTTACCGAGGCGCGGAAAGCCAAAGCCTATAGAGATGAGTTGGATGCAATGCGAGAAAGAGCCGAAAGGGCTGATAAACTAGAACTTGAGGTACAAAGGTATCGAGAAAGGTTAGCCGACTCTGAGTTTTATAAAGTTAGAGTTGATGAGCTTAGGGAGGATAATAGGGTCCTTTTGGAAACTAGAGGTAAGGAATAGTTAGAATTACTGAAAGTTTTAAATCTATCAAAATATAAGTAACCTGTTCTACATTTTATACAGTCTGTATCTTACCTTTTTATTTGTTTTAATGTCTACAGAATTAAACAAGACTTGAACTTAATCTTCTATAGTATGAAAATATTATATTTTTTAACATTACCTAAATATTTAATACATATTTCCATTTCAGAAATGTTAGAATCACAGTTGGTTAGAGCAAGACAGAGGACTGATCAAGTTTTAGAGCTGGAAGCAGAGTTGTTATCATGCAAACAGAATATTAATGAAATTGTGCTGGTAAGAACTTTTTGATTTGATTTTATTATACCTACCTAATTATATTTGTCTAACCATATACTATATACACCTGTAATATACATACATACAGACCACAGGGAAAGAAGGGTGAATGTTCATAATTTTAAGTTACTTCCTTTAGGAGTACATTGTCAACAAATCCGAACAAACTCATTATTTCTATCACTTTTAGGAAAGAGATGCTGCAAGAGAGAAAATCCAAGAGCTTGTGGACGAAAATGTTCAACTTCAACAAGTTACAAAATCAGCTCTACAGGAAACAAGTCTGGGTCACATTACAATTGATTCCGATCATGAAGAATCAAATTCTGGCGATAATAGTCTGTCTGAACAGCTGACAACTAACGCACAAGCTAGGGCTTTAAAATTGGAACTGGAAAATAAAAGTAAGTAGGGAAATAAAGTCTTGTCAATACTAAATAAAACTAGTATAATTTTAAAGTTGTTTATTTTGAGTTAAAATTAAGTCTAGTGAAACATCATTGCAAATTCATAGATAAAAAATAATGGGTGGATTACTATACTGAGTTCAGTTTAGCCAAAAAAGGAAGCATAATAAGTTTGATAAAAGCTTTTAGAATTAAAAAACGACAAACTTTTTTTAGGATTATTAAGCACTATAGATTCCCTTAAAGAAAGCAGTTTCCACGAAAACGCGACCAAAATTCTAGACCTCGAAAAGGAAAAGAAGAAACTCGTCCTAAAATGTGAGCAATTACAAGAAAACTGCGATAGGTTAACCCAACAAAACTCCGAATTGGAAAATTTATTTAAAAACGCCATTCAGGAAAATAGGAAGTTGCAAAACAGCATGGATTCTCTAAAAGTAATTTCTGATAGACAGAATCAAGATTTGCAAAATGAGAAAGTTAAAATAACCGAGTTAGAGAAAAATATTGACAGTTTGTCGAAGGAGAAGCAGCGAGTGCAGACGTTGTGCGATATGGTTAAGAAGCGGGCAGACGACGCTGAGAAATGTTTGAATCAGGTTTCTGAACAGTTACAAGGTTTACAGGTAAGCAGTAAGTTGGTGGAAGTATTGTTTCTATAAATATATAAATTTAAAATAGATTGATTTCAACAACAAACCCTAACAAACCCCCCCATCTTTTAAGAACTTTTTTAAAAATATTTCTAGAAGAATTAGTATTGCAATTCAAAGAACATAAATAAGGCAATGTTGTAAATAAAGTACAGGTACAGGTTTAATACTAATATCCACATTTTGTGTATTATTAAAACCTACCCTTGAGTGTGGCGAATTCCCAAACCACTTAAAAACGAGCAAAGTGATTCCCATACATAAAAAAAATAATAAAACTGATCTGGAAAACTATAGACCTGTGTCATTAAATTCTTGTTTTTCCAAAGTTTTTGAGTATTGTATGCTGGACAGACTTCTTAAATATGTAAAAAAAAATAATATTTTATGCAAAGAGCAACACGGTTTTCTTTTGGGTAGATCTACAACCACAGCTATCCATGATTTTCTCACTGGGATGGTTGATTCTCTGGAGGCGGGTGAATGCCCTGCTGGGATCTTTTGTGACCTCAGCAGGGCGTTTGACTGTGTCCAGCATGATATTCTTCTGGAGAGGATGTCTGGATATGGTATTAGGGGGGTCGCACTTGCGTGGTTTGATTCGTTTCTAAAGAATAGACAACAATTTGTACAAATGAATTACAAAAGTAAAAATAAAATACTGCAGGCAAAATCTGAGATATGTGAAGTATGTGTTGGAGTACCACAGGGCTCAATATTGGGCCCCGTCTTATTCCTGCTATTTGTAAACCCCTTGCCCCAAAGTTTAGCAGATTATAAATTTACAATGTATGCGGATGACACATCTGCCTCTGTGTCAGGCACAACCAACATGATGGTTGAGGAAAGGGCAAACAGTGCTATTGCTAAGCTTGATCTATGGTTTAAGAATAATAAGTTGTTTTTAAATGCACAAAAGACTCATTATATGCGCTTTCGTACCCATCAAAATCATAACAATTTGGACATTTGTAATATGTAATGATGCAGCTTTGACAGAGAAACAATCAATCAAGTTTCTTGGCTTGGAAATTGATAGGAATTTGAGTTGGAACAGCCATTGTGGTCAGTTGGCAACTCAACTCAGTAAATACTGCTTTCTAATGAGAAGCTTGAAGACGGTTCTGAACGAGTCCCAGCTACTGTCATTTTATTATGCACAGGTTTACTCGCGACTCATGTATGGCATACGCTTTTGGGGTCTAGCTCCTCATGCACGTGAAGTCTTTTTATGCCAGAAGAGGGTGATTCGTTGCATGGTTGGTGCTGGAAGACAGGATTCCTGTAGACAGTGGTTCAAAAAACTTAAGGTTTTGACACTTATATATATTTTTATATTGGAAATAAGTGTATTTATGTATGAAGGTCAAAATGTGAATCTTAAACATAGCGACATCCATGGTTATAACACCAGGAACAGAAATCAACTGCATCCAAACTTATGCAGGCTAAATATTACAAAGACTTTGCCAAAAAATATTGGAATAAAAATTTTTAACCATCTGCCACCTATCATTAGAGATTGTGAATCTTTGATATGTTTTAAAAGGAAGTTGAAATGCTTTTTATCAGAACAATGTTTTTATACTCTGGATGAGTTTCTCCATTTTTGAAAGTGATTTATGTCGCCTCTTTTTAGCATGTAAATAAAATATGTTATAATGTCTTTTTAAGATTTTAATCTTATATTGAGTAAACCTTTTGACGAGTTCAATATCTTGACTGTATGAGATCAGTGAACAATAAATGATTTGATTTGATTTGATTATTCGTAAATTGCTAACTATTATTCCATAAATTTTGATTTCCAGGGTGAAGTTGAAAAAGGTAAGGAAGCCGAAATGTTGGGCATTGAACTACAAGACAAGGTCAACTCCCTAGAGAAAGAAAATACTAATTTGCAGAAAGAAGTGACCAAACTGAAAGAAATTGTAGAGGAAAAAGATGTTAAACTAGATCAAAATCTTGAGGAAAAACAAAAGCACGAAAAAGAAATCGGTAAACTAAACCAGGAAACAGCAAGTTTAGTGGTTCAAATTGAGAAATTGCAAGAATTTGAACAGAAAGCTACGGAATTGATTTCTCAGGCCTCAGTTCATACTGAGACTATTGCTATGCTACAGAAAGATCTTGTCAACGAAAAGGTAATTTAAACACTCAAAATAACAATTTTTTTGTACAATCAGTAGAAAACTGGCGGCATTGACGTTTTTATTGTTAGAAGGACTTATTATTTAGCTTCTTTAATAGGTTATATCCATTTATTTTTTAGGTTAGCAATGAGAAATTCAAAACTAATTTGGAAAAATTAGGTTTAAACCTAGATATTCTTGACAACGACATAAACATCATTGTGGAAAAGATGCTACAAAATTCAGAAATATCCAAATGCATTCATTCAGTGTTTAAAGAGAAAGATATTATTAAAGAAACGCCGTGCAGGTCATGCCATTTGGAAGGAGATGCTTTGAAACAAGTAAGTTCCTGAAAGGAAGGAATTTCCCCAGTGTTTAGGAAATTAAAATTTTTAGTTCACTTTCCTTTATTCTCTTCCTGTCGAAAAACGGCAAACAATAATAACTTATTCTACAATTAATTACTAAAATCTGTAAAATATACTTATTTTTCTTCTTAGGCTGAAGAAGTTGCAAAGTCTTTAAGCGCGGAATGGAGCCAACAGTGCGACAAACTTTATGCAGACATTGCAGGATTACAAGCAGTGAATGACACCCTACAAAATGAAAACGCCACCTTAAAAGTGGACATTTCTACCTTGAAATCGCAAGTTCAATCGTTGAATGCACAACAAACAGCTTTACAGTTGGCTAATAGTCAGTTGGTTGGTGAAAAAGATGAGGTAGGAAATATCATCTTAGGTTGATTTTAAAAATAATAAAAATATTTTTTCAGCTCTCGAAACTTCAACAACAACATAAAACTCAACAGGAAGACCTTCTTCTAGATCAGGTGACTCTGAGGACTATACACGAGCAACTTAGCAGCGAATATGAAGAAGTAAAACTTGAACAAGAAAATTTGAGGAAGATAAACAGAGATTTACGGTCGGAAATAAGAAGTTTAAAAGAGAATAATGATTGTTTGGAAATTAAGGTGTCAAATAGTGAATTGGAGAAGGAAAGTTTGAGGACGGATACAAGAAATCTGAATAATTTGAGGGCTGAACATTCAAAATTGAAGGTAACAATTAATATTCGTTTAATAGATTAATCAAAGACTCATTTATCACTGTATCTCTTAAAAACGTATTTAATGTGACATTGTTTCGATTTTTAGGATGACTTCAGAAACCTATTTACTGCTAGTGAACGTCTTAAAGTAGAGTACAGAAACGTTCAAGAAGAACTGAAAAGTTTGAGGATGGAATCGAGGAACTTGAGGCTTAGCCAAACTGAAATACAGGGTGAATTAAACTCGAGGTCCGATAGGGTTTCGGGATTACAGCTTGAAAACGCCAAGTTGCAGCAGAAATGCGACGTAAGTTACATATTTTAGCAAGTTTTACTGTTTACGCTGATCTCGACTATTATGTAAATAAGTTTTTACTCTTTTATTTATATTTTTGGACGACTTACAAGCTTTTAACGTTAAAGTTAAGTAACCAAGGTTTTACTTTTAAGCAAAATTCTGCATAATTTGATGCTTTAAACACAAGGTATAGTATAAAAGAGGGGTTTTGCTAGTTAGAAATTTGGGTGCATCGGGAAACACCTCTCGATTTAAAAAAATTAGTTTTTTTTTTGAATTTTTTTAAAATCTAAAAATTTTTTAAAAAGAATTTTCTTAGACAACTTTCAGGGAAGAAATGTCAATTTTTGAGAATGGTGTATCATCACCCGGTACTCAGGCAGACATAAGCCGGATACTCGATAAATGACAGGTTTTCCGGTGCATCGCTGTTTAGACAGTTACACTACACATGCATGCACACATTAATAATAACGATACCCTTCCCAATCGGTTGAGCATATCACAATGCGAGAAACCAAAGGTTGATATACCTTGGGGGAGCAGCGTATGGCTGGAAGGCGTGGTTTGGAGTTCACGTTAAGCTGGAACCGAAAAATTAAAAAAAAAATCCATAACTTTTTTTTTCTAGATGTTATTCGAAATGAATCACTCACTAGATTCGGACAGGAGAGCCCTGATGGACCATGTCTCTCAACTTTTGTCACAATATCACTCCTTGCTAACGCATTCTCTAGAAGATAAGCAACACTATCACTTAGAAGAAAAAGTATATACTGATAAGGTAAACAATTTGTGTAGACAGAAGGAAAAATTGGAAGAAAAAATTATGGAACATTATAGGAAGTTGGATAATGCATCTGCGAAAAAGTAAGTAGTCTTTTAAATAAGTAGTAATCGTCACTCTAGTTTTCTGTAAATTTTGCCTAACCGATTTTATTTTAGGAAAGGTTTTGGTGCAACATTGGTAAGGAGAGTCAGGAAAGCTGGTTCCGATATCATAAACAAGGTTCCCAGTAGGGTAAGTCCTATTTTTTTTTATGGAAGCTTAATAGACACACACAAGTACTGTATGTCTTACTTTTTTTTTATATAATTGGTGTTAGTATTATAATGTAATCCAAATTGGCTCATAATTTTCAATTTTATCGAGTGTTTATTTTTATAGAATCGCAGATCTTGGCATGAAGACGCCACCCGTCTCACCCAATCACAATTTACGTTGGCGGGCCACGGTTCTGGCGAATCAGATAATAGGGATTCTGATAATAGTACCGAAGAAGTGACTACTTCTAGTCAGAGGAACGCTAATATTGAACCATTTAGACGAAACACTGGAGGTATAATATAGGTTTTTTTTTTAACATTTTTGAGTCGTTACAAAATTCCCAAAGTAAAGTAACCCAGTTAAGTAAAAAGTAATTTCTGTTTTTTTAGGAACAGGCAGTTTACGTGGTTACAAGCCAAGAGATGAAGTTGCTCTACGCAGATCTCATAGGGATTTGAGTATGCACAGGAGTAGCATAGCAGGTAAAAATACTTATTTATAAAATTAGTGTTTTTTTTATAAATTAAATCTCGTCCTTTCCCATATTTACAGTTTGGTGCTGCACACTAGAAGGTAACAAAATGATTCAACAAAAAATATTTGTTTGAATGATTTAATTTGGGAATTTTTTTGATAATTAATATTAAAAATATTTTGTCATCTACGTATTAGTAATATACCTTTGAAATTTTGTGGATTTTTAATGACAATTGCTAACAAAAATTGACGTTTTCATGTGTTTTCTGACTTCCAAAGCATTTAAGGTGATTTATTGTTTTATATTTTTAGGTGATCAAGTTTTCAACAGGGAACCTGGAAGTGCCCTAAGCTTAGGTTCTGTAGGTTCCAGAAGGACGGTATATCTATCCGAAGATGACACCGGTCCTGTGACAGCTGCCGCGCCTCCAGTCAGTAACCAGAATAGTGCTAATCCGCCCCTGTTGGTTTATAACAGGATTTCTACAGTAATAGGTACAGTTAATACCCTTTTCGACTGTATATTTGACACATGACGGTTCGGGTTTCTTGTTAAATAGTCTGGAAATTGAAATGTTTAAAGTAGGAAGTTATTTAAGTTTTTGAGATAATTTGACTTGAAATCCGAGAAGAATACATTTTTTTGAGAAATCTTTGTGCCCGTTACTGGGAAATTTATAATGATCACGACTTCATTTAGGTGGAGACAGTTCTCAATCGCCCGTCAGAAGGCCTTCAACTCCGCAGCGAATATCGCCGCCGCAACCCCCTGCTGTTGTACCTGAAGAGAACGCGAATACAACGACACAGACAGACAAAAAGGAGAAAAATCCGAAAGAAACCGCCGTGTGGTATGAGTATGGATGTGTTTAGATAAATAAGTTTTAAAACGAGTTAAAAATGTGATGGAATATAGCGAAAAGTGGCATAACCAAAAAGGTACAATAAACGTCCAAAATATACTGTCGTACAAAAGAGAGATTGATGAATTATAGCAGTTTTATAAAAACTCTCGATTTGCAAGGTCTCCCTTGATACATTTTTGTGTCTAGGGCAGAGGTCGGCAACCTTTTGAGACGGAAGAGCCAAAAGTTATAATTTACACAATTTATCAGTTTTAAAGAGCCCACTAACGGCCGCAATTTGATATCGAAAGAGACACAACTTGACATCGAAAGAGCCGCATGCGGCTCGCGACCCGTAGGTTGCCGACCCCTGGTCACAGCCAAAGCACTGGTGAAGACGCCAAATTGTCTTGCGTCGAAACCGAATTAAAACCTACATAGAAACATCCGACGACGGACTGACGACAGTAACGACGCGTGTCACGGGGGAGGGGTGCGGTGAAAAGTGAGGACAAGTGGCTGAGAGATAGAATTGGTGCCTAATCCTCGTTAATCGATTCAGAACGAGTTTTTAATGTTTTTTTCGATAAAATAAATAATATTTGCGTATGGAACTAAAGAGCCGCAGCTTCACATTCAAAGAGCCGCATGTGGCATGTTGCCGACCCCTGGTCTAGGGTCAAATAGCTTCAATATTACTCTAGGAATGTTCTGACAAGCAAATTATGAATGACCTGTTTTACAGCGAAATGTTTCTGTAAGCTTTTTTGCTGTATCGCGTGCGCTGATGCAACTCTGCAGTTTGGTTGTAAGAACGTTCCCGCGGAAAATTTATACCGTTCAAAATATTTGCTGTAAGGATATTCTTACAACCTTTATAAAGACAGAAATGGAGGTAATTATTTAAAATGTAGGTAGCCACTTTCCCTATGTACCGATATATTTTTGCGTTAAGAAAAATGACAACTTTTGAGCCAAAAATCTAAAAGTACTCTTCCCTATACGTGATAAGTATAAATCAGGGTATTGTAGTCAATTAAACAAACATTCAAAGAAAAAGATACAATATTTTTTTAGATTTACAATAATATCGATGTTTTGAAAAAAATGATTCCTTTTAAAAAATGGATGGAAGGCCTTGTAGCTAAAACAGTTTATTGCAGCTTTAATTACTTTATTATTAATAGAATAGTCAATTTTTTAGTTTACGAGTCTATTTTATGTCACCATTAGATTAGACAAGTGGTCAATTATTGCAGAGCACACACTGATTTTTTTTTATTAAATGAACCGTAGTTTATTTTTGTACAAAAATATCCCTTTAATTCTTTTTTTGTTTAAATGGTTCCTATATTTATTTCATTACCCTTTGGCAGTATTTTTATTTTAAAATATTTTGTACTTAATTTTGTAATTGTTTATTTTTATAAGAAAATACTAACGTATATTTAAGTGCTTTAATTCTTTAAAGTCTGTTTCGTTGCCGTTGATAGCTCGATACCCTCATTAAAGATTCAAAACAAGGGCCCGGTGGCCTAAAATATTTTACCTATAAAATGGTCTTTTTACGTACATCTAGCATAAAGATGAAGAAATTTTGACCTATTCCACCGGGTAACAGATAAAGTAACAATAGAGCCATAAAATGAAATGAAAGGATAATGATTAAAACGGCCCATCATGGTCGGAGAGTTGGGTTTTTAATGTAACCGCTTATTATTTTATTTAAATGTAATAGATTTTATGATTTTCTGAATTTATTTACAAGAAAACTAATTTATTTACAGATCAAAAAATATTGACAATTTCAATAATTATAACTCGATAAAATGGTCCTCAGAAGAATCTGAAGAGTCATCATGTCCTACGCTTATTACTAAAGGCTCAATTTCCATAGTTGTGTCAATTACGTTGTCAAGTTCCCACATTTTTTGTTCCTCTACTATAGCATGTTTTATGGCGTTTTGCCAATTTTCTGATGACACATTTGCTAAAGAATGAAGCAAGAGGTGTCGCACTTCTTGCATTTTAAAAGTTTTGTTATTTCTAGCAACATATCCTTTTACTTGAGCCCATATTAATTCGATAGGATTTAGCTCACAATGGTAAGGTGGTAAACGGAGCACTATAATACCTCGATCTCTTGCCATCTGGTCAATAACATACTTTTTATACTGTGATTTATGTAGCCTAACAATATCCAAAAGTTCTTTTTTTACCATGGTATTATCGTAACTCAATTCCTTTCGTTGTAACCAGTTTACGATTTCCGCCTTTTTCCATGAAGTTGTGGGAAGATTCTCTTTTAGCCTAGAGTGATAGCTGGCATTATCCATCACTATTACAGAATTAGCGGGAATGTATTCTATCATTTGCTTAAAATATTCCTCGAAAACATCAGCAGTCATTTCTTCATGATAGTCTTTAGTAGAATTCGACTGGAATTGTAATAATCCTTGATCCAAAAAGCCATTTGAACTTCCTATATGAGTTATAATAAGTCTGCGTCCCTTTCCAGATGGTGGTCTAAGTCCTGTTGACCAGCCTTCCATGACAGCTTGTCGAGAACTTAGGACATTTTTATCTTGCCAAACTTTAGATACGGTGTGCCCTTCGTTCAGCCAAGTTTCATCCAAATAGAAAATGTTTTTGCCTTCGCTGCGGTATTTTCGGATGGACCTTAAGTATTGACGTCTCCAGCAAATAATATCTGCTCTATCAATAAGAAAAGATTTTCTGTTTTGCTTCTCCCATCGAAAGTTCATATCATGAAGTATTTTCCATAGTTTCGTTCGTGATAGCTGTGGTAAGTCCTCGTCGTAGTTAATGGCTTGTAAAATTTTGTCTATAGTTGGTATTTCCTTGGCAAAATAAAAACTATGTACTTTTCTTCTAATACCATTTTTAATGAAATTGTCAATTTCTAACGGTTTCTTTCCTGGGAGTGGTTTTGGCTCACTGAGGTTCTTAGATTTTCTTTCACGCAAGAACCTATATATAGTAGCCTCTCCAACTCCTACCATATTGGCACACTCTGCAATGATGCTACGAACATCACTTGCAGGTTTCTGGTACACTAGAGCATCATGCACGTTTAATATTAATGTCTTTTCTCGGAGAGAATATGCACTCTTGCTAATTTGACGAAGACACGTTGGCGAAAAACTTGAAGCCATTGTTACAAGTATAGGAAATAATTCAACTTTGAGATAATGCAGTATCTAAATACAACTAAATACATAGTTTGACAAACGCACATCAAATGGCGTAATAACATCCTAAAGCAGGCAAAAATAGGTAAATTAATTACCCCTGTTGTACCTACTTTAACCCTAATCCTACTTAACAATGGACAGAGGCCAATTTTCTTATTAAATAAGGTAATTACTATTGGCAACGCCTATGGTTTACGGTTGTTTTATGGCTTCAACCCTCGATATGAGCTATCAACTGCAACAAAACGGACTTTAATAAAATTTAAAAATCTCTATATTTCGAAAATGTACTAGGATTTAAAAATAATGAGCTTTATATATCACCTATAAACGTATGCCTTTCATGCAAGTACTACAATGTATTATTTTTTATTAATAAAAAGTATTACACTATAGGATCAGTATAACGTAAAGACACTCTATTTACTATATCTTATTATAAAATTTACCATTTCATAGTGATATTTTAGGACATATTATATATTTATACACGTTTTTTACATATTTACACTACATTCATAGGATTCTGCCAGATGTAAATAATAAGTTTGCCTTTATAACTATGGGCTGTCTTTAAAGTTGGGACTTCTGTAGGCTCTATTTGCTGATGAATTTATTCAGCTTAGTAAAAATTAAGTTTCAATATGAATTCCTAACTTTAAATACATCGCGTTATAGATTTTATTTATTTATTACATTTTTATGGTCTACCATAAATTGCCAGACATTTACTGTGACAATACCATAGTTTTTCAAGTAAATACAAGATTCATACAACGAAACCAATGTCTTTTATTTTGTCAATAAATTATTTTACATTAGGATTTATTAAAAAAAAAAAAATAGATTCATCCTCCATTTGTCACACGTATTTTAGTTCTAGCATTTGTATTTTATACATGACTATGAACCTAAACAAGATTTCTTTTTACAACCTCCTTATTAAGATTTAATAAAATTTATAGCACAAGGAAACTACATAACAGATTTTTCTGGATTTATACATAAACTATTGAAATAAAATTCTGTCCCTCCAACATTAACAGATTGCCCTTCCCGAGCATTATCTGGCAGCATTGAAATTTGACTCTAAAAATAACAACAGGTAATATTGCAAAAATGTATTGAATAATCAAACATACTAGATGTAAACTCTAATATTCCAATAAATTACTTACATGAGGTTTTTTATCTCCTTTTGTCATGTACCCAACTCCAAGACTAAAAGTACTATGTCCCCACATTAATGAGACTGCTCCATTTGTATTGTCTGCCTTTAGTACTAACACGCCACCTAATTTTGCAGTCTTGACGTTTTTTAAAAATCTAAAAAAAATGTAATTTAAAACACCCCTATACCAATTTTATGGAGAAGCAAATACATTAAATATAATACAAAAAAGATTAAGAATATAAAATTGTTACCTAGAATTCATAAATTTTCCATTTAGGCAATCGTATAAATCAACAGTTGGACAACTTTTCTCTACAATTAAGTCTTCTGCTATAGTTTTGGCTAGAAGAGTTTGCATTAACTGTTCCCCACAACCTGTAGTGCAGACAGCTATACTAGGATGAATATTTTTCTCAAAACTATCTGCCCAAACTCCTGAACCATAGTGGGCTGCTTGACCTACTCTACCTGGGCGTTTCAGAAGAAGACCACCTGTAAAAAGGGACTCGAGTTCTGTTAGAATGTATTTAAGGTGGCCTTCACAGTTTTTTAAATTACTACTAATACTACTCAGTTTCTCAGTAATTATATTTAATGTAATTAAACAACTATATTGTTAACAAACCTGAACTACACCCAGATGCTACATCTCCATTAAAATCAATACAAACAGCTCCAACAGTATCCATTGCCTCACTACCAATTGGTTCATTGTCAATTAATTGTTGAACTTCTAGCTTATTTTTTAACAGACAGCTATCAAGCATTGTTTTATATTTTTCTCTTTGCCTACTGGCCTTTCGACTCACTAGTTTTGCTTCACTGACAATTTTTAAACCAGACATTTTTGCATGTTTGTATGCACCTTCTCCTACTATTAAATTTGGATGAACCAAACCTATAAAAATCTGTATTTTATTGAAAGAACGAAACATTTATTTTTTAAAATCAGTAAGCTGAAAGATATTGTGATATTTACCTAAAGGCATCTGTTCCAACTGCTTTTGGTTAATATCATGTGCTAGGTTTATGGGATTTTTTAGCCTTCTAACAGCCCCACAAGCCCCAAAAATTAGGTTTTTGCCATTCATAATTGATGCATCACATTCAACAGTGCCATCAAGTGTTAAATTTGATCCGAAACCTGCATTTGTTAATTGGTCATCCTCCAACACTAAACATTAAAAAATAATTAGTTTCTTTAATAAACTACCTATCTAAAATTTATTATTTGAATTCTTTTATCAAAATATTTTTCAAGAAGTGAAATTATGACTATCTTTGTCATTTCTAAAAATTACCTATTATTGCTTCTCGAACAGCTTCTAGTGATGTTCCTTCATCCTGTAATACCTGCATGCCCTTCCTACAGGCTTTTTTACATAGCAAATTATATTCTTTCTGCTTAGAGGAACTGTGATTACCAGCACCTACAATTTAAAAAATGTAGGTAATATTTCTGTTCAATAAAAATATGCGTAATGCTTACCACAATGTACAGCAATCATTGTATTTTCTTGATAATTTTTCAGGTCTATTGTGAAAATTTATAAAAAAATCACAAATAAAAAAACCATTTTTGTGAAAACATAACCTTACGAAACCCCAAACAATCGTGAAGATAGTTTCACCTACACCACAGCGGAGTTGTAACTTGTAAGCCTTAGCTACCAAAGTCGCTGAGCTAAGCAACTACAAATCTGTTCTGTTCAAGGTTACAATTATGGCCTCTAGCCTTTCAGCCTCCAGTGGATTATTGTACCATTGCCACCTTACAGAAGGCAATTGGTTGTACGATAAAGTATTCATGACAGTTGGCCGACGCCTACTTTGTGAAGAACTGATTGCGCCATCTAGTCTCTCTCAGGAGGAAAGTAATACGAAAACAAACTTTTAGGTTATGTAACGTGTTGTCAGTCACGTATGGCGTATTTTTGGAAATTTTTTTTATGCAAATAGAAATAACATGTAAGTTTTCGTAATATAACTTATTCAATTATATTTATTACTTTCCAATTTTTAGGCTTTTCCTCAAGCATATTTTAAATCCCGGCTGGGTTTGGAAGCAGCAAAAAATTATTTCTCAACTATATCGGAGTTGTTCAGATCTATCAATAGTAAAAACTCAGCTGGATGTACCAACTTTTTGTGATATTCACGTCGATCTCGCTTGCAAAGTCCGTATTCGACCACTTAATGTTCATAAGTATCATAACTCAAATGCGTTTCTGTTACAAACTGACCAAAAATATGATAACGCTATCGAGCATTATATAGATGGAAACAAAGTCATTGTTAAAGGACAAGAAGATCTGAATCCTATGACCTTATGTAGTATCAAGGCTCCAGTAAAAGCCAGTAAGTCTGCTTCAATGTGTCCTTGTTATATCTCTTAGGAAATTTTAAAATTGTTCATGGAACCCTGTATTTGACTAATAAATTGTAAAATCTATTGTATATTTTAGATTTACATATAAAAGCAAAGAACGATGTATCTGTAGGCTTTTTCCATGGTGACAAACTTAATATAAAGACTGAAGGAAATATATTCATAGATAGATTCCAGGGAGATACCCTGGACATATCCACAACTAATGGAAACATCACTTTGAATAATTATATACAAGCATCTAATATATTTGCCACTGTTACAAATGGGGTAAGAATAAACAGATACAAATAACTTTTAGATTACATATAAAATGTACAGGGGAATATTTAATTCTGGAATTTGTATGCAACCAGAGCTAATGAAAATGTACTAGAGTCTCAACAGTTTTAATTAACTGCAAGCAAATTACCATGCTTTGTAATTAGCTTTAAATAGAATGAGTTTTGAACTTGACTATTATTATCTAATGTATTAGGGTCTATGTAGCCATAGATTTATCGATTTGATGCTCTACATCAATAAATTTCTTTTTCAGTCTATCTCTACTGGGAGACTACAAGGTCTTAACTTGAAATTACGAGTAATGAAAAAAGGTGATTTGTCTGTTGAATCTTCATATTGTACAGAAAGCATTTTTGTTGTTGAAAAAGGGAATATGGATCTGAACAATATCCACAAGCAATGTAAAATATTTTTGATAAAAGGAAATTTGGTACTTTGTAAGTATATAAATATTACAATTTTTATTCACCTAAATATAACATATTTCCGGTTTTTCTATTTATAAAGATTGGAAGGTGGCAGGTGTATAAACAAGAAATTAAAAAACAATAGATTGAGATCTTTCTAATTTGAAAGATTGTATATAAATAACCAATTATCGATTTCTAGCTGGATTTGATGGTCAGCTATCTGCAGTTCTCACCTCTGCCTCGGCCGATATTCATCTCACTCAAATAACCGGAAACTCGGACATTACACTCAAGGAAAAAGGAGAACTGACTTTGAAAATCACAGAATCTTGCCAAGAGTACAGCACGTTTAAAATAGCATCCCCAAATGTTTCTTTGGCCGAAAATATAAAGTCTGATGTGTCCAAATATGATACCGGGGTTATTTTGAAACCTGAAGGTTATACTGAAAATATGGTTCTTGTAAATTGCTCAAATAGTTCCGTTAAGGTGGAGAGTACTTCGTGGCAAGAAATGATTAAGATGAAGTTGAAAAATAAATAGGGAGTTTTATGTGATAATTGTTTAGTCTGTAAAGAACATTATAAACACTTTTAAAGGAAGCAATTTCAGGGACAATTGTTGAAAATATCTGTGTGGTTTACAGCTTTTTGTATGGTATTACTATAGTATACTGTCAAAAAATGTGTAAAGTGTTTTAAAAGTTCTGCACTGGTAACTACTCGCTATGGATTTTCCTGTACTTAACCTATACTCATAGAGATTGAAAACTAATGTTAATAATTTAATCTACTATAATAACTTTAAGTTTATTTTCAGTCATTTTGCATTGCCAATGAAACCAAATATTAATATTTATTACTTAATTATTTTAAAACCCTATTTTCATTTTTTATATTTAGTTGTAGTAGTAGTAATATTATAAGGATTTTCGTATTTGGTTTATTGATAGATTAAAAAATAGCAAAGAAAATTTTGTATTTATTGCTTGCTTTAAAATATTTTGAACAAACCTGGTAAGTTTTATACAGGGTGTTATGGAAATGACGTATTATATTTAAACCGGCAAATACCGAGACGAAAATAAATTGAAGAAAAATAACCATAAATGGCGCTTTGAATTATTAAGCGAAATATACACTTTATATGAAATCTCAAAATTTACGTGGCCGCTCCTGAGGCCCTTCGCAATCAATATTTTATTGAGGCAGTCTCGAGGTTCAAAACAGGTTAGCGCATTATAGCGATGTTGTCATATTGCAACACAGAATTCTAAACGCACGTGTTCAGTTTTTGACAACAAGACGTCTTTGACGCGCGTTATCACTTCTTTTTCAAGCTTTTTAGACAAATAAAACTACAATTTTAAGGTATAATAATACTCTCTTACCTTCGATCTTATTTTAAAATAATCCGTTTTATAATTAAATTCCATAAAATAATAAAACACAAAAAGTATGTTTTTCAACAGAATCGACAGTAGATAAAATCACACAAATTTGAAATCAGATCACAACATTTCTTATTATGAATTATTTCACAACAAAAAAAAATCGGGCAATACAACTAACAAAACGTTTAAAATTCGTATATGTCAAGCACGTGGAGCCCTCGACACGACGTCGTTCCACTGCCCAGTCTCGAAACATACTGAAGTATGAAGGGCGCGCCGCCAGTATTCAACCAAGGGCGAGACACGCGGTGTGATCTGACAACACTGCTAGTATAGGTACTCTAGTGGCCCACATTGTTGCGAAGTGAATCCAGATGGAACGGCGCGTGGGTAAAAAGGGTTTTTATCTTAGTATTTAGATATTCGATTTAAAAAAAAAAAGTATCTAGACTTTCTCTAGGATTCCCTAGGAGTCACCCATTTAAATATAATAAGTCATTTCCATAACACCCTGTATAACTCAAAATTGGCATTCGTGCGCGAACAACGCTTGGAAAAGGCCGATTTATTTCTCGAAAATATTGGTGGAATGACAAGATTTTTATAGACAAAACGGTAAAGACAATAGTCAAAGTTTTTTTATTTCTTATAACAGAATATCAACATACCAATTTTATTCTGTACAATCACATCATCTCTTCTGTCTCCTTCCTTTTCCTTTACTTCCTTTTCCTTTTTTCTTCTGTTTCTGCTTTTTCCTGTCTGCGATCTCTCTCGCCTTTAGGATTTGATCCATGCTCTTCAGTTCAGAGTGTCTCTGCTTATTTTTTATTTTTTCATTGTGTTTGGCCCAGTGAGTATGTGCCCTTGGTTTATTAAAGCCTGAAACAGAATTTAAAATATGTATAGTTATTATTATTCTCGCTCATGCTCCAGTTTTTTTCCAGTAAAAGGAAACGTACCTAACTGTGGACTTTCTTCATTATCCCCATCATTATTTTCAACTGAAATTTTATTTCTCTCCTTCCAGTGCGCGTACCTGTTGCTCTTATACGTTGCCGGTATCCAGGCCCCTGATTCTGTTTTTATTTTGCCTTTTCTAGGATTCTAAAACGGGATGTTATAAAAGTCAAATACATTTTTTGGCAGGATGATTAATTATGAAAGGAAAAGTGGTTTTTCTTAGACATTTATTATCATTCTTACCTCCACAGCAACCATTTTCTTCTTCTTCCTATCCCACTTTTTCAATGCTTTACCAGATCTCATGGCTTCTTCTGAATCTCCTGTAATATCGAACTGCATCCTATTTGCTTCATTTTGGAAGTTATTTACCGTCAAACTAAAAACATTGAAAAACTATAAGTATATTTTAAAATTTTACGAAAACAGCAATCGCTCACCCCTCTTCAGTATGTTGATCTTCGGGAGCATATGGAATAAATACATCATCACCAGTCTTTTGCTTTTTGCTCTTTTTGTTATACAGCGTGTCCATTTTTCGTTTCTTTGGCACTATGACACTTTTGAACGTTCCCTCAATATCTTCTATTGTGCTGCCTAAAGGTGCCAATTAAAATAAGAAATAAAGAAAAACCCTGTCCTCAAAAATTGCGTTAACAAGAGGTAAAAGTTTTGTTGCTTGTAATAAAAGTATAAATGGCGCCGACTAATTTTTTGAGAATACAGGGTGTCCCAATAAAGGAAAAACCGTCTACTTTTTATTTTGCATTTTTCAAGAAAATGTTGCTTGCCATAACATTTTTGCTTGTAATAAAAATGGGAATGGCGTCTTCTAATTTCTGTTTGAACGTACGGAGTGTCCCAAAAAAGCAAAATTTGAGGAAAAACTTTTTTATTTTGCATTTTTCAAGAAAATGCTGTTCTTCATAACATTTTTGGTTTGCAAAAAATAGGAATGGCGCCAACCAATTTGAGTTTCTGGGGAATTTGGGAATCTAAAGGATGATTAAAATCAAAAAATTATAATTTTACAGGAGAACGGTAACAAGTAGAAGTTGTGGCGATCTTTTCGAGTAATTGTTCTTTTTAATTGTGTGTATTAAATAAAAAAAATTATGTTTCCTGTTTTTTCGGATTTTTCCCCCTGTATGTTGAAACAAAAATAAGTCAACCCCATTCCTATTTTTATTACAAGCAAAAAATGTCATGAAGAATATTTTCTCAAATAATGCAAAGTAAGAAAGTTTCTCCTTTTGTTAACTCAATCCGTGGAAAAAAAATTGATTCTTTACCTATTAAATGGGTGACTGGTTTATGGAAACTTTCATTCTCAGACAGTTTTTCTTGCTTCAGTTTTCTGTGTAACTCTATCTTTTCCTTGTGGAATGCCCTTTTTTCTTTCATAGTCATATATTCTTGAGATTTGTTTTTTCCACAAATTTCAAAAATTGTCTAAAAATACAAAAATCGAGAATTTCATAAAATTTAGAACTTATAGAATCATTCATAACTTACACCTTGTGGCCTATAACTTTTCATTTGATCCAAAAAAGTTTCTCTTCTCATACCAATTTTTTCATTTGAACCTTTAAATACAGGATGCATAAAACAACTGGCTAAGGTCAGTTCTTTTACCCTTCTGTTACTGTCGGCCGACGCTGCTGGTCTAGATCTTATGTACTGCTTGTAGGCGTTTTCTATAACAGTTTGTTGACTAACCTACAGAAAAAAAACTCCTTCAGATTAAACAAGTTTAAATACTAATCAAATGCCAAACTTGTTTATAACTATGTAGCTATGTAAGTGCTTATAAATATCCATTATTATTAATAATTGTTTTACATACCAAATCAACATGGTTATCATGTAAAGCTAACAAAGAACTAAGCTGATCTTCAATTAAATCTTGAGGAATTCTTCCTATGATTCCCTCTTTATTGTCTAATGTGGCTATAGACATAGGTCTTCCCAAAAATAAGTGCAGGTCTAGTAAATATGATTGTTCCTCTGGAGCGACAAGGGAATAGGCTATACCTGAACGACCAGCTCGTGCACATCTTCCTGAAAGAAATGGTAGCCAATTAGATATTTTATAACTTTGTATTAAAATTTATATTAAATATACTATATAAGTACCTTGACCACCAAAATCAAAGCTTTATCTTTCTTATAAACTAATATTTTAGAATCCATCTTACCAACTCTGTGAACAAACAATTTTGGTTTGGCAGGAAAATTGTAGTTGATAACATTATCCAACTGTGGTATATCAATACCGCGTGCAGCGACATCTGTGACTACTAACACTTTAACTTTGCCTGTGCTAAATTTGGCAGCATTGATTTTACGAGCCGAAGGATCTAGGTTTGAGTAGATGTAGGTGTTTGTAATGCGCAACGTATCCAAAACCTTAAAATGTTTTTATTCAGTTCAAAAATGTAAGAAAAATTTCACAATTCATAATTTGAGTTGTGTAAGTTTACAACAAAAAAAATATTTATATTTTTACCATATGGATGTATTCTACATGATGTTTTGTGGCAGCAAACACTACTGTTTGTTGTCTAGAATCAATAACAGTCTGTAGTAAGACAAGTAGAGCTGCTAGTTTTTCTTCTGGTCTAACTATGAAAAATCCCAACTCTAGTTCTTCTGGAAGCTTAGACTCTACATCTAACCTAAAAATACAATGAACAGAAGCACAGACACAAAATATGTAGATCATATTTTAAAATACATGTCATAAATCATATTTCATATAGAAATAATACATGTTGCATATTGTATTTTGTTACCTTAATAACACTGGATCACTTAACCCAGCTTTTGCAAATTCAACAAGTACTTTGGGTAAAGTAGCAGAAAATAGCAATGTCTGCCTTGAATCTGGCAATCTTACTGCAATTTCTGTCAGCTGTTCATTTAATCCCATTTCAAACAGTCTATCAGCTTCATCAAATACTACATATTCTATGCTGTTTAGTTTTAGTTCCATTTCAATACAGACATGAAGAAATCGCCCTAAAAGAAATTATACATGTAGTAAATAAAGAAAATGTAAACTGAAAATATTATAAGGAAAATATTCAAGAAAAAAATTATTTTACCTGGTGTGGCTACAATAATATCAGGGCTTCCATGAATGGCAGAAAATTGATCCTCCATGGAATCACCTCCAAGAATCACAGCTGCCTTCAGTCCCATAAATTTGCCAATTTCTTTTATGAACTTTAAAGTCTAAAAGTACATAAGATTGTAAAGAACTTATCCAGATTAGATAATGCAAGTTAAAGTAAAAAAAAAAACACTGACAGAACATATTCTCTTCATACCTGTAAAGCCAATTCTCTAGTTGGAGATAAAATAAGTGCTCTGGCACCAGCTTTTGCACTCCTCAATTTCAGTTTTTCAAACATGGGTATAAGGAAGGCAGCTGTTTTACCACTGCCTGTTCGAGCCATGGCCACTACATCTCGGCCTTCAAGAATTAGAGGAATTGTCTGAAAATAAACATCAATCGTTAACATTTATATTTGCTTTAATAATGTAAAATTAATTTGCGAATCTTCTTACCTTGCGTTGAATAGGTGTAGGTTGCTTGTATCCCCGTTTAGTAATACCTTTCAAAATATGAAAGTTCAAGTTCATAGACTGAAAGCCACCGGTTTTCTTTCCACCTTTCTTTTTCAATATCTTCTCATCGTCCTCATCAGCGTCGACAGTTCTATTTGGGTCATCGAAACCAGGAATTTCAATCATTTCGTGTTGTAGCGTTAAATTAAAGGAAAATTACCGAGCACCTATAACTTCTGATGAAAACATACAAGATAAAATGAGGTTATGTCTAGCTGTAGCTGTCAGTTTCAAAGCACATGGTGCAGCGGTGCCACAAAAAAAGAGGGGCGGTGCTATCACAGAGAAGAAGTAAACTGTCCGCGGTATCGTCTTGCAGGAACATCTCACCTCAACATTACTCTTCTCCAGGAGAGAAAGTTTCATATGATCTCTAAAGAGCAATCATGTAATAAATAATTTACAATTATGATTTAGCAAATAGAGATATATAGCCCTGCGAGTTAAGGCCGAAATGAAATAGAAGAAGAGGTGTCAATGCGTCGCGCTGCCGCGCACGCGCTCTCTTCTCTCTTTCGTTTGGACCGCGGCGGCCGTCATCTGCCTCGTAGAGTCCGCATAGTTTTTAGCTTTTAATAAATTTTCGAAAATGGTGAGTAACTGCAGGAAAATACTCCCACAGTTTCAAAGTGGAATAAGTGAGGTTTATTTTAGTGAGTAGATCAAGAACAGATGATTTTTTTTGAGAAAGATGTCGACGGATTTGTTATGGTCACCAAGTTCTATTGTGGCGTGGGAAAAGTGATGTTTGTGTTTATTTGATTCCGTGTTACCAGTGGAAAAGCTATTTTTGATTTGTTTACAACTGCTTTATCTATTTTTAGGGTTTCGTAAAAGTCGTTAAAAATAAACAATACTTCAAGAGGTTTCAAGTGAAGTTCAAGAGGCGTAGGGAAGGTAAAACCGACTACTATGCTCGCAAGCGTCTTATCGTACAGGATAAGAACAAATACAACACCCCTAAATACCGCTTAATTGTCCGTTTGTCAAACAGGGATATTACTTGTCAGGTTGCTTATTCCAGGATTGAGGGGGACAAGATCGTATGTGCTGCCTATTCCCATGAATTGCCCAAGTAAGTTTAGACTTTACTTCAAATAACGGAATTTGTCATGCTCCTTAGGCCTAAGATTAAAGAGAAAAAACCCTCACCATCAGCTAAGCTGCTTATTCCAGTGATAATATGTGATTGTGATTCATTATTTTCACTAATTTAGTTTATTCTGAAGTATATTTTTCCCTTTATTCTGTCACGTCCAAATAAATTACTGTTTTTTTATATCATAAAATCACAGTGTCGCAATTGGACAACATGAAATTCATGATATCCACCTGGTGCTGATATTCCTAATTAAGATACCATGTTGATTTCATGATACATGTATATTCAGCCAACAGTTTGTTTAGGCTCTTCTACTTCAAAGAATTACCCATTTTAATTAATTAATTATAGAATCTGTATTTTTCAGATATGGTGTTAAAGTTGGTCTAACTAACTATGCTGCTGCTTACTGCACTGGTTTGCTTGTGGCACGTCGTTTACTCAAGCAATTAGGGTTAGACAGCCTTTATGAGGGCACAACTGATGTCACAGGGGACGAATACAATGTTGAAGCTGCCGAAGAGGGACCTGGTGCCTTCAGGTGAGTTACAGATATGATCTATGTTTTAAAATGTTCAGCTTAATTCCCATACAATTATTTTATTTAAATACCTCATTACTACTTTAAATAGGTTATATTAATGTGTAAGAAGCTTTTTATTATAAAAATCTATACTCTTCGTTCAGAATGATGACTTTTTGACACATGCGCGTCATTTGACTTTGACAGTTCAAAGTAAGACATGAGCCCTCTTGGCAAGTTTTTTGCCTGTGGAATCTCTAGTTTCGCCTAGACCCGTCAGAATTTATGATAATAATGTGTCTCTGACAAATATTTTTGTGCAAAAGGAATTTTCTAGTAGTTCTTGTAAACCTAGATAACTGAATTTTTTAAATTGTATATTTTAGGTGTTACTTGGACGTAGGTCTCAACAGGACTTCCACAGGAGCACGCGTGTTCGCTGCCATGAAAGGCGCCGTTGACGGCGGCCTAAACATTCCCCATTCCACCAAGAGGTTCCCGGGTTATGATGCAGAGTCTAAAAGCTTCAATGCTGAAGTTCACCGCAATCACATTTTCGGCATCCACGTTTCGGATTACATGAAATCCCTTGAGGAAGAAGATCCAGAGGCATTCAAGAGACAGTTTAGTCAATATATTAAATTGGGAATTAATGCTGATCAGGTATGTTTTGTCTGCAAATCATAGTACCATTAAAGTACTTTTAATAATACTTTTTAAAAAATGTATCTTGACATGTTTTTATTGTTTTCCAGATTGAGGGTATCTACAAGAGCGCTCATGCAGCAATAAGAGCTGATCCTGCACATGACAAGAAGGAGCACGAGAAGCCAGTCACTACCAAGAGATGGAACAGAAGGAAGCTCACCAATGCGGAACGCAAAGACCGTGTCGCTCAGAAGAAAAAGAGTTATATGGCCAAACTTCAGGAGCAGGAGCCTTAAATTTATTTATAATGTTGTATTATAAAATAAGCAGAATGTGTAATAAATACACAATCATGTTTTTGTTTGTTGTTTTATTAAATCTTAAGTTGGTTTTTTTTTGGGAGTTTTCTTTGTCATTGATATTTCAAAATGATTCTCAAGATTAGTTAATTTAAAGCAGAATGTGCAACAGCACAGACTTAAAAATTACCTGCTCGCTGCCTCTGAACAATTTGGTAGTGGTCGATTTCGGTTTATTATGAAGATATGAGAGTCCCGATGTTTTGAGAAATAAGTTAAACATACGCCGCACTGTATATTTACATATGAATTGTAGGCAGTAACTTCCTGGGCTATCATACATCTGATTGTTATCGAGGGCAGCTAAGCCCACCATGAAATACAAGAAGTAAACCTCTGGTGGCGAGCCAGAAAAATAATTCCAGCGCTGCCACTTTGGCAACAAATTTCCGCTTCCTTTCCGTCAAAAACTGTAGCCATGAAAGCCAAGGGAGAGGTTAGTTTTGCAATTTTGGGAAATAATAGTCTTTCTAGGAGGGTTTTCAGTAAATAAATAATATAAACGGTATCTTTGTACCGTCATTATGTGATTTTAGTGAGAGTTCTGGGCTTGGGGGAATCAAGTTTTGGATAAACCATTGTTTGTGTACACGTGCGTCAAGTTTCCAAAAACATCTCTTGATGTTTTAATAAAGAATATATTAGGAAAGGAGATGGGCAAGACGTAATCGCATTGTTTGGTCCTCTTTCACAGATCTAAAATAAATACAAAAATATCCAAATTTTTTTGTTGAATTGATTTAGGTTATGGTACCCACCTACTTCTTGAAGACTGATATTTCCACATTATATCACTTGCTATTATTTTTTTTTAGTTGAAAGAGTATGAAGTCATTGGGCGCAAGTTGCCCACTGACAAGGAACCAGTCACCCCCCTCTACAAAATGAGGATCTTTGCTCCAGATCCAATTGTAGCAAAATCTCGTTTCTGGTACTTCTTGAGGCAACTTAAAAAATTCAAGAAAGCCACTGGTGAGATTGTCTCTGTTAAACCTATTCCAGAAAACACACCAAACAAGATTAAAAACTTTGGTATCTGGTTAAGGTAAGAGTTATTTTTCTTTATGCATAAGTATAATTTTCATTACACTATTTTCTACTACCTTAACATATAAGTTTATAAGGAAGCTACTAAGCTATGAAATAAAAGAATTTTTGAAAAAATTTCTATTTTTTGTTAAGGTATGACTCTCGTTCTGGCACACATAATATGTACAGGGAATACAGAGACTTGAGTGTCTCTGGGGCTGTGACTCAGTGTTATAGAGATATGGGCGCCCGTCATCGTGCTAGGGCTCATGCTATTCAGGTGAGAGTAAAAAAGTTTTAATGGATATAGCTACATACAAAATAAAATTGATATTGGTTTAAGTTACCTGATTCTAAACTTGAGTATACCGGTTAATAATATCCTTCTATGGCTTTTCAGATTATTAAGGTAGAGCAAGTTAAGGCTGGCGACACCAGAAGACCCCAAGTGAAGCAGTTCCACGATTCCAAAATCCGTTTCCCATTGCCAAAACGCATACAACACAAGAGTATGAATAGATTCTCAGTCCGCAAACCGAGAACATACTTTTTGTAATATGTCGAGTGGTATTTTTAAATAAATGACTTTATTTAGGATTATTTGAATTTTCTTCCTTCTTCTGACAAATCATGCCTATAAAAACGGCAATTAAATTGGTAAAGAATTTATCATAACAACCATCCTTGTGGTTTCAAATATATTAAATGCAATATTTGTAAAAAATTCAACCATAAGGTAATTTTAGTAGTCATTCATTTCCACTCTTGAAACAAGATATCTAAGGAAAAAGCAATTTAAATGGAATAGGAAGTTTATTAGAATAGTATCACAAAATTAAGTTAGGTATTGGACAAGTGCAGGTACATACATGGAAGTGTTCTAAATTAAAATTGTGCCAACTTAAATATTTAATCATCGAATGCATAAATTATACATAATTGAAAATGCATTCAACGATTTGGAAAATAATTAATATAATTGCTTTGGTTAATTCTTAGCCCTGTAACACTAATAGTTCCTATAATACATAAAATGATTCAATTTGATTAGTATAAGAATGATTATCTAATATTTTTTAAGAAAAATTTACTAATAACATTCAATTGTACCAACATTAAAATAAATATACAATTTTTCTTATTTAATATCTTTTTTAGCTACTTAACATCATTTTGTCAGTATAATTTTCCGTTTCCTAATCACAAGAAACATTCCAACATTAGAAACAACCAGCATGTTATTATTAAGCCTAAGGGTGAAACAGAATGTTATATAATGAAAGAATATAAAAAAAATTCACTATGGTGATAAGTCATGCCCTGACTTTCCCGCTTTATACTTTGGATACAACTCATCGAATCGTCTATTCAAAAATTGTACTTTATTCATTAATCCTGATACAGTTTCCTCCATGTTTGATTGTCGTCTCCATTCAAGTTGTGGAAGCACGAGCTCTGTCTGGGCTATTCTTGATTCAAGTGACTTTACTTTGTTACATACTGAATCTAGATAAGCGTCTTGAAGTAAACTGTTTGTGTTTTGACCTGAGAAAAAAGAGGTTATTTTAATAAGTTTTAAAAACGTACTAGAGGTGCCAAACGAAAAGCATGAATGTATACTAAAGACCTACCAAAATAAGATATAGTAGCCACATCAATAATATAAAAAGGTTCTGTATTTTCAACTAAAAATGATATGGGAATCAAGAACTCTTCAGTGTTTCTAATTTTTAGAACTTGCTTCTCTGGGTTGGCTTCACAAGTTTTAAATAGTTCTGTGTTGATTAATTTAAAATCCATGCTAGGGTATATTTCAAAGACTTTTTCCACACTTTCTGGACTGTCTAAAAAACGGAAATTAACTTGGTGACTTGGGGGAAAGACAATTAGGGCTAGGGAATGGGCGTTCTTAATAAATCTAATACGCCAACAAAAACGTAAACGCCAGAAAATGATAGCAATAATATGTTTGGTAGGGGTTTTCAAGGCGTTTTCTGGTTTTACCTGAGAGGTCAAATCTTCTAATTTTTAGCTTTATGTTCCTTTTCGAAAAATCCATTACTAGAAGTAAAAATTAAGGAAGTAATTAAAAATCAATACAAATAAAAAGTGAGGTTACGGATATCACGTTGGTTGGTTCCACAAATGATAATCGCTTTAGTCCGAACAAACCCTATATATTTTCTTCTTCCTATACAGGCAACCAAATATACATAAATGCGGCGAATTTAAAATATTATGATAATAAAATTATAACATATGAGCCCTCAGTGGATTGAAACAAAAATGTTAGTTGATCATTTCCTGAATACTGTGCGTAGGAAGACAAGATATTGTAATATGTGTAAATAATTTACAACATATTGCTATATTATATATAGCTCGAAAAAAATAATTATATATTTAAAAACCATAATTTTGTATTTGTAAGATGAACTATAATAAATTATCCATCCTCCTTTATCGTTGGAAGAGAAGCTGTATTCACGAATATACCCCTGTAAATTGATAATTAAACCTTTGGCCTTATCAACTGTGTATTTTTAAATTGTTTATCAGAGGCAGACGGCATCAGGAGCCATCCAAGTTCAAAGTAATCTAAATTTGCTAGTTCCACAGTTCCAAGTTTGTTTCATCTTATAGAAGCCACCTTCATTAGAATAAGGTAAATAAATACCTTTATGTATTCATGTAATATGCCATACATGTAGTATTAAAATTCTGCTCTTCTTTGGGTTCAAATTTTACATTTATTTGCTAAATCTTAATAATTATTATGCGGTTATTTATATTTTAAGGTATTTTTGAGATCAGAATGTGTATCTTATTTATCTGCTTGGTCCTATCTGCTTGTGCTGGACTATCATCAGGAAGCCTTAAAAAACCCCCAGGATTCAAGTTTGGTGTAGCATCAGCTTCATATCAAATAGAAGGGGGATGGAATGCCAATGGTAAGATAAAGTTTTTTTCTATAAGATCCCTCGTAAAATAACACAAGGGTTCTAGTCCCTTGCTGTAACCCTTTATCTGTCTTACCGTCTACTTCATACTACTTAGAAGTATATTTGCACCTCTTGGGCAGAATTTATTAATTTTTTTTTATATTAGTTGGTATCCCCAAGAGGAACCTAAAAAATTAATGTAGTTAATTCATATTTACTTCCCCTTTAAAAATATCCCCGGCGCCATTAATTCATTTAAAAAGTAGGTGAAATATACAGAGTGTTCCTGAATGATGTGCTAATATTTCAGAGTGTGAGTCCTTAGTCAATTTTATGAAAAAAGTTCATATGAACATATTATTATATCCGCAACGGCTTATTGCTTTTTAGGTAAGGGAGAAAATATTTGGGATCGCTTTACTCATACGAATACGCAAAAAGTGAAAGATCATTCCACTGGAGACATTGCTTGTGATTCTTACCATTTTTGGAAGGAAGATGTAAGAATTCTTAATGACATGGCAGTAGACTTCTACAGGTAGCGAGTAAAAAAGTACATTTGAAAAATAATAATTAAATTAATTTTTTATTTGGTATCTGCGTTGCATCTCATAATCTTTCGGGATATGACATACCTTTTCTCACACAAACTGTTTGCAGACATTATATTATTATGTAAAGAAATAAATACAAAACAAATAAAAAAATAAAAAAATTTACAGATTTTCTTTATCGTGGTCCAGGATTCTCCCCACTGGCTTCCCAAATGTGATTAATCCATATGGTGTAAATTATTACAATTCTTTAATAGATGAATTAATTAATAAAGGAATCGAACCAATGGTAAGGTTTTTAATGATGCAAAATTCCGTTTAGGGTTGATATTGATTATTATACCTAAGTACAAGAATCTGTATAAGATAAAATTGGAATTAGTTACATCATTTTTAACTTTAATTTTTTCAATTTTCTTGTGGAAGTAATTAATACTACAAATAATTGTTGATAATCTTGTAGGTAACTCTTTATCACTGGGATTTACCGCAACCAATTCAAGAGCTAGGCGGCTGGACGAATTACCAAACAGCCGAATATTTTGCAGATTTTGCCAGGGTTGCTTTTAGTCTTTTTGGAGATAGGGTGAGTCATACTGCGTTAAATTATGATTTTCAAATTTTTTCTCCGCAAACTATTTTTCGTAGACAATTTTTTTTTTTTTGGTCTCCCCCAGACTGTCGCCACCTTGTGTGCCATTGTTTATATTGACGTCATTATAAATAAGAATGTGTTATTTATGTGTTTTTTTGTAGGTAGTAGACATTTATTTTTTATAGGTAAAATTGTGGATAACAATCAACGAACCATCAAGCATATGCGTGGATGTTTACGAAAATAATGATGGCGCTCCTAACATTAAATCGCCTGGTATTGGGTCCTACTTGTGCGGAAAAGCTATTCTACTGGCACACGCTAAGGCATATCAAGTATATCATAAGGAATTTAAGAATACCCAAAATGGTAACTGGTTTATGTTGGGGGATTGCTTTCAATAATTAACTAACCAGACAAGTTTGAATGTGAATGAATCATTTCTGCCAATATCATTAATCACGATCAAAGTTGTCCGGTTAGTTAATTATTGTTTAATATATTTATGGAACCCAGCACTAATATTTTTTTTTTTTTATGATCAAACACAAGCACTATAGGAAAAATCCTTTAGGGCACTCTGGGAGTGGTGCGTGTGCGCAAAAAGCGATTCACGATGGTTTTGAATCGTTGGAGATTATATTCGTTGGGAAAAACGACCTCGGGAAGGTCGTTCCACAAGGAGGTAGTCCTCCAGATGAAAGAATTCTTAAATAATGAAGTTCGAGGGGTATTAAGTTTAACCACATATGGATGGGCGGCAGTGGTTCGTCGTGTATTTCTGCTATTCGTCGCTCTGGGCGGAATTAAGAGGGCAAGGTCAGCCGAGCACCTTCCATGAAAATATCTGTAAAAGAGAGTCCAATCCCAAACCTATCTTCGATGTTCTAGGCTGTCGAGGTTCTTCGTCAGCTCGTGGTCTCCGATCAGACGAATAGCCCTCCTTTCGATGGAATCCAGTAGCCGAAGAGTATCTTTGGGTGCAGAGCTCCAGACATGAGAGCAGTACTCTAGTGATGGTCGAATCTGGGCTTTGTATAGTGTCAAAAGTTGTTGAGATGTGTACATCAACTTTCTGGTTCGGAAGAGTACCCCAAGCTTCTGAGAAGCTATCTTGGCGATTGCCACAACGTGGTTATGCCAAGACATATTTCCTCCCAGATTGACGCCCAGCAAATTAATAGATGAAGCCAGTGGGATTGCGCGTCCGGCCATGACCATTTCCGGTTCTGCAATGTTAACCTTATTAGAGAAAACTGCTGCCTGGGCTTTTTTAGCATTAAATGCGACTTAGTTACTGTCACCCCAAGCCAAAATTTCTTTCAGGTCTTTGTTGAGGCGTGATACTTCATGCTGTCTGCGAAGATGTTCGTCGGCAGCCGATGTTTGCGCATTCAAAACATAATATTTAACTTTTAATTAATTATTTCTATAGGAAAAGTGGGCATAACTATTGATTCAATATGGGCAGAGCCTAAAACAAATGATAACCAAACCGATATCGATGCTGCCGATAGGGAAATGCAATTGGGAGTAAGTCGATCAATATACAATTAAATATAATAAGTCGAGTAACTAATTTTGACTATCAGTTCCAACAAATGTCTTTCCTACATTTTTTTTTAGTTTGGTTGGTTCGCGCACCCTATATTTTCAACAATCGGCGATTATCCTGAGATCATGAAAAATCGGATTAAAAACATAAGTTTGGCGCAAAATTTTACTCGTTCAAGATTACCACCCTTAAGCCGCCACGAAATTAAACTGATTAAGGGTTCAGCCGACTTCCTCGGTTTGAACCACTACCATTCCTGGTTGGTTTCTAGTAGGGAATTTGGACTAGGCGAAGTTTCGTTCGAAGCCGATAAAGGTGATTTAATTCGAAAAAAATAATAAAAAAGGGTTTTTCCTGTTTGCAAGAATTCTTATTGTTTTTAGGGACTCGATTGGAAAAAAACCCAAAATGGCCCGATCCAGAAATAGTACCGATGGGTTTCAGAAAGTTGATGATTTGGATTAAGGAGCAATATAATAACCCATTAGTTTATATAACAGAAAATGGAATAGGAGATACGACTGGAACATTGAACGATACACATAGGGTGGAATTTATTAAGGTGGGGTTAATAAATATGAATAGATCAATATACAGGGTGTCCGGGAACATGTGGGAAATCTCCCGGATATGAAGAAAACACGTGAAAAGAATACTATAGGTTCATATAAACTTCTTTCGTATCGGCCTCCTCTTCGGAGATATGGGCTCCCAAAGAGCACCAATGGAATCAAGTTTTTTACACATAATTATTGAACCACCTGGTATATTTCAATTATTTTTTAATATGATGTATACCAGGTAAGACCCGTCAAATTACTACCCAAGAAGCTGTTGTGAATTACTCACAGCTGCAGGGACGGACTAGCTGTAACACTCATGGGCCCATTTTTTTTACGCCCTGTATGATGAGAACTTTGGACAATGTTTTTTACATACCTTTAACTATTGGCTAAAAATTAAGTACTCTTCATTCATGTCGCTAATCCTAACCGTTTTCGAGAAAACGTCATTTTATTGACACTGGGTTCCCTAACTTCTCACGGATTAAATATGAAAATGCGGAATTTTGAGGTTCAACATTTCATAGGAACAAAGATGTATCTCTTACAGAGATACGCCAAATACATGACGTAATTCAAATGTCGTTTTAAGTCATTAACCTTAACAAATTATTAAAAAAAAAACATGAAAATCTTTAACACCCTGTATCTTAAAAATTATTAAGTTTAGGACACAATATGTTCATATGAAGTTTTTTTCTGAAAATGGACCGAATAATAACCTCCTTAAATATTAGCATGTTACTTAGGAACATCCTGTATATTATTACAGAATCAAGCTAGGATTTATCTGGTTTTGAATATTAAACAAGGTTAAACTTGTCTTTGTGACATACATTAAGATTATAATAATATAACATAATTTTATATAAAAAAAAACAGCTTTTCAAAAACTGAATATTATAAAAATAACCAAAAATCAGGAAAAAGAACCAGACAATTGATTGATTGTCATCCTCTTGGGATTGGCAAATGACCCGTTCTGGTTCCTCCAGCTTTTCTGGAGCTTCTCTGCTTCCCGATTGAAGAATTTGGGCGGAAATTTTAAAAACTGGATTTATCTCGCTTTGCATCTAGAGGACTCACTTATAGAGAGGCTAAAAATTTGTAGGAATATATAGGAGCAGTTTTTGATGCTGTAAATGAAGATGGATGCAATGTATCCAAATATACTATTTGGAGCATCATGGACAATATGGAATGGACAGAAGGTTACACGTAAGTTTTAAATTGTTTTCATTAAATAATTAACTGTAATAATTGTATGAAAGTCTTGTTTTGGTGCAATCGTCTTTGGCTCTCATTGCCAAGCTTGCCATTCTTGAGATATTTTATATCCTTGCTGTATAAATAATTAAATAGTTCATTATTGAGCAAACGCGCAATAAAAAAATCCATTGTCAAAACTCGCCATAATTTACTAGTAGAATTTTTCTAATGTTATACTTATAGGATCAAATTTGGCTTATACCACGTCGATTTTAACAACCCACGGAAAACCAGAACTCCGAAATCGTCTGCAGAATTTTACAAAGGTGTAATTTGGGGAAACCGAGCCTGAATATACTACTAAATATTTTAAAATAACATCTATTGTTTACGATTTAGATATAAGTATGTAAAACCTTTACTTATTAAACATTTTTATGAGCACAAGGCTTTTTAATATTCCTGCATAGGAAGTAAACATTTCAACAAGACACACTAGGTTCACTTGAGTCTATCTGTTCCGGTTCCTCCGTAGGATTTTATGGATTTTGAAACAGGTAGTCATGCTATCTAACGTTATTTTAAATTAAATACAAATAAACAAAATTCGATTTTAGCAAATTCACTGGAATTCTTATGCTTTCAACTGTTATCGGAACGCTACTGATCCATGGCAGGTAGCCACCGACCGCGCCGTTAAAGGGCACTAAATTGTTAATTAACAACCCTGCCCGTGTAATTGGCATCGTGTAGTAAGGGGGGGGAGGGGGGGGGGGGAGGAGGGGGACCGGGCTATTCAGCGGCAGGTAGGTGTCATCTGCATATACATACATTTGCAAAGAACAGGGACAGAACCTATGGATTCGTCGAAGTGGTAAATGGAGATTCTATTAAATTAAATGAAACTTTACAGTTCCATTTGTAAGAAGATTCTTACAGTCAACTTATAGATATGTAGGTTTTTATTTTAAATAACTGTAAGAACATAACTTACAGTATACAGCAAAATTGTTCTGTAAGCTATTTTGTTGTGTAACTTGGTTGTTGTCATGTAGCGTGACAAATCATTTAAATCACTCTGAGAGCGGCAAGGGCGCATCTAGAACTTCGTTTTGAGGGGGTTCAAACTTCGTTTGGGGGGGGGGGGGGGGGGGGTCATGCACAAAAAAGTAATAAGCGTGTGTAATTATGTTGTTTTTGTGTTCCATTGTTTGTTCGGGTTGGTTAAATTAACTAGTTATTGTAACTAAGATACTTTAAAAGTAACTAGTTACTTTGATTGTAACTAATATACTTTAAAACTAACTAGTTACTTTGATTGTAACTAATATCCTTTAAAAGTAACTAGTTACTTTGATTGTAACTAATATAGGTACTTTAAAAGTAACTAGTTACTTTGAATGTAACTAATATACTTTAAAAGTAACTAGTTACTTTGATTGTAACTAAGATACTTTTGAAGTAACTAGATATTCTGAAAGCTACAGCAAATTACCAGGTAGTGAAAACATGATCTATAATTAAGTTACATGAAAAAGTACACATCGAGTAATAAAAATAAAGAGACAGCACAACTTTATACTAAGATTTTAAAAAAATATTCATGTTAAGGCTCGATAGCTCAATAACATAAAAGTTATATTGATTATACAGATGGCGCATATGGATCAGGAATAGTTTCTGTATCTGACATTGACATAATATCTTTTTCGGTATTCATCATAAAGTGCTGGGTGCTGCTTAATTCTAGCAGAATTACTAAGTTTGATTAGTTCCATAGGTAGATCATAAAATCATAAGTTATAATAAATATTTTTGATTGATTTTCTTAACAACCACTTTTTATTAAAATTATCTCTTACGCCTACTTATCATCCTAATAAATAATATATTACGTATACGTTGTTCTTTATAACCATAGTTTATAACTTACCTTATAGAAAAAATAATTGACATAAACCGAACTTCTATAATACCTGCAAACAACGCACTATTACTATTCAATAGAAAACCCGACTAGTTGTAATAGCAGAATAATTACAAATTTCGCGTTCGAACAGCTTTGATGTTCGCAGCTCGCCGCCCTGCCGACCCTTCTTCGTAAAAAAATATATAGACGACACCTGTGCATTTTTTGTTCAAACAAAGGCTTCAACTAACCTCTTAAAGTAGCTTAGGTACTTTAAAAGTATCTTAGTTACTTTTAAAGTATCTTAGTTACTTTTAAAGTATCTTAGAGTTACTCTTAAAGTATCTTATTTACTTTTAAAGTAGCTTAGTTACTTTTAAAGTATCTTAGTTACTTTTAAAGTATCTTAGTTACTTTTAAAGTAACTAGTTACTTTGGAAGTGTATAGTTACTCCTAAAAAGTAACTAGATACAAGATACTTTTCAAAAGTAACGCAGTTATAGTTACTTTTGGCATAATTAAAAAAGTATCTTAGTTACAAAGTATCTAGTTACTTTAAGTAACTAGATACTAACAGTATCGTTTTTATTGAGTTACTCACAGCTCTGGTTTGAGGTGTATAGGTACAACTTTTTGGTCAAGACAATTATACCGAGTTTCTGCCTGCGAAGCTAGCTTGGCGATTGCCACGACGTGGTTATGCCTTCCTCCTTTGTATACCTTTAGAATGTGAGAACATCTCGACGTTTATTTAATATAAAACCCCTTGACGAAAAGCTCTCGGGTAATCCCTAAAAACTAAACGTTTTTCGATAAAATAGCCGTTGTTTAACCGCTATATGTTCTCCGCCTCTGTGTTTCTGGCACTGGCATGACATCGTGTATACCTTCAGAATGCGTGCCTATGAATAGCAGTTATTAAATCCCATCTCGTCGGGCGAGAGACTGCACGGTTTGCTCGGAGGCCCCAATAACACGCGCTATATATTCATCTCGTCACGATTTTATCTGATTTATCATTTGAAAATTTCATATGACTTAGTGGTGTTTTAATATTACCTTTCGAATGTTTTCCGGTCTATTATCAGTGATAAATTTTGAAAATTAAAATTTAATGAAAAATTTCATTGCTCAAAATTGTGTGCTTTAAAAAATAATATTAATTATATCGTCGTTTTTATATGAAATATAAAATTAAGCAGAAGGTAATACTAATTAGTAAAAGTTAAGAATAGTATTTGCAGAATTATACCGTTGATCTTTTGACTGCAATAAAGCCTCATTATCCCTTCGACCATAAAATAAATAAGGAAATCCCAAATTTTAAAACCTTTTCGAGCAGAGCCGGACCAGGTATACAAATTCAATTTATACCTATGCCTGATGCATATATAAATACAAAGTGATTTTTAATAATTTTAATCTTTAGTGGTTTTCCGGCGGGTAATTTTTAGTTAGGCTTATTAGTGGTAGAATGTGGCGTCCTTGGAATAAAGGCAAAATAATCACAATATTACGTGCTGGTTCAGAGAACGGGTTTGTTCCAAATTGTCTGTTGCTTTCAGCTAAAAACATAGCAGATTCTTCTTTAGATTACCATCAAGATACCGACGCACAACTTTTTGAAGATTGGTTTAAACATAAACTCCTTAAAAATATACCTGGAAATAGCGTCATTGTAATGGACAATGCTAGTTATCATAGTCGGCAAGCAAAAATCATTCTCAATTCTAATAATACAAAAGAGAAATTCAAAATTTTATGATTGAAAATGATTTATATTTTGAAGAAACTTACAAAAAACGAGAACTGCTAGAAGTATTAAAAGCTTTTAAAATAAATAAGGAATACGAGTGTGACAAACTTGCAGCAGAAAATGGACATACAGTGTTGCGTCTTTCCGTAATATTGTATATTCAATCCTATTGAGCTAATATGGCACCAATTAAAATCCAATATTAGGAGAAATAATATTTCTCCTACATTAAATGCATCTGTAGTAGAATTAATTAAAAACGAAGTAAGAAAAATTTCTGCAGACAGCTGGAAAAACTGTGTACATCATGTACTTAAGGTGGAAAATTCTTACAATTGTATGATTACAAAAGTTTAACCCTTAATTATAAGTTTAGGCTTAGATGAAGATAGTGATAGTGATACAGAGTTAAATTTTGAATAAATTATCAATAGTTTCTTAGAATTTAATTAATTTTTATTGTACTTGTTATCCTAATAGTTATACTTTTAAATTATATTATTTTCAATTATCATTAATTGTTATAATTATTTTACATTTATTATAGGTACCTAAAAATAAAAATACCTATGTATTTATTTTAAATTATAAAAATAAATCATGTGGTGTGGTATACATTTTCAAGCCGGCCCTGATCCCATTTATTGAGCTTTGAAGAGGTTCAGGCGTATACAATAGGGTTTAAACAGGTAGTTTATTTATGGGAGTAAGAGTCAACGGTATAATTCTGCAACAACTATAATTGAAATTTTTTTTTGAAGATATACAGGGCGTTACTTAATGATTTGTATTATTTTAATGGGCGATCCTGGACAAATCGAAAGTCGAAAAGTTCATATACACATATGTCCCAAAATACCTTGTTTTCAATATACAGGGTGTTATTTCTATTTATTATTTAATAAAGTCCAAAGGCTAGATAACAAGAAGCGTACATAAAAGAAAATAATCCAAACGTTTCTTTAGCAACGGATAAAATGCTAACTTGATTTTATTTAGACGATTCTTACTTTATAAAGCTTTATATTAAATATTATAACAAAAAGGGATGCATAATAATAATTATTATGATGATGTTATGTTCTTCCAAACAGTAAGTTGTAGGAGCAAAATGCAAGAGAATGTTTAAAATGATAATTAATACTAAAATAATTGTTTCGAAAATTGCTTAAAATTGTATTATATTGTATTGTGTTATACCTACGCCACTGCTAAGTTTCATCTCCCTCATTTATTAATTTGAAGTGCACATAAATGCCAGTAGTCGTGCTTCTTTATTATTTATTTATTTTTTAAAATGCCTAAAACTATATTGATAATTGAATATGATACAAATTTTTCTACGAAAAGAAATATATGGAGATACAATTTTTAAATCCCATGCTATATTAATACAAAGAAAACAATCCAATAAATATTATGAATATTTCCTTCTTCTATGAAATTATTTTTAATATTTAATTGTTTATCAGCTATTTTTAGGTAATTAAATTATAATTGCTTTTCTTAAATGACGGAACTGGTAAAATTTAAACAACAAAAGCTATAAAGTTCACTAGATATTTTCTTGCAAAAAATGTACCATTATTTGCAACGCAGTACAAGCGTGTGGTAAAGTAAATTAAATAAAAATATATTTAATACAACGAAAAAGTAATCTATATTATTTAAATCCAATACATACAGCCATATTATTACGAAATGCGTTTAGTACGGTCATTTTAAAATAAGAACTTAAAACCAAATTTTAAATTATAAAACAAGAAGCATAAAGAAATAAAAAGATCAAAATCAAAATTCTTCTGAAAAGCCTGAATTCTTATAAGACAATACAATATTTTAAGATAACATTCCACAACATTCTTTACGGAAACCAAATTCTTTTTGCTCCAAGCGACAGTAATAAAGGTTTTACCATTTTGAACGAAAATTACATATCCTGTACTGAATTTGCTATAAAAATTATTTTTTTAACATCTCTACAAATATTTTGCAAAAAAAATACCGGTAATGATAATATTGTTTCCTAAATGCAATTACACAACTCTTATGTAGCAAATCAGGAGTTTTTAACTTGTAGCTCTCTTTTAATGGGGAAAAATGTTATAAGTCCTGTTTGTTATTCTCATGAATTTTTATTTATTTATTCACTAATTTGGCTTATAACGTATTAAGGGCGACTATAACGGCTGACTTATTTCGGCCTGATTTAGCAACTCCCTAATAACCTTTTTAAATCCGGATACAAAATGACCGATAAAGCGAGAATGACGTTAAATCACGGAATGTAACGAATGTTCTGTTCAATTGTCCAGAACGTTAATTGATTTTCATTTTGGATAATTAAATTTGATTTCAAATTATAAATCAATGGATAACTATTTAATCAAAGCGATTTATCCAAATATACGCATGAATTTTTGATGTGAAATAACTAAATGTCGAAAAATATAGGTATTATATAGAGACTATAGACTAGAGCAGGGGTCGGCAACCTTTTGAGACGGAAGAGCCAAAAGTTATAATTTACACAATTTCTCAGTTTTAAAGAGCCACTAACGACCGCAATTTGATATCGAAAGAGACACAACTTGACATCGAAAAAATGGAACAGAAGATATTTATTTTTAAAATAATAAATAATAACTTCAAAAACAGTTACTCCATAATATGTACTACAACAACAACAACAAAAAAAACAAATAAACTGCCTGCAGAATCTGTAATTACGGAGACGACGTCCACGTATAATAGCCAATAAACGCAACAATTTTTTGCTCGCCGACCCTTCAACAAATTTGCACGATAGTATAATAGTACTGTAATAGTTTATAGTACATATCAGTGGCGTAATAGTGCAGTTACGGGACCGAGGTCAATTTTAGCGCAATTATTGAGATATATTATTTATTATTTCATTGTACAACGTAATATTGTCGCTATTTAATCTTATATACAACCAAACTGAATGCGCTGGGGGACATGTCCTCCATGAAACAATTATTTCGATCCAATATTCAAAAATTCACTTCGTAGTTAATATGCTGTTATTTTGTTAATAATGAACCAATTTTTCCTCAACTGATAGAAAATAGATTCTAGAATTTAGGGCAGAATATCTTTTCTATTAGTTAAAAAAATTATTAAAATTGGTTAATTATTAACGAAATAACAGCATATTAATTAGAAATTTAAAAAAATCGGCACAGTTACGCTACTGTAGCTAATGTATAGGTATATAAAAACCCCCCTTTTTGATCTTAAGTACATTTTAAATTTAACTGAAGCAATATAGTAATAAATATGTTTAAACAACAATAATACTTACGGCCAAGTGTTATATCAACGATTTAAAACATTAGAGTATAAAAAAACGCACTTAAAAGAACTATTAGTACTTTTGTTTACATATCTATTTATAAAGAAAATCGTGGGTGGTAAAATTGTGTTGCATTATTATTGCTATTATTAGAGATAGTTACAAAATGTTCCAAAATTATTTTTAGCTCTTCAGATAATCTTTTCTCTGTTCCTGATATTTTACTTTTGGCATAGAAATCAAAAAATCAATCTGGGGTATTTTTCTGCTATAACCGTTGCTAAAGAAACACAAACATAGGTAGTATCCATAGTTTTAAGGTGACTCTATAACGTACGAATACACAAAAACTCCCGTTTTCAGATCGGCTGATGCTGGTGCAGAAAAACAATAGCGATGACGATTAAGAACAAACATCTTGTGGACGTACAATAAACAAATTCATTGATAATAAAGAATCGGTTTAAAAACAATAACTTCAGATATCGCATGAAATTAAAACGAATGTCATAAAAATACAGAACCGCAGCAGTCTTATCGTGCTTATCACAAATTATCACAAAAATAAAAAATTGCGTTAATAAACCACAGATTTAAGTATTTCAAAGTCTGAACATGTGTATGTGATAAGTCGTAAAGACCTTACATCGTAGAAATATGATCACTACTTAATAGATTGGGTGTTAAATAAAAGAAAAACAGTGCTGTGATTTTCGATAAGACTGAGTTTGTAGTTAAAATGCCGTGGGAACATGTAGCCGTTTGGAAGTCAGTTACTCTTCTAGTGACGATAAGTGTTTTTGAAAGTGTGTTGCTGATAAACTGTTCGGTTTTGCTCAAAAATAGTGGCGTAAGGACTAAAAATCATTTAGTATCCAATAGATTTAGCGTTGATGAACTGTTGAACACGGTCTTTCCTAAGAAGATTTCCGACGATGTTGATTTGGATCCCTGTAAGGCAGGTAAGAATGAAATTGTGATGTTTTAATTTATTCACTACTTGCAGAACGAAGCAAACTTTTCATTTTTAGTTTGTGCTGCTTTTTAAATGTTTGGTAATGATTTAAAATTCAGAAATATCCACTCTGGTTAACTTCCCGTTTAGTAATTATATGTATTCAAGCAAAAATAATGAACTCCTCGACCAAAAAACTGGCCTCGCTTTCTCGAAATGTTCTGTTTAGAGCGCGCCTTGCACTACAAAAAAGGGTTATGAACGGTTTAAATTGCCCAAAAAAAAATCAAAAGGGAATTACGACTGGCCTAATTTCACGCCAGATTATTTTCTCAATGAGAAAATACAGTTTTTGTTCCAGTTTTAAAAATCACTTGGAAAAGGGTTAAATAATAAGTACCTAATAATCACAAAATCTGTCTGGTGTTTTTTGGGTGATTTTATTTTCCAACATAATTTTAACGCAACGAGCGTGCGCATTGTTGCGACGCGAGATTATAGTTTTCCTGGTGAAGCCGAAAATTTTCCAAAGTTACGTCAGATCAAAAAGAACAATACAGATAAAAAGGCTTCAATTCATTATATTGCAAGGTTAGGCCTTTAACTGTATCTTTTGATGTTCCTTATTGATGTAAACATGCAATTGCATAGTAATAAACTTTATTGACGTGTTTATAATGTTGATTTTATTAGGACAATAACCCTGGGAAACTAGATATTGTTATAAGGATTATGTTGAGACACAAATACAAAATGTAACAAAGACGTGCCCGTTTTACTTATGAAAACGGGTACAAATCAAGGGCTGAGTCAACGTGAAAATTATCATTAATTTACAGAATTTATAAAGCAGCTGAAATCTAAATTTTTTTTTCATATTGGCCATAAAAAAACTACTATAAGCGTCACGAACTATAAAGAAAAAGTCTGCTAGTCCTTCTTGATACTTAATATAAAGTTTATAGTACATATAGCATAATATTATAATAATTACATAGCGCGCCTAATTAATGGCAACTTACACGCAAACCTTGACACATTTTTTAATTGATCCTTTGTAATAATTGTAGGTAAATGTTTTGTCCCACATTACATATAATTGCAGGACTTAAATTAATCATGAAAATTGAAAATTATCATATGTACTAGTAGAATAAAAAAAAACATATTTCGGATTTTTTTTTCAACAATTTGTTATATAACATTTTTTTATTTGAAGGACCAATTTCAGTCTAATTGATAAATGTCATTACCGTTATATATCGCCTTCCTAATTTCATTACAATCACAATATTATATATAGCTTACCTACTTAAATATTTATTACACTTTTTCGGTCCATATTTAAAATTAGAATAATATTTTTTACATATTAATCAATTTAATTTATTTTATTTTTATTAATTAAAATTACATTTAATAGGTGGCGAACTAACTACTTTACTGAAGAGTATGCTTCGATTGATTATTATTTGTCATTAAAAAATGTTATTTTAAAGGTTTGGCAATTTTTGTTATTAACAATTTTTGGTATACAGGGTGTCCCAAAATTAAGGGGCAATACATTACCACCATATTCTCCGGCTAAAAATATTAGAATATTGTCATATGAACATAAGTGCTGAAATGCATGCCTAGGGGGCTACGGCCCTTAGAATGGGGAACCCTGAAGACGTTTTTTTCTAAATATTTTTGAAACCGTTCATAATAAAAGTTTGAAATTAGGCAAGGTGTATAAACTTTTGACGCTAAATCAGTTCATGTATTCAGAATTTCAAAATTTTAATCATATGCGTCCGTGTCACATACTGGGGTGGTTAAGGGTTAAAATAATCCCACTTTTTTAATTAGTCATTCTTTTTTTAGTTTTCTTAAAAATTATGAAATTCAAAGTATTTTACGTAAAAATGGCTCTCATAGTTCATATTGATAGGACTTACACTTTTGACCCTTGACAAGTTTTCCTCCTGCTACCTTAGTTTCAGTTACTTTCAAAAATAGACAGGAAACTCTCACCTCTACCTATATGTATGTATGTTTACATAATCAGCGAATTCACTTCCGTGAACCAAACCTATCATAACTTTTCTTATTACCGGGATCAAATATTCATCTACAATTTAAATTGATAAAGTTCTAGTGATAAGTAGGTCGCTTAGAAATAGAATTATGGGATCGGTTAGGGTCGTAGTATATCACTCTACTACTAAGCCAATTCCCGGTATAAAAGGGATCACAAAGACTAAACGGCATCGGATTTAAGTGATTTCGACAAATACCTGGGCTTTTAATACAGAGGCGTAGTTTTTGTCAAAATCGAAGGGCCACTAATATGAAAGCGTCAACTTTTTTAACAATATTTCGAAGAAATTCACGTAGGTTTTTCAAACTTATTGTTTCATTTAATAAATAATATCGTATATGAATGCCAATTTCATCGGAATCGTTTTATTTCTTTTCCGACCCGTGTTCAAATTTATCTCCCGATGAGAATTTCATGGATTGTGTACTTTTGTTAGCCAACAATAAACTTGTATGCACGGCTAGAACATATAGCCTTCTGCTTTAACTTTCAAACTTCCAGATTTATTTTCGCCCGTTATTTCTATTTTACTGCCAGCCAACAGGGCACAATAGAAAATTGTACTCTGTTCTGTGTAATAATATTGAAAGTCAGACAGCATGGCGAGACTATTATGCAGATTTTATTATAATTCTCTGGATAAATTACATTAATAAGGGTATTGTATTCCCGATAAAAAATTTATTTTTCTTACCGGTAACTTTTAATCAGACAGAACCTTGGTAAAGTACGGAAAACGCTATATTGTCATATTTCTACTAGATAGAATCAAAGATGGATATAAAGGAGAGTAAAAGAATCGCACATAATTCAATTTCTTTTTTGTGGGAGGGGTTTGTTCCGCTGATTTTATTGGTGACATTCACCGGAATAATTTTAAACCAGATCTTCTAATTTGAAAACTAGCAATTTATTAAAAATAATATGATAAAATAACAAAATAATATTTATATTTCTGTAGTTCCGGTACCACAGGGTATTACAGAAAGGAAAAGTGTTTAAAATATTTTATTTTGTCTAAATAGTTTAAGGCGTACATATGACAACACCGGCCAGAATTCCTGGATTGCTTACATGTATCGCAGTGCCACACAGGTGTTTTTCTGGTTTGACGTCAGGTCACTTTTACCGCTGAATGAATTGAAAACGCCATTTATGGCAATTTTTCTTCAATTTGTCTTTATCTCAGGAATTGCAGGTTTAAATATAATACGTCATTTCCATAACACCCTGTATATAGACCGAATTTGTTTTCAGTGGGACACCCTGTAGATTAAACCTAAAGATTCCATAACGTTGCTATTTCCCTGATTGCGAGGAAAAAACACCGAGAAAAAACCCCCGCGCTGATGATGAGTCACCCCCTCTTTACGCCCTTTTGTCAAGTGAAGGGCTTAAAGCTGCTGACTGCGTCGTTAAACTTTCGGAATTAAGCCTAATCTTTACAAATAACAACTCGGCGAGGTTTGTCATGTATAGGGGCTCGAGAGCGATTATATACGTTATTAATTTTAAACTATTTAGCCGCTGTTTTTGTACAACGGCATACGTCAGACAAGAATAGAAATACCTATACCCACATTATTCTCGAAAAATGAAAACGGGCTGAAATTATTTTTTTAATTTGTATGTAAAAAAAATTAAAATCGCTCCAAAATGTTCGTTATTTTGGTATTATATGTAAATGTCTGCAAAAATTAGTATACAGTGCATAGCTTCCGTGGTTACAGAATAATGCAATAAATTTGTAATTGTGAATTGTTGTAATTAAATCAATGGTTGAAATAATTATTAATTATTAGCGCTTGAATTCGTGATTATAAATAACATTGATATTCAGTTGTGTAGTTTTACTTGTGTACAATCGATTTAATTATAAATTAATTTGCATTTTACAAATATTGGGATAAAGATCTGATACATTTTAGCAGCCTGGAGAAGCAATTTTCCATTTACGTTATCTTTCTTTATGTTGTCGCTATTAAAAATCTATCAGCATACGATTAATATAAAATGTATGTCGATAATGTTCATTTCAAAGTGTTAAATATAAAGTTGACAAAAATGTGTCTGTCTATCTTCCTCTCACATCATTTTCTACTAAAAATCGTTTAATATTACACATACAAGGAAAAGTAACACGCTGCCGCCTTAATTAAAATAGCATATATACTATTTTTCGTATTCCATTGTTTATTTGGGGGAGGGAGGTCATGACCCCATGACCCCCCTGGATCCACGATTGTTTGATATAGAGGACCAACTAGAGCAATAATCAAAAACTACCATATCCTCATAAACTTCCATGTCTAGATGGATGCTATAATAAGTCGATCACCTTTAGAAAATAACAGCTGCTAACAGAATTTTATTTTTGTAATATATTTATAAAAATAAACAAATGATAATAATAGTTAACATAATTTTAGTTCCTAGTTTCAGTGTCGGAGTTGTTTGTATTTCTAGATTTCTTAATGTTACAAGTCTATTATTATAATTCCATATGGATAGATATAATAGGTCCATGAGGTTTGCAAATAAAATAAATAAAATATAGAAGACAAAGTTGATTTGTTTTTTGCTCATCACTGAATAAACTTGGTAATGGCAATCACATTATACCATAAATGAATTTTTAAATACACATTTTAATAGGTACCATATCATTCTGAGTATATCTACAACATTTTTCTTTAATACCGACTAAAACTTTGTTATTTATTACAGGAAGCTTCCTTGGAGATATTGCACTCACTGAAGAAGAATATACGCCAAAACCAAAAATCAAGCATTCACTATTACAAGAGGAAGTTGAAAAATACAAACAAGAGGTAAATATAAAAATCATATTAGCAAATTTCCGTCGGTTGTATTCAAATATCTATCAAGACGACTTAAACTTGAATGTATCCTAACAACAAAAAACTTTTTGTGGTATTTTAGGTATTGGAAGGTCTGCAAATCGAAGAAGAAGGCCTGACGGATTACATGAGAAAGAAAACAAAGCAACCCGCAGACATCACCCTATACAAGACGAATAACGATCCTTTCGACAACGTTTATACAGGG